>VXBT01009623.1:322790-827473 GCA_013400235.1 Oriolus oriolus
TTTTTACTGCTGGACTAGTGAAAAGGAAAATATTAATCTCCAGCACAGCAAGGGAGAAGATGTGACAGAAACAGTAGCATGGTTTTCCCTGGCTGATAATGAGGCAAACTTTTTGATGGGGTTCATTTTGTGTTATTGGATATTGACCACTATGGGTGCAATTGCAAGTGTTATGAGGTACTGGATTAGTAGTCACCACTGCTAATGCTAAGTTTTGCATGTTCTAAAACATCTACACTACTTTTTAATGCTCATCAGGCTAAGAGCAATTACTTTGCACTCCTCATTCTTTACAGATGAACTTAATTCCCATTTTGATGATATGCTGGCTTTCTCCGTAGCATGGAATGTAAGCTTTGGAGAACCTTTTGTTGCTTGCTCTATAGATAATTTAGTAGGTTAAAGGACAAAGAGGCTTCTTTTGCATAACTTGAGCAGTCTAAAGTCGGGCATGTGGTCTGTCCTCAGCAGCTATGCTCCCTCCTTAGTCAATGGAGAGAGCGGCACCTTCAGTAAATGAATTACAGTAATTCAGTCATTCACTAAGATAGGTGGGGTGAATCATTGAGACAGGATTTCTGTCTCTTTAGCAACTGTCAAAAGAATTTAGTTGATAGCTTGGGTGAAATGCCCGATTCTCAGATTGCTTAAGTGAATCTGGATGTTAGCAGTCTGTTTTTGCATAATTACAAAATACTTTTCTGTTTCTCAAAAATAATTTCCATTTGTTGGTATCCCGTGCTATCATTTCCTGGTACAAATAATTTGATCCATGTTTTGGAGAGAAAATGAAAAATGAGTAATAAAACTACAAATATGAGTGACCACTTAGCCAGTTTGGCTTTTTATAATTGTTCTTCAGAAGTAATGTATGTAACTCACTATCTGGGGTTTTTTTGTAGCCTGAGCTCAGCCCGTGTAACACAAAATCCAGTCTTACATTTCTGGAGCAGAAGTGTGCCTAAAAACCTGGTTGTTGCCAATAGCAGTGCCCATGCTCAGATAAGGGCTGTGTTAAGACCAGCTAAGTTTCAGTGCCTGAATCTTTCCAGCTTGCAGTTGAAATAAAAGCTTTTGATTGGAGATTTTTCAAGGCAGAGTTAGATGATGCTTATCCAGAGTGCTGTTTTAAACTATGCAGAGCAATTTTCTACATTGCCTGAAAGCAGAATTTCAACCATCATTACCTTTCTGAAGGAATCTGACGAGATTTTTATTGGATACCATTAGTTTTCTACAGATCAGGTGGACTTTGGAAGTCTATGCTTCCTGCATGGTTATTGACTTTTTATTTTATTTATTTTTCCTAGAGCCATCCATCAGTCATTCTGGTTTTGACTCACTGGCACGACCCTCCCCAGGAGCTGGAGGTGCAGGGCAAGGCACGTGCTTCTGGGGCTGCTGGGCTCCCGCTGTCCTCACTGCCAGGGCCTCTCCCAGCCCTCTGGCCATGGTTCTTGGCTTTCACCTTCCCTCCCACAGCCCAGGCTGGGCTTTGACAGGGTCAGGCTGGTGTGGGAAGGCAGATTTACACAGCCTGTGAGGGCTGACTGCACTGCCTCTCTCTTTGGCCCCTTCTTGGCTGGCACCAGGAGCATGGAGCAGAGCCACTGAATTCAAAGCATTTCAGGTGGAGATACAGCACTTTGCAGTACAGCATTTCTTGTGGCTAGGCGGCCTCTGCTCGCTCTCTTTCTTGCCCTGCAGAGTGCAATAAAACCTGGGCACTACCAGAGGATGTCTCGGGAGCAGCTTTTCCTCCGGGAAGCTCAAACCCCCACTGCCACTTCCTTATTCTGTGTGGTGGCAGCCTGTGCATGGGTTTATCCCTGTCAGAGCCCAGTCTCAGGCCTTCTCCTTTTCCTCCACCTCCCCCATATGCTGTAAAGTTGAGGATTCCCACTTCTGCTGCTTGCCCTCTACCCTGCACCAAGGTCCTGGTTTAGAGGCTCCCACTCTGCCTTCAGGAACAACACAACTGATTCTGGCCACCAGGTTATAGTTCTGCTCATTCTGAGAGAAACTAGATGGATTTCCACTTGCTACCAAACTAACAGTAGATAATAAGTACTATGTTTATACAGTGCCAGTTTCAAACTGACATTATTAATGCAATAAAATTAATGCACAGAGGAATTTTTTCCCCCTTGTATCTTCAGAAAAACTTTACATTAATGCAGAAAGAGAATGGGTGCTGTAGTTCAGCAAGGTGTGGGAGCTGTTGGATGTTATCTGAAGGGCTCTGTATGTGGAAAGGCAGCCTTGGGTGTTCATGCTTTGCTCTAGCTTTAATATATTGGAAGCTGTGCATTCAAAGTATAAGCAGTGAAGGAGGATAGTTTTAGAGAGGCTGACAGGGATCACCCTTTTAAGTAATATGAGGATTTTCTAATATCATGAGAAAGGAGAGGAGTTAAATTCAAGAGAGGTGAGGGAGTTCAACCCAGTAGGAGCTTTCATAGCAAAGGGTAAGATGGGTTTTGCTCTGAGAGCTGATGGAAGGATCCCTCTGGACAGATGGTGTCTCTTAATGAGACAGGTTACGAACTGGAATTTGGATTATAGCTCATGAAATTTAAGAAAAAAAAAAAAGGGGCAATGCTAACCAGTACTTTATTCCTTCATTCTGATTAGTACCCCCACAGCAAAACATCTCTGATGTCCCAGGATCTGAGCACATGGGGTCATTTGAAAGCTTAGGTCCCACATTCAGTATATGGCAAACACAGAACAGTGGCAGATATGCTATGATTGGTGTTGCTTATTTTATCCATGTGCATTGTAATGTGTACTGCTGTTTAAAGTCCATATTAAGATTTCTGGACTCAAGGCTTACTTTTATTAGTATGGGGTATGTATAAATTACAGCACAATTGATTCTTTTTGTAGATCTTGCTGTGTTGCTGGTGGATTTCCTTTTAATAAAGCAAATGTCACCATAACAACGGAATGATAGGAAATGCTAGCTGTGGCCAAGTTATTTCACAAGAAAGTTTTTATTGTGAAAATGATACTTCTTCTTAAATGAACTCAAAGCTTATTGCTTCCCAATATATAATTTAGAGCAATGTATGAGAAAAATGTATTCTCAAGACATTATTGCTAATTAGGAGATACAGAGAATCCATATACTGGATTATGACTGGGTAAATTTATCTTTAAAAAGGAGCTCTGTTCCCTGTTGATGTCTCTTAGAAACATGCAAGAAAGACACAGAAAAAGCAGCACAGGCTAACACATCTAAAGTTCTTTTAAAGCAGTAGAAGTCCAGGTTTCATGGAGTTAAAAAGTTTGCTTGCAATCTTCCCTAGGAACCTGATGCAATTCGTTCCTATTTGAACTTTAGATTTAGCAGGCACTTTTCCTGAGTGTTGACATGTTTTTTTTTAGTTGTATTAGAGATATGTTTAGTACCTTTTAGAATAAATTCTGTCACTCATGGGGTAGGTAAGGTCTTTTTTAGCTCTGCCTAATAACAATATAATGATGGAATCAGAGGAACAGATGAAGTTCATATTTCATAGGATAAACAGCTAAAGAAAATGATAGGAAAAATCACCACTGGGCCAAATCTTTGTACTGTCTTTGTTTCATCATCTGATAACAAACAGGTACTCCTGGAAGAAATTGACTTCACGATGATTTTTGTTTGTTTTAAAAAGTCAACAAGGCTAATCCCTGGGCATTAGAGGCCAGTCAGTGGGAGGTCAGAGTGGAAAGCAGAAGTGCAAAGCTGCAACTCATCTAACAAGAGATAAAATTATGTCCATGTGTTTCTCTAATAAGCAATTTGCATTAATCACTTTCTGGTAGCCTCACTAGTGTGTGTCCATGGAGGGATGTTCTTTCCCAAGCATCGATTGCCATTGTACATGTGAGTTACTTTCAACGTATTTTTTGATCATATTCAGTATGCACATATGAAACGGTTGCAAGAGGAATATTGCAAACTAGATTTTAATAAAAATGACAATTATAGCAAAATGTTTCAACACCAGCTCTATCTTTATTATTGAGCACAGTAATTAACAGAGCAATCAATTCCAGTGTTACTAGATTTTCTGCAAAGAGACTTCTGTTCACACACCATGGATTCCTTGCTTGAAAAATAAGCTTTTTGCTTCCTTGTTTCTTTATGAAGTCTAGTCATTAGGACCCATGTAAGAATGTCTGGGAATTCACACTGAATTTACAATATGACTATATGAAACCAATAATACCTCAATAAACAACATTTGTTATATGTAAGCAAGCTATGACCATATTGATAAGGATAGGCCAAGTTCTAACTTTCTCTACTGGAATCCGTATCTGAAATTCATGATGACAATGAGCCCCATTTAAAAAATATAAGAAATTGCATTCTCATGCCTACCCAGAGCGAGGGGAGCACTGTGCTGCAGACTTAGGTTTCATATATAAGTAATGTGTTATGGCCAGTGCCCTTATAGGCTACAGCTCCTAATCTGCTCCTGGCAGTAGTGGAGCTGCATCCTTCATCCCATGCAGGTTACTGTCACTTCAAGACTGGGAATTAAGCTGGCAGTAGCCATGTGGGCAGGTGGAGTGAAGCTAATCAGCACAGTGTCAGGGTCCAGGCAAGGCCACTGTGGCCTCTGAAAGCTGTAAAGGAGCTTCAAACTCTGGGTGGGGGTAGTGTACACAGTATATCTTGTAGTACGATACCTTTACAGCATCATGTATGTCTTTCAGTAAAATTGTTTTAATTTAATATATTCGTTTTCATGGTCTATCTTTGATTAAAAGTGATTTGTCCCATTGCTGGAGTTCCTTTTTTAAAGCAGACTCAGTAACTAAACTGAACAAGTGGAGAAACTGTTTGGTTATATAAGTATATTACCTCTGAGCCCAAAGTGGTCCTTCTCAGTATGTTAAGTTTAAAAATATTTCTAATCCTAACTCTGTAGAAGGTGCTCACAAGGGACAAATAACTTAATATTGACATAGCCTTAAATATATTGAAAATACATAAATCAGAATAATGAGATTCATAAATATGTTAATATTAATGGAGAAACCTTTAGGGGAATGTAGTGTAAAATCAAAGAAAAAGATGAACTTGAGATGTAAGAAATGATTCTAGTTAAATGAATAAAAAATTGGATATTTTGTTCCTCAAGTCAGAAAAAGACATTACATCCTTTTGAAATTGTGCTTATGTCTTTAATACTGTCATAAGCAGACTGCAAAAAACATTAGGGAAAAAACCTAAAGGTATCTGTAAAAGCCTGATAACAAATTAAAACACTGGAATGATTTGTTTTTCGCATCATGGAAGGAGGAAAGCACCATGAAGCCTTTCTTTCAAAACTTCTCTCTAGAATCGATCGACTAATTCTACACTGAATTTCAAGGCTATAAAACTTTATTAGCAAGAAGAATATGTATATTGTTATTCATTTGTTCACACTGCAATGGTTAAGGTTCTGTCAGCATTTCCATTAAAAACCCCTATAATCTAACAGGAAACTCCAACACACATAAAAATACATTGAGGCTGCATTTGACAAAAGGAGTGCTCTAACCCCTTTTGATTCTCAAAATTAATTCTATTTAGATGTTTTATAGCTTGAAAAGAAGTGAGTCATATTCTTAGAGGTACATACAATCTCGTACCTTCTGCAAAGTATCATCAATGTCAGCAGCTGCCAAAGCAGTGCTCTTTATCTCCCTCTACCCTGGCTGACCCCCGCTGTCCATCCACTGTTGCACAAGGAAGTCCATACCTTCTGTCTTGCTTCCAGTTACTGTGCCAGGTTTGACTTCTCTGCATTATTTACATTTGTTGGGCTGTGTGATTTTGGTCTTGAAAATTCTTCCCTGGAGCTTTGGCCCTGTCCAGGGCATGGGACAGATTCTATATGCAACCATCCTGTGTCGTCTGGACTGAGATTCTGTTGAAGGCTTCTAGGGCGGCTGCACTGTCTGTGGGTGAGGACCTGCCCTAGGGCAGGGAGCGGAGGGTGATGCACAGATCGCTGAGCTTAAAGCCCAAAGTGGTGCTGGGCTGGCCCAGCCTGATGTCCCCATTGCGGAGGTTCTGGGACTGAACCCGTCTTAAACCCTACACTAAACTCAGCAACTGCATGGGTGTGGAGGGGCATCTTCACAGTCCCTTCCTCAAGTGGTTTGAATATGAATAATCACATCCTCTGCAAAAAGCTGAATTTTGTGTCTTAAGATCAATACATTTTGATATGGCAAGAAATGTTTTACTGCCAATGATTTAAACAGATGCTTGTTGTACGTGTGCCTAAGGCAGGATATAACTCAGGAGCGTTCAGGTAGAGTTTGTTAGCAAAGTAAACTTTGGCTGTTGAAACTACCACACCTTCATGCTTTAAGCACAGTCAGTGTAGGGGCATCACACCTCAAGGATATCAGACAAACCCAAGTTCTGCACTGACCACTGGTAAACTGGGCTTGTCAGGGTGGGAAACAAGATAGTTCAGATGCTTTTATATTTTCTAACTACATCATAAAATCTTCAGTGAATGTCTCAAAAATCTGTTTGATTAAGATTGCAGAAAATCATAGGGCTTTCTGAGCAGTAATGAAGTTGTTTGTAGCGATTTTCAGATTCTCTGCTGCTTAGCTGAGCTGTCTGCTGTGTAACAGCAGAAGTCAGACTATAAAATACTGTTTGCTCCATTTCTTTAAAGTTCCATCAAAGATTGCTCTCATTCATGTGTAGCTGACTACTGTACATCAGCAACGTTTTCAAATCTCAAATCAATATCCTGGATATTTCCAGAGAAATTAATTAGTCTCACTGAGGAGTTACTTTCCTAGTTTGGAAAAGGCCCCTTTTCTCCTGCTGGTATTGACTACACAGACAACTGGATAGACACAATGTTTACCCTCCTAAGAGGTCAATTTAACTGCTCCAGGCAATACAGTAAATGTAAGAACACACTTTTCTGCTGTTTGGTTTGTAAGCATTGACCACACACAGACTCTTGGTTGAGTAAAATTGTTTCAGGCTATTGTTTCACTACCCATTTTTATGAATACCTATCCTTGATTCTAATATGATTCTTAAATTAGTAATTTTCTGTTTAGGGATGGTCACTTCCCTAACAGCAGTATATATATAAAAATCTTTATTTATTTATTTCAAGGGAAGCAGACAGACCTTATCAAAAGGAAGCTTTATAATTAAATAAGACATTTAAATGCTGAAATTATCCTACAATGTGCATTAGGAAATAACTTTTGACTGCAAAACACAAGCTCATTAATACAATTTGCATACATTTCCACAACAGTACTTACATATTTATAGTTTTTTCCAGTGTAGGAGTGATGCAATATTTGTCATGGAGTCAGAGCTGCCCTTCGCATTCTTACATAAGGTATTTCTGCAGGAATGTGCTGCCTTCACCATGTAACTTACAGATGTCCACTTTTAAAACTGCATGAAAAGTATATTTAAGTTGTTTATGCTTACATGGTGCAGATTTTTATGAGAAATTGATGACTTCATTGTAGACTTTGGATGAGTGTTGCAGTGCTTCCAGAGCTGCAGGCCTCCCACTCCTTGTTCTCAAGTAAAAAGTTTGGAAACTGGGAAATTTCATTTTGGTATTCCCTAATGAAATATTTTTATTTTATTTATTTTGATTTCCATTTTCCATCACTGAATATTTTCCTAAGAAATACCCCAGCAAACCCCACAAACAAAAATCCCAGCAAGCTTAAGTGGTCTGAAAATGAAAGGATGTTTGTTTGGGCTGCCTTGCACTGGCTTTTAACCATTGGTCTTAAAGTGTCCAGTTTATAATGTTAGCATGTCATCAGGAAATTAAACCAGTAGTGAAATTCTCCCCTTATCTAAAACATCCTAGCTCAGTTGGAGTTTACTTCCTAAGAGATAATGTGAACTGTAGGACCACTGAACCCTTTGTTTCAGCAAATATTTCAATGTTTTGTGTGTCCCAGGAGCCAGTGAGACTGTCCTTTAGCTTGCTGTTTTGGGCACACAGTGAGCAGATAGGAGACATGGATCAAGGGCCCCTTGAGCAGAAGAAGAATTCAAACACACTGTTTTCTGTGAGGAAATACTCTCACCTCTGGGGTCCTGCTGGCCAGAGAGGGACTGCTTTCTTTTCACTTTTTGTTTAATTTTAGTCCTTGGTTATTTTGAGGTGAAACTGTAACTTTGGAAATAACTGAATAGGTTTTTGCTGGGAACCACATTTGATGAATGTTTTATTTACTGAAAAATCCCTCAACTCAGTGTGAATAATTATGGATTTAAGTAAATTCTCTCTAGAGAGTATATCAGATCATTTTAGAGTGCATAGAGTAAAGTTAGAAACCCAGAAAGTGTTCTGCAGTCAGCTTCCTGCACGTCTATTGAAAGTGGGAAGCCCTGTTGGGTTTTCCTTCCTATGACAGCTTGCCCATAACTCTTTAATCAGTTTTCCATAGCTGAAAAGTGTTGTTGGCTTTGTTTATGACAGAGAATTGTGGTCTGTGTTTTCTTCTTGGTATACCCAACATGAATCATGGTTTATAAACATCCTGTTGGTATTGGTGGAATAACTGGGGACTTAATAAGACTTTGATCTTTTCAAGTAACTCACGTCTAAGGCACAATGTCGGTACTCTTCAAAGTGTTAACATGAAAAAAACCCCCAAAAATTCCTCATACAGGAAAAAAAAATCTCTCCATGAGTGTAGGATGTACATTGAAACATGTGCAGTGTTTCTAAGAATACATCTTAAACCCCCTAACGTATTTTGTTCCAAGGAATACAACAACTGATTTGATTTCTTTCTGCTGTTTTATAAGAATATATTCAGGAATTTGTTGCAAGAGCTGTGAGAAGGATGGGCTGTTCTGAAATCCAGACTTATTTTAAATTATTTTTCTTTTTTTTTCTTCTGCTATTTTTTAAAATTTCCTAAATACACAATGGCTAAATCAGTTATAGAGATGGTTATATACATGGTAATATCATTATCCTTTAGCAAAGTCCCGTTTCTCCTTGTGTCTAAGGATGGCAAACAGTGCTTCATGTAAAAACAGTTTTAAAATGACACAATTTATGATGCAAGTATTCTGAAAATAGAGCATTTGTGAACGAGTCAACAGTTATGAAACAGTTTTTAGAAACATCATTTACAAGGTGGGTTTTTTGTTTTTGTTTTTTTTTTTTTTCAAACTTGACAGTCCTTTAAAGATGACCCTGTGCAGTACAATAGATGGGACAAACAGTGAGAGACAAGTTTCAGATTGCTTTTGAGTAACATCTAAAGCTTCGTGGTGGCCCCTTTGATGTGAGCCCAAGGGGACTGACCACCTGTGTTGCTTTGTGCAGTGATGATTTGTTAATCAGGAAAACAAGAAATACAATATGGCCTCAAGTAAACCTTTAAGGAATCATAGATTAAATATAGGGTTTTTTATCATGATCTTTATGTCAATCTTTATACAAAATAAATAATTTCATCAACACTATTAACTGGTTAATTCAGTGGGTTTGCATCCAGACTTCCAAGATCATAGTTTTTTCATTTTTAAAATGATTTTCCATATATTTCCTAGATTAAACGGAATAAAACAGGTTAGGATTTTAAAAGGTCAATCAATGTATATGACCAGTGCCTTTTTACAGCTTTACAGATGTAAAGTTCACTCAGGGGTTTTCACTTCACAAGCCATTAGAGATTATTGAATATATTTCTGGAGTAGCCACTACCATAGGAAAATCTCCTGTGGCCTGATTTGTTCCCTAAGAATAAACAAAAGAATTAACCATTATTATTTTACAGACATTTAGAAAGATGAGGTAACCTGACATTATAAGATAATAAATGCTGATGTCCATACTCTTTCTTGTTTCCATGCATTTCAATACTTATCAATGAGGCAATGACAGATATTTTTCAATTTTTATATTGGCTGTAAATCAACCATTCTGCAGTTATCTGAAGTGGTAGTAAATACCACTTCTTTATAATTTCCTGAACATAAAAATTATATCTATTTCTTCAACTAGGAAGTTCATGTCAAGAGGATATATTGAAGCTTGAATTTCAGTAATGAAGTGCTGGACTGATGAGCATCACAGTATTTAAGATACTTGCGAGTCATTTTTTCCTTTTCAGAGAGGAACTACAAAGGGAAAAGAGGGTTTGTTATAGATAAGCCTACAGAATACTGTCTTCTAGAATGTGTAATGTTCTTTCTCTACAGAGAGTTCCAAACAATCAGTAATATAGGGTTATCTTCAACAATGACATTTTAGCTTGTCATATTTTTTTCTAGAACATGTATCTGAAGGAAAACTCATCATACATGTTTAGGTGTATTTATAATGAGAGAGAAAGTTGCTAGGGAGTACTTAAACTACAGATATTCTTGGGTGAAGGGCTGAGTGATTGAGAAATGCCAGTTTGGTTCAAGCAAGGACACAGAGTTGGGTTCACGTCTCTAACACTGCTATAAAGGAAGTGTAAGTCCACAAGGTTAGGGGGAAAGCACGAGTGTCCTCCAGACTTGTTTTACAGGTGGCTAATGCCCCTGGTGAATTTAGGTTTCAAATGGCTTACAGGCCTTACTCCTTATTCAGGGCCTGAAGTCAAATCTGTCTTTTAGGATGTAGGCTATGTAGGGACAAGATCAAGAGGTTCTGTTCTGTGGTGTGCTGAACATCTGATGAAAGAGAATGTCCTAAAAATTCCTCCAACTTTTGAGTCCTCACTCCAGGGGCTGGGAGAAGCTGAGAAGCTCGGGGCTGTAGCTGTCCTAGGCTGGCTCTAGGCTCCCCAGGTCTCAGTTCATGTCCAGAGCACTTGTAGCCCACACCTGGGAGTGCACATCGCGGCTCTTTTCAATCCAGACCCTGGAGCGTTCAGAAACACAGGCATAGGCAAAGGTGGGAGCACATGCCAGTCCAACTCATGTGTTTGGGTAAAGGAGTTGGCCTGTTACAGAGTGGCAATCTACTTAAGAGGTGGGGTAGAGTAAAATGACATAAACACAAAAGTAGAACTATAATAAAATTGCATGGGCAAAGTTCTCTTACTACTTTGTGCTGCAAGTTTTATTTGTAGGGTTCATTATTTTTGCAAAACGTGCCCTTGTGATACAGCTCCATGTTAAGGATCTACTGTCATCCAGATAAACGTGTTTCTACCTAAATGCTACTGCAAGCTCACGAATTCCACTTAGGATTTGTTTAGTTCTGTTTAGTAACTCTTTTCAAGTCAAGTGTTGCTGTTTTTGCCTTGCTTACTTTAAATCCACCGTTGGGATTAGTTTGGTTATTTACTCTTAATAATGGAAATAAGTCAAAGGGGAAATGCTTTTCACACTGAGCAGGCACCATGTTCTTCTGGAATGAGCATTCTTTTCCTTTGTTTTTGAAACAATCTTTTGATTTCTTTGGTTTTCCTTTCATGACATTTAGGAGAAAAGGAAACTGCTGTTGAATACGGGATGCCTGGGATTTCTGTTTTACATTAGACTTTTTTAAATATTTGAACTCTGCTTTGTGACGGAACAAATTAGAGCTGAAACGGCAGGGCGGGTAAGGAGTTTCAAGGTTTCCTTATTTGATTTTCAGGGGTCTGTATTTACCCTACTCCATTTTATACTGTGAAGTACCCTTTCTGCTCGTTCTAAACAGTCTTTTTATTGGTAGCAGCCTTCTAAACTCATAGTTACCTGCACAGCAGCTGCCAACCTTCTCTATTGCTATGTTTAAAGAAAAACAACCAAACAACAAAACCCCAACAAAAATAGCAGATTTCTTCTGCTATGTGCTTTGACAGAGAGATGAAAACTTCCCTTATGTGCTGTTTCATTTTTGTTTATTCTCTCTGCCTGTCTCAAAGCACAATTTTTTGTAGCTTGATTTCAGCTTTAAGAAAAGTAAAACATTAAAGCAGTGTGTTTTCCATTCCTTAGTAAGAAGCCGGTGAATCAGAGACCTGCACGTTGCAGTTTTGTTCAGTGGGGCACATGCAGTGCTGGCACTGCAAACTGGTGCCTTCCCAGAGTCCCAGCAAGGCTCCTTCCAGAAACCAGTACTCAGTTCAGATGCTTGTGACAAGGGGATGTGTAATTTCCTTGCTTCTCTATCGGGTATATTTGCTGTGTGATAGAAACTTGAGAGAGATTCACTTGTTCAATAAAAAGGCAAGTGAGATGAAACTCATTTCCTAACATATTTTATCTATGCCAGCAGTTTGGTAGTTCTTATATACAGTAAGCAATAAAACTAGTTAAAAGATCATTAAATAACTCCCATGAAGTTATAACAATGCAATAAAAAATCTAACCAACACAGAGCACCTTGCATCATGGAGCCCTTTAATCAGTCTTTTCCTGGGCTGTGTTCAGACCAGTGACTATAAATCTACCAGCTATCCAATCTCCAGCACTGCATTTCCTCTTTTGCTCTGAGATCCTGGGCCACCACGGAAGGAGAGCTGAAATCTTGCTATAGTCACTGTGGTGTGCCAAGCAGCTGTTCAAAGCCAGAGAAATTGCTTTGAACAAGGCAGAGAGAAGTTCTGATTTTAAACTTCTGTATTAAAGTGGTAATGAAATGTATTTTTGTACATAGCTTTGAAAATCCCCACTGTGGAATCATGCGCTATCAAGGGTCATTTTAATAACATTGATTGTTAAAAGACACAGCTCCCAGTGTAAAACCAGAACTCATTAGAATTCAGGATAGAGCTGATTACAGAGGAATGCGTAAAACTGAATATTAAGAAGATTAAGAAGAGCTGGATATCAGTGCTATATTCCAAAGGGAAATCCACCATGTACTTACTGTCCCAATCAGTGGTACCCAAAGGCAATGTGTACCTCTGTGAGTGTACCCTATTGGAGAGGGAACTCTCAGAGTTTGGCCAAGGGTAACTATAAATATTAAAACCTTTATTATCAATGTTTGATAGAAACATAAAAAATTTATAGTTGTATACAAATTCTTTCTTTAGCAGAGGAGACACATGAGATTTTATACTGCCACTGTTAAGTCACTTTTTTTCTTTCAAACAAAATCTAATTATTTCTCCCCAAATTTCTTTCTTTCTTTAACAGAGGTGGCATCATCCAAAAGAAGTAAAACAGAATGAATAGCTGAAGCCCTGTATATAGTTAAATAGCAGATTCTGTATCAAGGTCATTCAGATAGGCTGCTGTGCTATGTATTGTTTCTTTTTCTTTTTTAATTTCGAATCCCCTAGCCCCTCTGCCTCCTTTTCTATTCAGTTTGTGTTTGTCACAGACTCTCTCTTGTTTAGAAACAAATGCATTCAGACATCTTTGGCACTTAGAAAAGCAGTCTCAAATTATAGCAATCATTAACATAACAGGAACACACAGGAGTTATCCAGCATATGGAAAAAACCCGTGAAGCCTTCAGTGCACTCTGTAACTGTATGAGATGGAAATTAGAGGTATCTACCCAAATGTGAATTTCCATGCCCCCATAACATGCAAATAGAATTACTTTCCACATTGTTGAGACAATTCATTAAATAGATGTAGAATCTGAAGAGAGAACATTCTTGTCTTGTAGCAGGAAGATGTGTGAGATGTGTCAACTCTTATGTATTTAAAATATGATTATCAGAATTGAAAGGCAGATTAACCAATCTTACACTATTTATGATAATGGAACAATAAATGTAAACTTCCTGAAAAATACAACGTGCAAAGAAACTAATTTAGAAACTGACAGTCAGTAGTGGCACTAGTAGCATTCTAGAAACATATTTTCTAGTTCTGTTGTGAAGTATACAAAAAAATCAGGACATATGGGGTTTCTACATTTTACTACTGTTTTCTACCTTCTCAGCTGGTGTCTTTTAAGTGACCAGACAGTACTCACAGAGACCCTTTCCCCCCTCCCAGCATCACCTCCGGTAAGGCCCCAGCTTGGCTGTATCTGTGTGATACTCTGCAACAAATAGCCAATAACCAGCTCTTTAGTTTGTCTTGGGCCCTGTGCAAGTCTGGTAACATTATGGTTGCAGAAGTACTTGAGAAATGCATAGAGAGGATAAAAAACCCCCCAAAACAACAGAAACCAGCCATTTAAAATATTCTCCAAGGCTACCTATCCTCCCATGTATTGTTTACTACCATGCTGCCATAGCCCTACTGCAGTTATTTTCCCTGTGGAAAATTACAGGAATCCTTTTGGTTTTCATGCAAACTACACTGTGTGGCCAACAGAGTGTGAATATTCATATATTTTGAGCAAAAATGCAATATGTTTATGGTGACACTGCTATTGCACTACTAAGTTACAAGATTCACTTCAGTTACATTGCTGTAAGTTTATTTAATTTAGATTAACAAAAACCATCATAGTATTAAGATACTCAAAACTGTATAAATAACTGAAACTTGTTTTGAATAAATCAATCTATTTTTGAATAGACAAAGAGTATAATACACTTTGCTGCAATCTAGGACAAAATACTGTGTATAAGAGTTTCAGTAACTGTCCATGGACTGTCTTTGCTGTAAATGAATGTTTTTGAGTAACACCAGTAATCTGAAGGTAATGAAAGCAGTTTATGCAAGGTGCAATAAACAGCCATTGTTGTGTCTACAGCACATTACTTTATGCTACTGTGAAGATGATGTCTTTTTAGTCTTCTATCTGTTTTGAAAAAAATAAAATTCAGAGGCCACTAGTCTGAAAGAAACAAGGACAAGATAATAACTAGAGGCGCAATTAATCCCTGTGCTTTGGAATAGGACAAATTGTTACAACAATCACACAGAAAGCTGTGCAGAGGTTACAGGAAGGCAAGTTAATGCAATGCTTAAAAAAAGGGAACAAAGCGTGTTAGAAAGACCCAAATTACAAGAGCAAAGAAATGAAAATACAGCTTAATAAGAAACAAATGTTGCATGCTGTGTATTAACAGTGGAATGCTTGCAGAAAATATGGAAAAGTCTTTGTTTACTCAACCCTGACTCATGGGCAAAGGTTTACATAAACTGGGCTTCTCTCCTGATCACAAGTATGTGGGAAGTCCTGTGGGGATGGGTAGTCAGTAGGGCTACTCACTCACTTGAAATCAGACAAATGTTTGGATTCAGTCACTCAGGGTAGAAACTTGGTTGCATAATTGTCAGCAAAAAGCTCCCATTTTATCACTGGGGCCAAAATCCCACTAATGCAGCAAGTTCCAGCTCTGCTGCCTGCGCTGGCTTCTAAAGGAGCAGCGGAGTGCTGGCAGCCAGGATCCACGGCTGGATCCCAGCCCTGCTCCCGTACAGCTGCACACGTTGCTGTGGGACTTCCTAAGCCGCTTCTGGGGCTCTCCTTCACTCACTGACAGGAACGAGCTTTTGTCTTATGTGCAAAGGAGGAAATGTGCAAAAGGAGCAATAAAAGTCCTCATTAATTAATATACACAACAAATCCTGCTTTCAGTCATGCCCTTTCAACCTAACTGAAGTCGAGCCCATCTTGACTCGTCAGGACTCTTTCAAGCCTGCATCACCTCCAGAAATCCAGAGGGCCTTTGGGGTGTTAAGGGCCAGGACCAAGAAAGCAGAGGTTTTTATAGCGGGACATCAGAGTGGGGAAGAGAAAATGCACCTAGAAAGGACCACAACAGGTGATGTAAACCCTTATTACAGTCTACAGCAATTTAATGAAAGTAACTCAGAATAAATAAATACCTGAGGTGGAACCAAGAGGCAGCTGGCCTAGTCTGAATGGGAACTAAATTGCAGTTGACCTATTGCATCACTAAATTACCCTCCTCAAGGGGAAGGGATAAAAGTTCCATGGGGTTTCTTTTTTCTGCTTTAAAAAAGTTTTAATAATTCAAAGAAATGTCTAATATTGGTAAATGTACATGGTAAGTACTTGATGGATTGAATTCATTCCCCTCTTTGTGTGCTGACATCCTTCTTGCTGCATAGGGAGATTCTACAGATGTACAGAAATGCTCACAGGATGGGATGTTTCTTTATGGCATTTCCGTGTGCTTTAAATCTCTGAAGAGTTTTCTGTGTGTGTGCTTTATACTGAGTCATTAAGTACAAAAACAAACTTATTCACAAACCAGCTTTGATCTAGGTTTCCTGTGATTTATCACGGCTGCCTATAGCATGCGCTGAAATCCCACCTGATTGTTATTAGCTCCCCAAATATTTATATCACTCCAGATAATCAATGCTTATCACAGCCAATACAGACGTTACAAGTTCCTCAAAGAAAGGCACTGTCAGCATAATAGCATTTTAATTATTGCAGCATCTGTTTTCAAATAAGTCTTTTCTTTCCAGTATCAATTAAACGGAGTAACTATACACATCTTATTAATAGATGATGTTGAAAATATTGTACATGTAAATTACAGCTTTTCCCACTAAGTGTAAGAAGCAATAATGCAATGTCTTGGAGGTATAAATGTTCACTTAATTTAAATCATGTTGCTAGTGCTGTTTTCTGTTTTCATGCCCTTGCGTTCGCACTCTCTACAGGATGTTTTTCATTCAACTGCTGTGTAAAACAAATTTGCTTGTGGGGGTTTGGTGATATAAAGTATCTGACTGGCACCAGTGCATTAGTTATTCTACATGTAACTGAAAACATAAATTCAATATTTGGAGAAGTAGAGATAGCAGCATCTACTGGTTTAGAAGATGCAGATGACATGTTTTTATTATCAAGTGTGCTGCAAGTTCATGGGGAAGTTCAATGGAGAACAAGCGGAGCCCTTCTGTCCTCCAGCTTCCCAACTTTATGTAGCCTCTTACTCCCTGCACCATTTTGAAGTTCTCCAAAGAGAAGTGCAATGCTTCTTTTTTTTTCTCAAAAGAAATTTCAGAGAAAATAGTATTATTAACTTTGTAAAGAAGACTAAATATTCATCTGTGTCCCAACAGAATCTAGTCTGGGAACCCCATGAAAATACTTCTGTAGGCAGCACAATCATGCTTTGCAAAGGGGAATTACTCTTTATCTCTTTATAAAAGTACTTGCTGCCCATGCAAGATATTAGGGACTCAGTTCTGAATCAGAATTCTGATTGGAATCAGAAGATAAAAATCAGAAGATAGATATACAAACAGGTGGGAGGATTTTTCATGCCTTAACTGCCTAAAACTTCAACACTCTCCTATCTCCTAAAAACGATAACACACTAAATTGAAGTTAAAAATATTTTTGAAGTGGTTGAACACATTGCTTTCATTACTGTTCTCATGCCACGAATCTGTAATTTTTTGTCTCTGATGCATACGGAATATACACACACTACATATATGCCCCCAGTGCAGACATACAAAAGTCTGCTGAAATTCTTGGTACTTTCAGCTCACAATGAGTACAATAATCAAAGTTTTTCCTGAAAATCCCTGTTCCTAAGGTGACTGGATTAGTTCAAAATATCAGCTTCTGTTCAAAACGCAGGCTCTCTGGAACCTCAAGCCACCTGGTAAACCTGGACCTTTCAGGACTGACTTAAAAAACTAAAAGATAACAGTAGTAAGTTGTCTGTATACCTAAAAGTAGAGAATACTTTTGATAAACACTTATTTGAAAGTTTATAACCTATCTGAAAAAGTGTTTCGTCTTCAGGCTGACACACTCGCCATTTCACAAATCGTGCAACGTAATCATTGTGGGTCACCAAAGCCTGTATTTCTAATCGTGGTATCTGTGAAAGGCATGTTTCTTCTGCTGGAAAATTATATCTTGTATGACATCTTTATTGTTACTTACTAGAATCATAGAATTGTTTGGGTTAGAAAAGACCTTTTAGATCATTGACTCCAACCATAAATGAAGAATTTGGATGAGTGTGGTGGGTTTTTTTGAAGGAACTCTTTGCTTTTCTGATTTTATTTATTAATTTTTTTTATTTTCCAGATTCAAAATGATGGCTTGAGCTCACTCACATGGTGTCATAAGATCACTGATCACCATCACAAGATTGTAAACTACAAAGCAGGATAAAATTAAGTTGATTTAATTCAGAACTGAATGTAAACTCTTGTTCCTAAAAAACAATTGCACATATGTAGGTAATTTTCAATGCAGTGGATAAACTTTGTATCCTTTCATAATTCATTTGATTGTTTCTGTACAACAACTCTGCTGGAGGACTCTGACAAATGTGATACTCATGCTGCGTGAATGTCTCATTCATGTACAAACTGTACCAATTCAGGGTAACAATCAGTGGGAATAAAGCACTACCTGCTGACCTGTAAATGTAAACAGAAAAGAAAATGGAAAATAAAAGGACCGTGTTGGTAATGCAAATTCCGTTTTGGGATTAAGAAAATAGTCACCAGAAATAGTTGTGGTTGAGCAGACTCCTCCTCTGTTGATTTCTATTAGAAGTGTATGAATTGTTTCCTTTACACTGTTGAAATATAGAGGAAGGGTTTTAATGCAGACAGTTAAATTCGTGGTGACAACTCTTACGGTGTACTTGGGATCTGTATCCTCGTGGGCTGGTCTGTTGCACTGATCTCTGAGGAGAAAAGTATCAGGAGATTCAGTGCCACTGAACTTGTACGCACTAGGAGGGCAGCAGATTAAAAGTTTTCCTTTGGCATAGATTGGGTGTCTTCAAGTAAAGTTTCAGGTCACTTCTGGGGCATCATCACAGGTAAATGAGCACTGTGTTTATTAGTCTCTCTGGTAGATAAGAAGGTTTCAGTTTTAATGATTGCAAGATCAAATATTTGACAAAAAGTGAAAAGCAAAGACCGGAGGTATATATTCTAAAGTGAAAGAGGGAGGAGAATAATGAGTTTGAAAAGAATAAAACACAGATTGGTTAGTGGAAAAGAGTGCTACAAAGGTCTCTGTGTGAATCTTCAGTTCCTGGAGTTTCTGCCAATTCCTTTTATTACTATTTCAAGTAACCAGGTACATATGGCATGTTTGTAAGTAAAGCAGTCAATGAAGTTAGTTACACCTCTGCATTTATTACCCTACCCCTGAGTATTATTAACTTTTACATTCCCCATAAAATATAATTTATCACTTAAATAATTTGCTTTGTGTCAGGGTTCAGTGTGCTCCAGTGCTTTCCTGCTCATTAAATGAGATATTTTTACTTAATGAGCCCAGAATGTCCGTTGCATTTAACATTAGAATTGATTTCAAACACTCCATTTTTCTAACATATTTGTATGTAATTTCAGAATGTGGACTTCATTCCACAGTCTTACTCCGAAGAAAAAAGAGCTACAAAGAATAATGACCCATGACTTCTGGAGAGGAACACAGTAAGTATGGGTGAATATTTAAAAAAAACCCTATTATCTACCTGCACTTTGCATTCTTTCATCTAGTTTGAAAGTCTGAGTTGCTATTTGAGCCTGATGCTGCAGTTATTACATACACAATACTCCATTAGGAAAGCATTTTTAGAAGGGACTGCAAGATACAGATTTCCATGAAATTGACAGCATTTAAAAATAACCCCACCCTTAGATGTGTGTGTGTGATACCCTGATCCATGTAACAGCTAGTCTTTCAAAGGTACACAGTTCACATATAAAATAAATGTCCATACGATAAATAAACATCATAGAACTCTAGCAATGTGCACCTAATGGGGATCTGGCTCATCTCTTTGCAATTGCAAATAATCACTTTGCAATTATTTAATAAAATCTGAGTAGAGAAACCCTCTGTTGTGCAGTAAATCATCTGCTCATGATAATCACTGGAACCAAAAACCAGCCCAAACCTCTGAGCTATCTCAGCAATTCCAGGATAAACACTGTGCCGCTACACTTTAAATGGAATTTTGCCACCAGCTAGATCTCAAGGAGTCAGTGAGTAGTGTATGATGGATTCACAAGTGGGTGTTCATTTGAGTCCATTATAACAAATGTGACCATCTGTGCATCAGCTGTACACCACTGACATGCAGGGTGCAAGTCTGATCAGTCAGGTGCTCAGGATCCATGGCAATGTGCATGGCATGAAACACTCAATAAAGGATAGTAAAGCTGAAATTTAATCCCATTAAAATGTTAATATTGTGATATAGGTTTTTTTTCTTCTGAGTGAAAAAAAAAATCAACTCGAGAAATAAGAAGAAGTGTATTTATATTTAACTAACTTATAACTTTTTTTCAGAGTATATTTGGCCATCATTAAATGTCATATGCACATTTTCCCATGGTTGCCTTGTCCACCTGATTAAGAGCTTGGGCCTCTCTTTCTGTGCGCTCCTCTGGACCGGTTTCCTTGGCTGATCTCCTTTTCCAACAAGGCATGTGCGGCCATGTAACTGTGGGGCAGCAGGATGTGGGGGAAGCGTATACTGTGGGATGTGCCTTGGTTACCATGGCACACGGTGGGCAGAGGAGCACGAGCAGGAGGTAGCAGTGGGCAGACGGTCTGTGCCTTGGTGTAGCAGCCTTCCTCGACACACTGTTGTGTTTGCCAAGGGAAATCTCTTCAGACTGACAGAACCAGCTTATCTGAAAAAAAAAATTTAAAAGAGTGAAATAATGCTTCATGAGACTGGGTCATGCCTTCTTGGTGAAGGAGGAAAAGAACATTTCCCTGGTTGTGGCAATAGGAGTTAACAGTCGTGTGATTATTCATACAAGTGTATGAAACGTGAGAGCTTCATCTTTGCCACAGAGAGAGAGAAAAACAAATGAAAAATTGGAATCAACTGTTGATTGTAATTTAGTGAAGGGCGAACACACCCAGGTTATTTATTAACTCCACCTCATCACTGAAAAGGCTACTAAGTAACATAATAGCTCTGACATAGGTTGGGGGAACAATGTCATCGACTATGTAAAGTATAAGGGAATCTGTACTCTCCTCTTGCTCTTACCCATCAGAGAGTGCATCACCACCAAGAAATCAGTTTATTTTGCTTTTCCTTACAGTCCATCATTTTGTCCATTTGAGCTGCAGACAGTTAAGGCTGGTACATTCAAGCTGAATGCACTTTTAAAAAAGTATTTTTCACTGTAAAATTTAAAGGAAGAATGCTGGTTTTTTGTTTTGTTTTGTGCTTTGTTTTGTTTTTGTTCTCCCCGCCCCATTCCCCCCTGAAAAAAAATTTAGACTAAGTTTGCTCCTGGCAAATACTGAATTATTACTTTAGATACTGAAATCTGTAATATTGTAGCATATTTATATGACCTGATGGAATCTCAAATGATAAAAGACACTTGTTTTCCTTCTGATTCTATAATAGCAATAGACCTGGCCTTCATTTTGTTACAATTTTAAGGATAGGTGTGAGATATTTTAAATTTTGTTTGAATTACTTTTCTACATAATAATTGTCATTGAATGTTATGTTTTAAATTCTAATGTTAAAGAATTTATTTTTTAAATGAAAAACAAGTGATTCAGTAAAATATCTAGCCAAAATAATTAATTTTTAAAATCAGTTTTTATCTCCTGCATTGTGAATGTTTCGTTGCTCTGGATGAATTATAGTTTGGTTGCTATATCATATAAATCCTGGTGATGTCTGAATGTGTGCAGAAAGGAAAATGAGATGCACCTACTTGAGAAATTTCTATGATGGGTCAAGAAGTTTTTTGGGAGAGGAGGTTGCTGTATTGCTGAGTTAGAGTCAAGACTGGACCTACCGGAGCTCCAAACCAGGAGCTTTCTCCCCTTTAGCCTGTACCACTCCTAGAAACACACATGTGTTTTAAGAAAATTCAGGTAGATCGTAGAGGAGTCACTCCTGTAACATCCCCTTCATTCCTGTGATTGGTACTTTGCTTTTTATCAGTACGTGCACAGCTGATCTTGGCACGGGTATTAGGAAATCATTCTTTTCATAAGGGAACTGCCAGGGCTGGTTTTTGGTTGCTGTTGTTTTAGCTGATGGTGTGATCCTAAGCCTGGGGAAGAGTCCAGTTTGTTGTGGAAAGTCTCTGGTAAACACTCACATGTGAGGTACTGCAGAGCTGGTCACTGGCACTAATGAAAAGGGACTGATAGGTGCCTGCAGCCCAGCTGAAGGGTGCTCATATGGGGCACCTCAAGAAAGCGAGGAGCACAGCAACCTACAGTCATACCCTGATTCTTCTCTGACATTTGAGACACTAGTCTGGGACTAGAAATGGTTGAAGAGGGAATAAATGTCAGATGGATACAAGTGTCATTTAAGGGGTAGTACATTGCTCCACTGGGATTGTATCAAAGGATCCAGTATAGGCATCTGTAGGCAACAAATTTTACTTAGATTTTTTTTTTTTTTAATCAACTATTTGTGATCGAGAAATAATCTATGCAGTTTCAAGAGAGGGTGAGATAATGGTGCTTATCAGATTCCTTTTGGGAATGGCAGTAAGTAGTTTTATAGTAGTTTTATAGCTAGTTTCAGTTAACATAAACTTCTCATAAATCAGATACATAACTTTTTACACATGTAGACTAAGGCCAAAGGTTCTCTTCAGTCTTTGAAAGCCCTGACATTAAATTTTTTATTAGTACCCATGATGAATAATGCACTTGACTTCAGTTTTGACAGTACTATTGTGGGAAACTACTACATACTTCTTGCAGAAGTACCTAAATAGCCAACTTTAATGCTGAAGAAAAGTTTATCTTTCTTTTAAATGAATTATTTGACAAGTTTAAGTTACCTTCTGACGGCTGCAGCCTTTCTTGCATCAGTGGTCCCTGTGTTGATGCCATCATATTGTTTATGTGTTCATGGCTGGCTTTCAAGCTATCATTTCTTTGTGTCTCTGCGTGGTTTGGTTTTACAAAGGGGTCCTGGATCTAATATTGCCACTGCCATCCACTTTGCCAATACTGTGTATACTTGCAGGTGTCCAGAAACTCTTGCAGAGAAATGTAAATATCTGTTCTTAAACCTAAACACACAGATTTTCATAGTTCATACTATTGGCCACTGTGCCTGAGTTCATCTGGGGTTATTTGGGCACTCTCCTGCTTTTATAGCTCAGATTCTTCACACTTTTCTATTTGAGTCTTGTAATGCTTTGACTTCTCCGCTATGTTTGGGATGTTCCCATATTGTTTTCAATTTGGCTGGAGTAGCTTCACTTGCATGCAGAATCCCAGGCTTTATTTTAGACCTTTGTTACACTCTTTCCCAGTGTTTTATACCAAATGCAGAACACCACCCACCTTTCTACCAGGAAGTGAACCCTTCCCTCCATATTGTGAGGTTTATTGTAGTTCAGATCAGTTAAAAGCTTCTCTGTGTTTTCTCTCTCTGTTTTTGTACTGCTTGCCTGAAATTGAATTTTTTGGATCTTTTGCATGGGAGTATTTTACATGTAGCCTGATTCAAACCTGCTAACCTCCTAGTCTTAAATGAACTTCCAATAGTTGCTGAAAGTTGTGAGCGATACAGGGCAGATTTTCTTAGCATCCTGTGTTCTTGGGAAGCTAAACTGCAGTGAGAAATGCTAAGCAGTACAGAACTTTCACCAGAACTTCTGAATTTTCTGAATTGTCATCTGAAAATTGCAATTTGAAGAAAACAAACCCCTGTAAATGGAACTGGTTCTGATGTTCATGAATCTAACTTTGCTAGTCTGCAAGAGTTTTACATGTTAAGTGCACAATGATTCCATGAGGAAAATGGGCTTGAATCTCATTAGACATCGTCCTGTATTAATGGAACAGGTTCACTCATATTTTATTCACTAAATAATATTTGTCAATGTGTTTTTCTATTTTAAACTCTTACTGTAAAAGAGAGTATTATCACCTCAAAGTATTTATTTCCTAGAGTGAATGCCAATACTATCCAGTCACGCCATATTCTCCCAATTATGCTGAGGGTTTCTTTCCTAACAGCATTTATTTTCGGGTGTCAACAATACTTCAGTTAAATGTAGTGTAAAGTGCACTTATTTAGCAAACTTGTCCTTCAGAAAAGACTTTTTTTGTCTTTAAAACACCACTAGATTGTTTCTTTCTGTCAGTGCATGATACAATAGAAATCTTAAATCAATAACACTTCTTATTCCTATGCAATTGATGCATAACATCCTTCTTCACACAGAGGTTTAATGTGTTGTAAATTAATTATCTGGAATGCGTAGGGGGTCAATGGACCTTGGTATGACTGGGATGTAATGTTAAAGTGTTCCATTTCCTTCCAGCCCTGCTCAGCTCTCTTGCCGACTCCTCTCTACGTGTCAGCTATGCCATCTTCTGCACTTTGGTCCCTTAAGTGTTGTTAATGCCCCTTGAGGGCTTGATCAATAGGAAAAATTTGCTTTACCATAAATTTGTCCAACAATTTTCTTTCTTCTGAAAATGGAGTATCTTTCTTAACTGTACTCGTATAATGCTTCTTAGTAAACGATTCTTACTCTTACAGAAGTTAAAAATAATAGCCTTATTTTAAATAATAATGAAATTGTGGAGGTTCTGCATAAACAAATGCAGATGTAATTTTTGCCTTTTAGGTGCCTAAAAATGAATCAACTATGCTTCAAGTGTCTGTCAGGAGGAGTTTTTCTTTACTGTATCTACACATCAAACCACATAGATGAATAAAACTGTTATTAACTGTGAAGAAATGCTGAGGGAGAGATTCTCAGCCATGAAGAGTGTAATTAAAACATGCATTCACTGGGTTTAAAGTAGCCAATTTCATTTAAAAATCAGAGAGGCCACTCTATTACTTTTTTTGAAGCCAGCTTGGCTATTAGTTGCTAGGGTAACAAGATCCAAGATAGTGAATAAGCCCTGTCCAGGCAGCACAGTGTTATGGGTGTCTAAGATGAATGCAAAGAAATGCTGGTAGGAACATTCAGTTATGGGTTAGTTTAATTTTTATTTATCAGTCTTTTTATTAACAAGGATGGTCAAAATATGTATGCATTTGTAATTAAAAAGGTGCTGGTGTATTTTAATTGTCTGAGTAACAGATGACACTAAACTACTAAAGCAGAAAATACTTCAAATCTCAATGAAAAAAAAGAAAGAGATGCTACTTAAAACTCCCTGCATGTTGGTGGGATCAATTTAATGTCCTGTGCTGTGTCAATGTCACTTTCATAAACTTTTGCTGAAGTGCTTTTCCTACTGTATGTTGAATGATGTTGTCAGGACTGTGATTCGGGGGTATGGTGGATTTGAGTCTACTTTACTTCCCTTGATGAAAAGGTCACTGCCACTTGTAAATCTGTTTTACTCCCTGCACAGTTGTTAGTGTCAAAGTCTGTCAGCTCTGTGGGATGTTAAAATTGTGAAACTGTGGTAGGAACAAGGAACACAAATTCCCAAGTGGTACATCCCAAGAAAAAGTCTCTGATCTTTGTGTAAAAGTTCTGTGGAAAGTTCTTCATTCAGGATTTTCAGCTCACTTTGGCTTGATTGCAGAAATAAACAAAATTTCTCTTTCATTCCTCCCATCTGGTGGGCCTTCCCTGCCGATAGCTCATCACAGGGCCACTTACGTCTGCAGCTCATGGTTGCAAGTGAAAAAATCTCTGCTTTATTTTTTTAAGGCTTCAAGGGCTCCAGTTAAAGCGCAATTAAAATCTGGCCTGTGTTGTGTTATGTGATTATGTTTTGACAAATCATCACCGTAGATCAGCTTCACAATTATTCATAAGTTATTTGGAAAATACAGGGAATAAACAAGAAGTAAAACAACTGGCCAGTTTAGGGGAGGACACCTGACCTCCAAACCAAGCTTCTAACCAATGTAAGAAATGCAAATGATAAAAACCTCCAAAAATCTAAACTCTCCCTTATTCATAGCATCATCTGAACTGTTCTGTGTATATGCAAAGACAGTTTTTTACTCAGCACTTTTCCCATGTGAGCTGTCTCATTTCCCAGCGAACTGCAGCAAATGCACTGGGAGCAAAACCAGCTGGAGTGCCAGGAGCAGCCATGTCCTGTGAGCTTGATTGATTACGACGTGGAGTTTTCGAAGTTTTATGCTCTGGCTGCGCAGGAGATGGACACAAAGTTCTTTGCATGTGAAGTATGGCCAAAGCTTTTAGGTGGTCAATTGCCTGCTTAATCCAAAGGCCTCTGCTAAGATAGAGGCAAGCTTTTCATACCGTGAGGTATTTCCATATGACCTTGCAACTAAATTGATTTTTGAACTGAGTGGAGTAGTTTGCTGCTGAGGAGACAGAATGGGACCTGAAAGGGGCAAACACTGAATCTTTTTGGCTTGACTTTCAGTCAAGGTAACTCACTGGGGTCCTGAAGGTGATGCAAGTAAACATCTGCCAAGTGAATCTTCGTGTCAAGGCAGCCATTGTGGGCAAACTGGGGTAGGCAGCCGTGGGTAAACATATATCAGTGTGCCAAGTAACCATCAGCATGACAGGGAAGAGGACATGCTGTGATCCTGATTTCCTTTTGCCTTAATTTTGATTGGAAAATTCTCTTTATGTGCTGCTGAATCTGATCTAGAAGCTGTCTCGGGCACTCCTTTCAGTGATATGAAAGCAGAATCTTTCATGTGAAGTTTTTCTTACTGTCTGTTAAAGATTTGAATGATAGGTAAGCAAATGAGGAAAAAAAAAGCAAAAACCTGAGGTTTTAATTACTCTGAGGAAAAATTCACTGCTATCTCTATGAAGCACTACCTTAGTTTCATAGATATCTTTCAAAATGTCATCCAATTTGCCTTTAAGATCACAAACACTTCTGCTTAATTCTCCTTCCCTGCCTTCTGAGACAATTGCAGCATAAAAATTCACCTTTTCCCTTTCTTATCAGATTCATTTCTACTGTTTGAAATTGCTAAAATCCAAATGGCAGATATTTGTACTGACATAATTAGAAAGCCGAATAGATGCCTGTTGCATCAGTGCTCGTGTTTGCTGAAGACTCACAATGTTAGACAGAGGGCATGTCTGAGGAATGCAAACAAACATCCACCTTATCAGGACTTTTACCACTGAGAAATAGAAAATAACATTTTTTTCCTACCCTCTGGCCTCCATTATCCCTCCAATTTGCTAGACTTTGCTCAATCTTTTTGTGGTTTCTAATTTTCAGCTTCTCTAGGCACAGGCAAATGAAGTACAATTAAAAACTCTCGGAATGATTCTTTTAAGCAGGAAGAGCAGTTCCACACTCTCAGATCCGTACACGCTCATATAATGGGTATCTGGTATATAGCTACATTTTCACTCTGAAATAAAATAATGTGCATATGCTAATGTATCTGTATACATCTTGGGGAAATTCTTATTCTTTATAAAAAAAGATTTTCAAAAACGAATTATTTATATTTCAAGACAAAAGTAACATATCTATATATGAGATAAATAATCAGATGTATTCTGGACCAGTCTTCTACATATATTTCTAGGCAAAAGGAAATAGAGCTCAGAGCAAAGACTCTGCCAGGATTTTGAGAGCTTTGGAAGAGTTACTTACTGATCAAGCATACTGACTGAATATCTGAGATGATTTACAGACAAAAAAAATGTTAAAGGTCTTGTGTGGCACTTTCAGCCTTTCTGGGGAAATGGCTGCCTAGTTGTACAAATATTCAGAAAATGATTTAACCTTTCCTTTAGTAAATTAATTTGAAATACTAAATTTTAAAGTGGTTGTAAAGCATTGTGGTCCTTATGATAGAAGAGACAATACTTAGGTGCTCTTTATTCTTTGAGTCTCCTTTAGCTGGTGGGAAGATCATCATAAAGATGATCTAAAATGGGCTTGTCAGACACCTGCACGTGAGTATCTCCCAGGTATTACTGAGCTTTCTGCTTACACTTAACTCTTGCCTTTCTTCAAATTTTCAGTCATATTCTTACTGCTTCCTTTCATGGCAGGCAAAATTACACCCCTTTGGACTTCCCAAATGTATGT
This sequence comes from Oriolus oriolus, assembly GCA_013400235.1. Classification (NCBI taxonomy): domain Eukaryota; kingdom Metazoa; phylum Chordata; class Aves; order Passeriformes; family Corvidae; genus Oriolus; species Oriolus oriolus. The sequence goes on from VXBT01009623.1 coordinate 350,609, forward strand.
TTTCTACATGTCAGCCTGCAGAGGTTTGGCTGTTTTCTCAGTCTGACATTATTATGCGTTCCTGTCTTTTGTTGTATTTTTTTATTAAAAATTTCAACTTTTTTTTTTTTGCTGCACTGAAACAACTTTTCACTTTCATCACAGTTTTCCAGATCTCCCATCTGTTTGCACAGTCTGTTCTGTCCAAGTCACAGCCTCTTCTCTTTTCTTGGTATTCCAAGAAGGCACTTTCTCCTTTATAAAACATGTTCTTAAATCTTCCCTGGAAATTTCCCTTTCCCTCTTGGCTGACCAGGCAATATTTTGGGATATTCTGTCAGGTGGACTACTAGACACTACCACTTTATTTTGTAGGTACAGTGACCTGCTGGCAGAGGCCAGAGCAGTACTAAGAGGTAGTTCTGTAGGTCCCAGCTGTGTGCAGATGAAGGATGTCTCTTGTTTTGGACTCTCTTCTGATCTTGGGGAAAGACTTCCCTTCTTGCTTGTTTACTTTGGTCTAGTCTCTAGAATGGATGTTGCCTTAGCAGAGTTGAACTATTCTCAACTTCTCTTCATCTAATTGTTATTTTTATTCTGAGAATGAAGTTGTTTGACATACGTGAGGTGACCCAGGCCAGGTATGAAGTGCTTTGCCCCAGCACATGAGTTCATGTGAAGATTGCTTGTGTGAATGCTTACAGCAGCAGCCCAAAGAACCCCTTATTTGTATGTCCAGCGCTAAAGGACTAGATGGAGAAGTGAAAATTTGAAGTAAGTTTTGCAGTATCTGATATGAAGCATCAATATGTTGGAGTTAGGCTAGAGGGCTGCAGTTTTTTTTGAGAGAAACAGATGCATGAGATGTGCATCACGTTACCAGTGGTAGCATGGACAGCATTTTTTGAAAAAACTTCAGCTCAAAAATGTGGCTCAAGCAGAGGTTGAAACTGAAGCCCCTGCTCAGATGAGATGGGAAATTGTATTTGGGAATGAGTGAATAAATACCCATGACAAATCTTCAGCTGCTCTAGTTCATAATGGAAGTTCCTTCCCATAATTGAAGATCATTCATAAATGATCATTACCCTAAACAGAGGCTCTCAGGGGCAATAGTAATTTAGGCTGGGAGCAAGAACAATTATGTTGATCAAACTGTACTAAAGGAGGAAGTTTATAAAGATTCTCAATTTATGACAAACTTTCAGCTCTGAAAAAAAAGTTTATACTGATGCTTAAATTTGCAGAAGCATAAAGCCTTTAAAAAACCAAAAGAATCACTAAAACCTGTAACACTTTAACCAGCCTCACTGAACTGCTTTTCTGCAGAAATTTTGAAGGAAAAACAATTAAGAAGAGCTGTTGTATGCTTAAGTGCGAAGTATGTGAAACATTCCCAGCCACTGCCACATGACAGCAATCCTGTCCCTGGGGTCAGGCTGTTCACTGGTAATTTCAGTGAGGAATCTCTGGGACAGTGAACCTGCTGAGGGAAAATCGGTGACCTGCCACTCCTAAACCAGGATATACTGTGCTCCTATACCTGTTCATTCAAAAATCTCTGCAACAAATCCAGCTAAACTGTCTTTACTGCTAAGATGCAGAGCAGACTAATTTTATAATCTGCTTCTTTTGGAGTCATATTTCTAATTGCTTCAACATTTTCATTGTTTCAACTGGAAGCATTGTATGTGCCCCACATGTGCAGTGGTATTCTGCATTTTTTATTCCTCATATTCAATGTATTATTTTTAATGCAAAAAACCAGTGTCACGTGAGTCCTTTTATATAGATCAAAAAAAGAAGAAAAAAAGCCCTCTATCATTTCCTTACACTCACCCTCCATGTGCAGTTATGATCTGGGTTGCCCCTATTGTTGGTTAATGTGTGAACAGCAGCCTGCATTTCCCACCTGTGGTCAGCTTTTACTGAAGGAATAAAGCAAGGTCAAAATAATATCTAACATTTAGACAAGCGTGCTGGTAGTCTCCCCGTCAGCTGACTATTCTTAAATAACAGTAACAAATTAGCATTAAAAGCTCTCCACAACAAGATGTGCTAAAATCATACTGGATGCTCAGTGACCTGTGCAAAGAAAATGTAATATGCTGCTTTCTAGTGCTCTCAGCCTCAGCTTCTGTAGTGTCAATTATGTCACTACAGCTTTTCAGAGGTGGAACCAACATGACTCAAGAAAATAACAAAACAAGAAAAAGAGAAGACAAAAATAAGCAAAAATAAACTCTGGATGCAAGAAGAGAGTGTTGCAAGCAGAGAATGTTTAGCTCCAGTGCTGAGTTTGAAGGGGCTGCCCTCTTTAGCACAATGGGAGCCAGCTTCCCTGCTGTGTTCTCTGAAGTGGCTCATTGCAGAGCAGTAATATTATATCTTAATAAGCATAACACTGTGAACTGAGGCATATTTTTAAGTCAGACACATGGGAGGGAAACATATCAGAGCAGAGCTGTGTTATTTTTAATGGAGCATGTGTTTGTCTTGTAAGTGTGTCAGAAGAAAAGGAACAGGTCTCGGGTTTCTTCTCACCATGTCTAACGTAGGATGGGCACTCCAACTGCCTCTCTAAGTGACATCAGTGGTCTTTGATATTGCAAATGACACTGGATGGTCTGGACTACACTTGTGTCTCACATTCAATGACATTGAATACATACTGTGTATATCAGTGCTCATTGAAGCTCTCCTTCAGATGAAGCTCTTTGAAAACCACGAAGACCAAGATAGCTTTCATTATACAAACAAGATTGTCATAAGAGACTGTCCTTTTCCCAGCTTTGCATGAGTGCATGGTACAGATGATGGGGGACATGATCTGCAGGAAAACATTTCCATTTACATTCAACTGGAAAATAGATCTTGCAGCATGGAATTGATAGCTGCCATGTGTACCATACTGCAGCCCATGCCGCTCACCTCTCATTCTTAACATCAAAACCAATATTAGACTAAAAATGTTTGCAATGAAATTCCTAAGGACATTTTAAATTTCAATTAATATTGATAATGGGTTTTTTAATAAGTCTTGGGTCAAGATGTATCATAAATCTATTTTCCACAGAGCACAGAAAATATATGCTCATTCTGTCTTTGTGATATGACTGGATCTAGTCTTACATCCAGCAGCCAGCTGAGGCTGCTTGTCTATTATAGTCTCTTCCACCATTCCTGACAAATGAACAAATAACTAGGTGCCCTGTGAAACATTTTAAATAGAACTGTCTCCTGAAAAAGCTGTTACTGACAGAGACAGGTTCGATCCAGATCAAGGGAATCTGCTGTGGAGTAGAGAAGATCAATACTGGTCACTGGCTTTTTTATTTCTGATGTTTTTTAAACTAAGCATAGGTAAAGATTATGATGAATAAAGTAAAGCAGAAAACAAGCAATCTATGAACTGAAGTGCATCCTTCTTATTAAACCTTGTTGTGCTCTTAAAGCAGTAGCAGAAGCTGTTGCTATGAACTCTATCATGCAAGAGGCTTTCAAAACAGCATTTAAAACTATGTATTAGCTAGAAACCACTTTGCCCACAAATTCTGAAAGAGCTGAAAGTAGCTTTTGAAAAGGAACCAATGTGTATTTCATGGCAGGGTAAATTAACTGCTATTTTTTACTTTTGAAGTATTTGATCAAAATCCAGTACTGAACATAGTGTCTTAAATTAATTCTGTTTAGAGTGCTTCTCTTCTGGCTACAACCTGGATCCTATAGCACTAACTGCCCCCCTTTCCTGATGTGTTCTTTGGTGTACGCACGAGGATTCCGTTTTTCCAACACTAGCTGGCACTAAGGAGGTGCTAAGGTCACATTCTTATCTTTGGAAACAAGACATGGGTTTGTGGGAGCTGGACAGACCAAAACCATGATTGTTTCTATTTATTCTGTTTAAATAGCATCATCAACTCTGACTTTGCTTAGCCATGAAAATGGCAGTTAAGAGGAAAAAGCACCAAGACCAAATCAGCCCAGCAATGGAAAACTATAAAACAAAATTTGACAGGTTTTAGGAAGCAAGGTTGGCATTATAGCCAAAATATTCTTGAAAACCTTTGGCTAAATCCAGGAATTTAGTCTGCGATATAATCAATCCTTTACAACCCACAAGTATTAAATTCATTATTAGAATGTTGTTTTCTCCTTCCCAAACCTTCCATGTAACAAGCAGCTCAGTAAGATGAAAGGCATTTGTTACTGAGAACGGCCTTAAGGAAAGTAAAAAGAGGAAATCTAGAAAACAGATTCATATTTTTCTGGAAATGAGTAGGATTCATAAAACATTTAGCAAGTTCAAGGTCAACTTGTTCTCCTTCTGTATACTATTCATAACAGGCATTTGACAACTCAGTGACAATCTAGCAGCTGAACTGAATGTATTGGGCCATCCAGTTTAAATAAAAACTAAATCTTCTTTGTGAAATGAGCACAACAAACCCAAGAAGAGCAAAAGTCTTTCCTGCTTCTGAAATTTTAAATGAAATCAACAAATACAGTTACAAATGAGAGGAAATAGATCTAATTTTGATAAATAAGCAGATGTTTGCATAAATGGAGAGAGATTATAGTCCTTCACACCACAGTGGTGTTGTCTTCTCATGTAAGTGAAACTTAATAATCCTGAGCATTCCACAGATTTTTTGTCAGTATACTATGTCAGCAAAACTACCTAACATCAGTAAGGTATTCACATTTTACAGTCACTCTGAACTTGTCTTTTCAGTCCCTGTACAAGACCACATTGGCGTTTATTCCCAATATTGACTGCTTCTCAGTATGCTCTGGGATACAGTAAAAGGTATCCCCTTGTGGCTCTTGTCCTACTAGAAAGTGAGGAGATTACACTCACTGGATGGGAATAATGAGATTTTCATTATGAAAATAGTAGCTCAGGGAGATAGAGAGACATATATTTTGGAAATCCCAGGGATCTTGAATTTTGTATCCATGCAAATTCTACAGCTGGGTCCATTTTTAATTCTAATATTTTTCTTTTTAGTTGCTGTCATCATGGATCTTAGAGAACTTACTCTTTGTCTATTCAAAAAAAAAAAGGATAAACATAACTTATACCCATCTTAAAACAAATTCTTCTAACTAAAAATTAATCTTATATGGTGTATGTTGAAGACAGATGGGCCTAAACAACCAGCTCATACCTTCCCTCCACCACTTCCAAATGGCACAGCTATTTCTAACAGTGAAAGTGCATCGTATCACCGATTGCCTTTTCTCTTTCAGCAAGACATACAATGAAAATCAACTAGCAATTGTTTTGTGGGTGGGTTCGCAGATTAAAGATCAACTATAAATTGAGGGGAGTATCAAGTTCACAATACACTTTGTTCCTTTTTGGAAACCGCTACCTGGTTTTGTTTTTAAAGCTGCCATGGGTTTTCAACAGGATTCTTACTCTAAGCACTCAGTATCTTTCATCAGCCAGCACCCACTGAATGACTACCAGGGATGTCAGTGTCAAATTCCTCTGCAGATGTCCAGCTGGACACTCTGCAGGGATTTAGCTGAACAGGCTTGCTGCAGGAATGATGTTACTAACAGTTCCACCTTCCCCACTCTGCATCTTTCAAATATCAGCCATAAATATTTTGAATATGCTCATTATTTAAAATTTTAGACCTCCTCCCCGATTTTGTCAGGTATTTTAGAAGGCTTTCTGCCTACAATTATAATGTATGCCCGGAGTCCAGGAAGACAGCTGAAAGCACAATGACTCTGGCTCTATATTTGGAAACATCTGCTGTTTCATTTCCATGATGCACAGTGACGTGCAGTTCTGAGAGGAAGAACAAGTCTGGCACAGGAGATGTTAGTTTATGGTTAAATATTTTGATACTGGAATTGGGATTCCCTCTTATCTAACCCTCTGGTAGTACTCCTTCTTTGAGTAAAAGATGCTGAAATAGTTGCTTAATGGTCCTGTGACTGTTTGCTGTGAAATAAATCCCACCCCTAGTGAGGCAGCCCTTTCAGGTATCAGCAGTTGGCTTCCTCCACATCATTTTGTCATTCTTGAGAGAGAAGCATAGAGGCAATCAAGTGTGATAGGGAGTGAAAACAACTAAACTGACTTGGGAGGGGCTTTGATTTGAGGAATCTCTAGATTTAAGGTGAGGGGTTGAGGATCTGGGAGAAGATTTGCTTTACTACAAGTAAAGTAAAGCAATTGTGCCAAAGTTCCATTGTATAAAAGCCTAGTTGCATGTTCAGAAGTGCCCTCTGATAAGGTGGCAAAATTCCATTCATTATAGTGGTTTATTGTGGTTTAATAGTCTGTCAAATAATTTCAGGAGAACATAGCTGAGTGAATAATCTTAGCAATGCTTTGTGGGGGGTTAAGGTGAATTGCAACACTTGGTGCTAGAGATAGTTTTGACTCTTATCCTCTTACCCTGAAAAAGGGCCCTTCCATAGGTATCTCCATGGTGATCAACTGTTGATCACTGCTGGATCCAGGACGTGGATCTGTGGTCTGACCCAGCACCATTACACCTCTGGACGTTTGTTCCGGATAAAAGGCCGAGTTAAACCTTGCATGGCTTCAGAATGAGGCCATGGGTTCTGTTCTTCTCAATAATGATTATCAAAGGAAAATTTAAATTAGAGCCAGGAGAGAGCATGGGGGCTCAGGAGACCTGAGCTAACACATCTGGGAAATGCTGTTTGGTATTCTTTGAGGCCGAGTATCTTCTGAGTGTGTCTGTCTACAATAAGACTGTTAAGGGTACTGACAGAAATTTTGGAGAATGTTGAAAAATTTTATTTTTGATAAGCCTTCATACGAATTGTATTTAAAATTCCCTTGTGCATTTATTATGTAGGAACTTTGTTATATGCTTTCTTTTAGAGCAATATAATTCTATTGGCCAGGAATTCTCAGCTTTAAAAGATTGGGGCGCGAAGAGCTGCCTTATTTATGCAGAGAGAACAGAGTCTTTTTTTCCCTCTTAAATTTAGAACCTGGTGGAGTCTTTCTTCAGCAAAACTAAGAAGGTGCACATTTTGATCTGACAGACTGAATTTGATTTGTCGAATTTTCTGAATCTCTCTGATGAAAGCTACAAAGATCAAACTATTCCATCACTTGACCTGAAAATAATACAATATAGTTTAATATAGCAACAGTATTTTGCCCTAAATGTTATGTTACGGCTGTCTATCAATAATTTAGCTCTTATATAAAATATTCTTGCAAACAAGATATTGTATGTCATGAACAAATGATCTTTGCGGATGTATTTTCAAGGAATATCGGTCTCTCTGTTTACGCCAGTGAAGAGTGAAAGAAACCTGAGGGTGAGAAACAACAAGACAAGGTTTAGTGAAATATGTGGGCTTGGAAGGAAAAATTATGAACGTTGGGAGAAGTTGGACCTATAACATGGAATGTGTCTTAATAATTCCATTGTTTTTTTTTTTCCCTCTAATGTTTTAAACCAACTTACAGTAGATAAAAAGTGACAAAAGAATCTTTCATGGCAAAATATCCTTAAGAATGCAAGAAATTTAAAATAAGTGCAGCATGTAATGATAAAATGGGCTGCTCTAAAGCGAGGCTCATAACCTGAGAGCTAAAAGTGAAAAAAATAAAAAGAATTATTACTTAAATCTCATTTAGGATATACAAAAGAATCAATACCTAGGAAAAACAAAACCTATGAATTTGCCCTGAGGTGAAATGCTTAGGTGATGGGAAAGGCTTCTATTGTAAGATGATTATATTATACCCCTGCATTTCATAAAAGAAGATTCCATGATATTTTCTCTTTACAGGTTGTTTCATGTTTGCTTACATTATTCAGAAACATTTTGCATCTTCACCTTCTAAACTGGCTGAAGAGGCATGGTCCAGTCATCTGTAAAGGCAGGAGTGACTACTTATACCACTGATTTGTAAGAGGTATGTTTGGTTTTGGAGTGATAAAAGTTATGTCCCAACACTTGCAGTATTGCCATCCCACACTTCATCCTGCAATCATGAATAGAGTATTTTTAAAAAAATGAGCACTGAATGACTTTACAGCCATGTGACTCTAGGAGCTGATGCTGAAGTACGCCACAAGAAATTCAGATACTACAATAACTAGTGCTAAGTGTACCGTTTTCTCACACGATTTTAAATGCCACCCTGAAAAAGAAGGTTTAAAACACCTAAATTCTTCTTGCCAAGGCTGTTTTTGTTTCTTAGAGAGATCAGCTGTGTCAGAATGAAATCTTCCCTCAGGCCATTTTTTTTTAACAGCCAGATCACTTTAACCACCAGCTCTGGCAGTAAAATTTTCCATATCTGTATAAGGAACAGTGAAGTTAAAACTTGCTGGAAAAGAAGCTACCAAAGTTGTGCTCCTGTCCTGCAGGGTTGTTTCAGTGGCGTTCTGCCACAGGTATTTCTTCAGGTGGGGAAATGGAAATTTATCTTGGTTCCTGAAAGCTAGTACTGATAATATGTCTTTTTATCCAGACTCATTTGTCTCTCTAGAGATCACCAGCACTATTACTGATAACACAACTTTATATTGGTCTAGGCAGCTTGTCAGCTTTACTGATCTTAACAATTATGAATGAAGATTTTCATGTGGGCAGGAGACAAAAGGGAGTATCACCTGAAAGTTTCTGAAAAGAGAGAACTATGGGACTGCCCCATAAATGAGAGATAACATGTGGTCTCCAAGGGCCCCATAGAACTTTCCTGAGGAACAGCCACAGAGCAAATAATCCCAGCACCGGACTGTTTCTCCAAAGGGAAATAATCAGTGTGTCAATGAAAATGTGCAGGCCAAATGTACCATTGAGTACAGATGAGCCCCCTTCTTATTCCAAATAATAATGGTATGTTTTCAGATTTATGGTGTTGCTCCTTTCCTTCTCCTGCTCCATCACTTTACTCTTTCCCTCTCCTCTCCTGATGGCAGATAATATATAACCCATAAGATGTATTGGTGTGGGTATGATGCTGAGATGGGATTTTTGTTTCTTCATTCTTTTAGTAAGGGAAGCTGAACAGACACATATAGATGGATGGGTGAAGTGAAGTAGAATATTACTGAATAATCTTCAACCTTGAATGAGGAAAATGAGATAGAGGATGCCTAATGTTTCATTGACATCCATGAAAAGAGACATGAAAACATCCAAAGCTGTCTCAGGGGAAGAAAGTTAAGGGGACCACATGCCAAAGCACAGCTCCAGTGAGAATGGTGACCCTGGCAGGACGGCAGGGATCCCAACCATGCACCTCTCCTTGTGTGGCCACAGGGAGAGGCTGTGCCTGGTGCATCAGGAAGAAAATCACGTTTGGTGAGTTCTTACTGCAGTGCTTTCTTCTCATTTCTGTGCAGGAGGTAATATAGAACTCCATGTTTCTTAATTTCTGTAGTAATTTCATGATTATGTTTCCAAAAGAAAGGACGCCTTCTTATTTTCATAATTAACAGGAAATACATGTTATACATTAAATGTGACACAAGAGAGATGAATTATGCAGTAAATTCTGTGTGTGCTGATCAGCACAAAGCCCAAGGCACATTCAGCAGAGTTGCTGTGAAGATCTGTAATGAGTTTCAAGTACATCATTTCCTGATGGAGGGTAAGAAAACATCCATCAATGCTAATTTTCCCACAGTTTTTAGCTTTTTATGAATACTTTACAGCTTACAAAAAAAGATGAATTTCTAAAGTGCAACTTGAGGAAACTCTCTCAGTAATTAGAGAGTATTCCTAGCCAAAACTAATGAGGTCTGAACCTTAAACATGGGGATGGTTCAAAGTTGTCAGCCCCAGCCTCTTATTTCTTCAAAAAGGTTAAATCAGTCCCTCAAATCTGAACATGGATATTTTGTTTTCTGGTTGAACTCCAAACCAGGATTATCATTGTGCCTTCAAAAATGCAGAGTTTGGGTGTTGGGCTCATTCCTGATTCTGGAGTAGTGTTGTACAGGATTAAGTGGTCTGATAAAGCAAACTCCAGTGAGATTGGGGCATCTTTACACCAGGCTCAAGGACTCTGGGAAGTGATGCTGACTTTGTAGGGGAGCACATGACCATACACACAGCTCTGTTCTCTTCAGCTTCTGTCAAGATGTTGCAATAAAGATGTCCTGACATTTTAGGAGTGAGAAAAAAGATTTTAGATACTGTCAAGGAGGAAGGGGCAACTTTTCTGATTAGGCAGTTGTCCATTTTATACTAAGAACTATCTACTTGATTGCAGGCTTCAAAGAACCCAAATATAATATCTGGGAATATTTTTGTAGCGAGTGTATTCTTAATTTCTTATTTAGTAAGAAAACATTAAGAATATTCCATGGGTAATTAATAACATGTATTTACATGTAGTTTAAATACAAACATAAATATATTAAATATAAAAAATTGTACCTGCTATACCAAAGTGCTTAGCACCTTAAAACTCTGGTGATTTGAGATAATTTAGAGGTTATCAGGTCAAGACTTGTGAAGAGCTTTCAGAGAGAAATGCTAAACTGGTATGTGAGGAGGTGAACAGATTTTATTAAAACTCAGCCATAACCTACTGAACAGCCTGAGGGCTGGAGTCTGAACAGCAACAAACAAAATCATTTCAGATATATGTGAATAAATTGAAGCTGTGCTTACAGAATTTAGAGCCATTTGAGTTCTGTGAGACAATCCTCACTCTTCAATTTTAAATCCGTGCCAAAGTAGAGCTTGTTTCAGTCATGTTTTTGTTAGCATTTGCACTCATGGGAACAGGTTTTTGTTCACAAATGTGTTTCAAAGAAGAGCTGTACCTTTCATGAGGTGCAGCTTTTTGTGACCAACAATACTGCAGAGACACATTCATCCTCTCTGAAACATTTCAGCTACTTGGACAAGACAGAAATAATTCCATGGGACTGCATGACTAAGTTATGAAAAGTAAACACTCACTCTGGATTACTCTGTTTTCTACAAAGAAATTAAGTAATGAAAATTTTTTACCCTAATTAAGCAGTGATCACTGTGAATATTCAGACAAAGTAGGATAGGTTCTTTCATGTGTTACTATGAGCAAGAAAGGGTAAATTATTGTTGCTTAAGGTAGGCAAAAATAAGTTGTTGAGCTCTGGTACTAATACAAAACTATTTTTGATCCAATAAGGGACTGGAATATAACACTGAATGCTATTCACTTATCTTTGAAGCAAACGAAACTTTTGTAGCCTAATACTACACTAATTTCCCTGCTTAGTAGTTGGCATGTCAAGTGTTCACACTGGACCTTAAAATGAGTTAGAAAGCTCAGGAGTATATCAACATTTGCAGCATAAAACTGTCTTCTCTTTGATCATTCAAGCTTTCCATCACTCTAGGTGGTCCTAACTAATAAGGAACTGTGATCCTCTTCACTACTTGATTCCAGTAGCCACACAACAGACCACATGCAGTTAGTGCTTGCCATTAGTGTTTCAGTCAAATACCAACACTTATCTACAGATTTATGATCCTTTTAATTACATATTTATAAATCATGTCACTATATGTATGGGAAAAAAAAAGTCGCTTTTAAGGATTTGAACATTCTGCATCTTTTTCTTTGGGATAATTTTTTTCCCTCAAAGCAAAAGCCTGTACAAGTTTTTTTAATGTATCTAATACGAGTTATTGAGCAGGGGCACTGCTCTAAGTGCTCCACAAATATGTACAATGAAGAATAGAACTCTTTGATTTTCTCCAGATATTTATATGAAGTTTTCTGTAAAAGAATCTGTTTTACAAATCTGACATACCTGTGCAATGCCCAAAATGTCATCATTCAATCCCATATCTGTGCTTCAGCAGCCCTTGTCTGCCTGGTTGTGGATGCTGAGCACCAACAGCTCTACTCATTTGTTGTGCTGAGAACTCTGAAAAACACACCTGCAGAGAAGGAGGTGGCAGCTCAGAATGAAATACATGCTTCTGGTACCACTCTTTTCGCAGGCAGCTATTCCATAACGAGTTTAATACAATTTTGAATCTTTGAACAAGGATGATTGCACACAGAACACCAGTTAATGTGTCCTGCCCCAGTAAAGGAGAAGCTGTGGCCATAGGATAATAGTCCCATTGAGCAGATACCCAGGTGTGGAACAGAGATGTATGCATGTCTTGTTTAGGTATTAGGGTTTAATGACAAATTAGAAGGGCTGATAATAAAATTCTTGTGTTGAAAATTCCTTCCGAAAGGAGTTAAAAGCAACTTTAAAAAGCCTCCTCAAATGTCTATCCTGTATATATAGAAAAAAATTGCTAAATTTGAGATTATTGAGAATGAAGAAGTTGCTGATGGGAAACTTTGTTTCATAACTGATCTCTATGGTATCCTTAGGCTCTGTCTTGCTTTGATTATGTGTTCTTTGGCTAATATCATGATCTTAGAAAATACATGTTTGTGGCTGGGTCACATACGTAAGTTAAAGCAAGACCTTTTAATGCATAAATAAGTCTTATTTTAGAAGTTTATGATAGTAACCCCCTGTCCCCAAATCTTGTGCAGGCAGGAATTTATGTCACGATCTCCCCAGGATATAAATGATTTGCATCTTACAGGTAAAGGATGGTCACTGGCTCCTGCTGTAGTGTCTACAGCACCTAAGGTTGAGCCCTACTCCCAGCTCAGTTATTCCTTTGGGATACCTGGTTAGGCTGGATTATCTGACTGTGGGTTTTTCTGGTGTCCTGAATGTCTCATGCAGAGTGCCAGCAATCTGAAGCACTGAGTGCTTATTTTAAGCACTAGTCAGCTGCAAAAAACCCATTAAAAATGTAACCCTTTTAGCTGCATTGCCATACAGTCCCATAATTCCACACACTCCTTAGAGTTTGGGCTGACACCCCCTGGCAGTTATATGCTAGTGAAACACACAGATTTGAGACCTTTGTTTTCTTCCATTTTAATACAGAAGTGTAAATTTTAAATAATTGTGAAAGCTATGAACTCAAAAGAGTGAAGATGTCTGCTCTAAGAGAGGAATGACACAATGGGTTTGCTCTGAGCTGCCTGGGATCATTTAAAACCAATGAATTAAAAATCAGATAGCTGGTGAGGGCTAGAATTTACACTACAGAGGTGATAAAGCCTTTTGTGTTCCTATTTGCAAAGAAAGCATTAAACTACAGTGATTTTTGATTTTTTTCTTCCCACCAGGGAGAAATGTGAAACTCAATTTTACCCCCGATTGGTAAGGTGCTAATTTGTCTGACAAGTTGTTGGAATCTCAGCATGTTTGAGGTATCCTTGATGTATCAACACCTTCATGCTGAATGAAGGATGCCTTTAATGTGTAAATGTTTAGTACATATCCTATATCTCATTAGCCAAGAACAATACAAACCACACACAGGCAAGAAGGGTCAGAAGCAAGCTCTAGTCAAAGAGAAAAATCTTTTATGTTCTAATTAAATGAGCGAACATTTGGAATACATCTCTTTTGCAAATAGTTTATCAAAAATACACTTGAAATTCACAGCCTCACTTGAGTTCTAAAGCCCTGATGAGTTTAATATTAAATGATATTAGATTTGAGTCCAAGTGCCATATAACACTGATGTCTCTCAAGTTCTTGTTACTGCATGCAATATCACAAATGATTAAGAACAGTAGAAGAAAAGCAGTTGTTAATAAACCCACAAAGGTATACTTCTCCAAACTATGTCTGTTGTCTAAACCTTTGCAAGTTATATGTAACTTCAGAAACTTAGCTTCATTGACTCTTTTGTGGAAATGAAAAGTTTTCTAGGGAGAGCTGAGGGATGCTGGTGAGGTGGAGTGAGCTCTTTGCTGGATGTCTTCTACCAGGACTCACCTTTCTGAGACAAGAAAAGTGATGGCCCTGGATGAGGACGTGGAGGATGTGTTCACACACTCTCATGTCGTTATCCACCCTGGCTCTGCTTCAGGGGGTGCCTTGTGCTCTCTTTACACCAAAGCATAAGGTGGACATGGGCCCACAGGTAGAAACACAGAACTTCTGCTTCATTTGGAGCCCTTGGAGGTGGACAGCTGTCCTCCCCAGCCTTTGCTGTGCTCCTTGCCAGCACCCCCTTCCCTGCAGGCCATGTGGGCACTCTGGTGTGCTGCAAACTTCTGGCTGCACACAAGAGATTAGAGAAGCTCTTTTCACTACTATTTATCCACATTACATTACATCAGTCTCATGTTTGTCAGTTCAGTTGCAATTGAGCCCTGGTCCTGTGTATGGGTTCATTCCTTCTTTCTGCTTTTCTTTTCCAGAGGTTGATCCCTTTGAACTGCTGAAACCTGATGACTTGCAGTCAATAGTCTGTGAAACAATAAGGTCAGCATGTGAGGATTCAGATTTTCTGCCTCTAAATGCAGACTGCTGTGTTGGGCCACTGAGGTGAGTCTGACCTAAGCCCATTGCCTGACAGAGGAATGGAGTAGGAGGAAAGGGATTAAAAGTACCTGGAGACATGTAGAGCTATTAATACAGTGTGTGCCCTCTTCACATAGATAGCTGGGGGAAATATGCTGTGTAAACTTACAATAGATGTGACTGACAAATGTCAGATTCTTGTTAAATGTTAAAGCACTGCTGGACCCTGAGACTGGAATTCTAAGCCCCATATGCTGCCACACAACCTTGCAAAAAGATCAAGAACATTTACAAGCCCAGTCATCAGGTCAGTTTTTCCAACAAAGGTAAAGTAGGAGTCTAGGGTATTTTTGTGGGTTTTTTTGTATTTATGTAGTTTTACATATACCAGGAATATTATATTTATTTTTATTTGGGGAAATAGAAATTAGCAAGACTTGCATGAATGACAGAAGCGTTATAGGGTGACATGCTTCAATATGAAATGCAAGTTGGGATTCAGTTCCTGATACAGGCACTAAATTGAGGCTTCTCAGCTGGATCTCAAAATACAGCTGGCACAGCAGCTCTAAACAGTTTGGGTGACTTCTGTGCAGATGGACACGTTACATGGGCTGTACACAAACTGGCACCACACTTACCCTTCAGCCTAACCTGTCCCAAGTGGATTGATGGGGGTTAATACACCCATTTAACTTGGTTTCCATGAGTGAAGCAGGACCTCACAGAGGCTCAATTGCACCCAAGTTTATGTTGCACTCCCAAAAGAAAACAAAAGCAAGGATGAGGCATTTAATTGGTGAAATGATGCAAAGGGAGAGATTTCTTCCAGATTTTGACAAAGAGGCCTAAGTATTGTCCCAAAGAGCACTGAGGTACTCAAATATCACACAGACAGTTATGTTCACATAAACATATGTCTGCTGTTCTCTGACTAAATAACAGAGAATATATCTATGAATATATTCACACACACACACACAAAAAAGAGGGATATTTCCAATACGCGCGTAGGGCTGGGCTAACAGTACCCCACTGAGAGCAGCAGTGAGCGCCTGGGCCAGCGGGTGAGTGGCAGAGCTGTGTGCGGATGGCTTTATGGGGCCAGCTCACAGCACTACAGAGCCTGGGTTAGAAGGCAGGGCGAGCTATTCAGAGTCAAGAACTTGCACAGAGTACTTAGCCCCTAGAGAAAAGAAAGGAAAGAGAATGCTTTCTGAGTAAAGGATTGAAGCTTCTTTCGTGCTTTGAGGCTATCATCTCACGAGCAGTTTGTCTGAAATTACTGCTAGAGTGATCACAAGAGTGTTGTGGCAAGGATTCCAAGTTCACAAGACAAACCCTGCACGAACCAGCCACAGCAGCTGGGTGTTTCTGTGTCTGGGTGGCTGCTGAAAGCTCTTGGATTAGTCAGCTTGTGTAAAACTCATGATCATGAAGTTGCTGTAAGCTTTACAGAACTTCACTGTGTTGGCCTCAAATTCATGTATCTACTACTAAAACAATTTTCTAAGTACTGTTAAATATTTATATGTTCCTTGTATTAGCGTCTGGAGTTCAAATCAGACAAACTGCAAGAATTAGCCAGTCCTGACAAGGTTCAGTTACTGCCTGAAATTAAATTAGCTGACATCAATTTGAAAAAAAACCTACTGTAATGAGTTTTTTTTTAGTTGAGAATAACCAAAACAGGTCAGGGGAAGAAACATGACAAGTAAGTAAAGATAGAAAGAAAAGGCGAGGAAGATAGAGCAGGTATGTCAACTTATTTTGCATGGACAGTTTGACTTTCTTGCTATATTAATTCTTTTATGTCACACAGTTTCACGTCACAGTAGAAATAATCTTAACAGGAACAAAATTCTGTCACTGACACAAAACAACAGGCATGAGATTTACATATTTAACTTCAGTTTAGGTGCCTGCTCTGAAAACAGTGGGAGTTGGAGGAACTTGAGTATACTTGCAGATCGTGTGATTTTTCTGTTCAAACACAATTTTTCAACTGTACAGATAAAGCTCTGGTTTTGTTAAGGTAATGATCACAGAGCATTTGTCTACTCCTAATTGATAGAAGTAAATATTAATTTCAGATCTGAATCCAGCCCTCAGATGCCTACATATTTCTTGGTGCAGATATTGAAAAAATTTACAGGAGTGCATGTGCAGAATTGGGAAATCAGACCTGGGTCCTTGGAATGGCTCCTGGGCCATAAACATATGCAAAGCAGAGCACTGCTGGTTTCCTCTGGCTCATTTCTAGTTTTGGGATTCCAGCAGTTGATGCTAAATGCAAACCCCTCAGTGCTGACCCCTCCTACATTTCCATTTGCAGCTGCACATTCTGAATGCTATGAAAGCAGATCTCAGAACACAGTGTGATCTGCAAACATATACATGATACACAAGCCACAGTTACTGTTCAGGTTTGGAATGGGTATCACAGACAGCTCACAAAAAGGCCACATTTTGAAATGAAAATGTGAAGATGTATGAAAGGATAAATGAGCACCTTGGCTTCTGTGAAGCATTTTGCCCCCAGTACCAACATGTCACTGCCTAAACAAAGCCACAGAATTTATTGTCCCTATCTCTCATTAAGGGTGTTTGCCTGCATAGTATTGGGATCAGCAGTAGCTAAGACAAAAATCACACCCCAGATCCATGTTCTACCCCAGTGCTGCTGGGAAGGTCTGGCAAAGTCTCTCCTTGTTTCTGCTTCAATTTTACATTGAAGCATCAATGGTGCAAGTTCAGGTAACAATTGTTTGCAATGCTGAAAATGCTGCCAATGAGAGCTGGATGGGCTTTCTAGCTGCTCCAGTTGTTTCCCTGTCAAGTTCCTGGCAGCCTCATGGGGTGCACTGGGATATTCCTGTGGCACTGGGTAGTGCTGGGACTCTGAGCAATGCTGCAGGAGCCATGGCTCTGCTCCTGGATATGTCTCCTCAGCTGCTTGCTCTTCCCAGATAGCAGACACTGGATTACAAATCTCCTCTTCCATCTCTAGACTCCTTTTCCTTTCCTATCATAAATATATGCACATGCATATATTTAACATAAACTTTCACGCACTATATACCTTAGTACTATTATATTTTCCTACCTGAAGGAAACTTATTCATGGTTAACTAAATCTTCAGCTGATTTAGAGCACTGCAATTCATTGACTCAGAAACATAGTCAAGACTATGCCCCCTGGGTGGTTATTTTTTTTTCCCCACAAAAGTTCCCAGGGTGCAGAGGGTCATTTTCAAGGCCTGTATCTGTCTAAGGCATTTGAAGGTCAAGCCCAAGTGGTCTGTGGAACTGCTTCAAACCCTGAAATCAAATTCTTCCAAAACTGGTATCTCCTGGTAAGGAAATAATCTGCTGGATGTGGATATAACAGATATCTGAATGAGTGGCCTGTTTCTCTAGGGTTTGTCCTTGGGAGAAAGCAGGGTGACTTTTGTACTCCTGGAGAGTGGGTCTAGGACTCAACCTTTTTACTAGAGAAACCAATAAAAGATGCCCCAAATTTCCCCTTGACATAAAATAAAGCTTCCTGGCAACTGAGGCAGAGCCTAACTAGTGTTGAACAAATCCACTGGTGATTTTAATTCACTTCAAACTGAAACTTCATGTGTGTGAACAGTACTCAAAGTACAGGATTTTGTTTCAGGTTTTCTAAGGGGAAACCTGGACAGAATTTAGGAGATAAATGAGAACTTGACCACTCGGCACTGATACTAAATTTACCCAAGGTGATAGCTTTTCCTTAGGCACGTAAATGAAATGAGGGACAACTAAAATCTTCCACCACCCAGAGCTCCTCATGACACTTGTGGACAAGCTTCTTTCAAATCTCTAAAATTTCAGAACATTTTAAAAAATTTTGCCAGTGGTCAATAAAGACCAAAACGGAGCTGGGCAAGAGCTGAGCCTGTGAGCAGCACACAGACCCTCCCTTCTCACTCCCCTCATTCTGTTCTGGTCCCCCTCGGCACAGAGGAACTGCTCTGGTTTCTCAGGGACAGCATTTGGTTGTTAAATTTATTTCTCACAGGGGCCTTTCCCTCTTTTCTGGTCTACTTCAAAATGACAGGCAGAACCAAAATCCCATTCGATTAAAAGCAAGTAAAAAAGGGAGATGAACCCCAAGCAAACAAACAAAAACAGTTTGAAATTTTGACTTAAAAAGCACAGCAGTATTTTACCAGCAAGGACTGAATTCATTAACACTGCCTTATTTGTGCTACCATTAAGAGTTTTTCACTGCTACTGTTCAAAAACATTTTTAGAGCCAGCTGTTTTACTGCTTTGAAATAGCTCTACACAGGAGTGAATCTTTGCATTTATTTTCAAAACAATAAAATCTTCCATGTGTAAGACTTCATGCAAGTCCGGTCTTCAAAGACAAAAAATACCAGGCTTCCTTATTCTAGACCACTTTCCTCTTCTCTGCATCATCTCCCACATTTCCTTTTCTTATTTGTTGTCCAGCAGCAGTTCCTGTGGTCGTGTGCTGGGGTAACAGGCACATGCATGCCTTGTGCACACACATGAACAGGCTCAAAAAATACAGACCAAGACCTTTAGACTCTCCTGTATATTCTCATCTATTTTTGTTTCTCCATATCTTCTCCTTTTTTCTATTTCCTTTCCTTTTTATCTGCTCACCTTCTCTGCTAGTATTTTATAATGCTGTTCAGTGCCTTGATATTCTGAATCCAGGGTTAACTGCAGTCCTCAGCTGCTCTCATTGCCAGTGCATCTTGACACTGAGCACTGTCACTGCTTTCTGTGGTGCCAGAGCCACAGGCAGAAGCCTGTGACCTCCATGATGTTACCCTTAAACCATTCTGACCAAATAGCTCCAAATTCAGGCTGTTATTGTAGTATGGCAACTGGGACCTAATCCTAAAGACCATTAAGAACATGTTGGATGTTGGAGATGGAGTAAAAAGCATGCTTTTGTTCTGAAAAGTGGGCATCCCACCAGAGCAGGCTGCTGTGAAAACACAAATTTAGATGGGCTCAACCACCTCAGCACCTCTGACAGGCATTTAAGCCAGTTTTTGTGACTTTGGCACACAGGTATTACACAGCTATGTGGGTTAATGATGTGAACAGACAGGAAGCAAGAAACATTAATGCTGTGTCAACAGCGTAGTTCGCATCACTTCCTTGGCAAAGCCCTGTGCACGCTGACAATCTGACAAACACGTCCAGCTCGGGGGAAGGCTCCTGTCCTAAATGCTTCTGTAGCTTTCAGATATACTGGTTTACAGTTGCAGTCTCTATGCTGAAGCAAGGTGCAAAAACATTGAAGAAATAGTTTAGCAGGATTAAAATAAAGAAGAGAGGTAAAATTAATGTGGAAAACCTAAATGTGGCTGGGGCTGTCATCACAGCCCGAGGCAGAGGGTGTCACAGCCTCCCCCTCCTGAGCAAGGCATATGAGAGACTTTGGTAAGTGGCCACACACGTGGGTGGCAAAGGTTCAAGTCAAAAGGTTTGGGGATTTTTCAGGGTGGTTGTGTGATAGCAGGTAATGTTTTCAAGTGAAGATAACGAAAGCATAGTAAATTCTGAGGGAATGGTTTTCCTCTGCC
Organism: Oriolus oriolus; assembly: GCA_013400235.1. Classification (NCBI taxonomy): domain Eukaryota; kingdom Metazoa; phylum Chordata; class Aves; order Passeriformes; family Corvidae; genus Oriolus; species Oriolus oriolus. The sequence continues at coordinate 370,551 of VXBT01009623.1, forward strand.
TGCAGAGCAGAGGGTACAAGGAGCAGTAGGACTGCTGGCAGCCTCTGGAAGCCGCGCAGCAGGAGGACACGGCGGAGCGGGAAGCAGGGAATGGATTTGTTTTTCCCGAAGCGCTCCCGGCTCAGCGAACCGCGGGGCCTGCGGGCGATGGCACCGCCTCGGCCGCCACCTCGCGGCCAGCGCCCGAACTGCGGCCAGCGGCGGCAGCGGCCACGATCGGCCGTGATTACAGAGCCACAGCCGGGCCCGCAGGGATGGAAAGCACCCCAAACTGTGGCTCATCTTCACTTCAGCTGTGAGTTAAATCTCATTTTAACAATGTAGGCACACTTCTTATGCTGTTAATAGGCCAGGATACTTTGACACCATGTAGGAAGACAAAGTTAAAGCATTATTTATTAATTGCTTTTATCACTTGTTCCTCTTGTACCAACCTGAGAAAGGTACTAAAAGTGGGAGGCAGGGACCCTGTGTGCACTCCTAAGGACAGGCTTTATCACTTCAAAATGCAAAAGGAAAGAGAAGTAAAATAACAAACTACGCTGCTTCTCAGTTGTTAAACTGCTGCTGTCAGTCAGTGTAATTCCCACCAGCTCACAATAAAAATGTTTTGACATCCAATCTCATACACACTTCAGTAATAGTTACCTAACAGGAATTTTCTACTATGGAAATATTTCTTTCTCCACTCTCTTAGAATCATGAAAATGTTGATGCAATACAAGTCCTGTTATAAAGGGCACCCTGTCAGGGACAGCGGTCACCAGAGCAGCTCTGTAAATTGCATTGTACAGAACAGTCATGTACAATACAACTGTTATATTTCATAATAAAACCTAGCTTATCACCAGGGATAGGAGGCTTTAGTTGCTTACAAAAAATACCATCAGACCAGCCAGTGCTTGTAATTGGAAATTCAGTGTCTCCTAGTTTTTTGGCTAGTTAAGCTTCATTCACGCTGTACCCTGAGCAAAAAAAGAGAAGTTTTTCTTTGGGTAATTGCAGAGCTAATGGGTGACCAGCTTGTGCTTAGCTCCACAGACCTTAACAGCATCCAGCACAAACAGAGTCTGACAACTCCTCTGTTCCTGGCTCCAGAAGGCAACTGAAACCACAGCAGCCTTGAGTTGCTTGGGCTGCATTTGCAAAGCAGCTGGGCTGTGCAGAGGAGCTGTGCTGATCCAGGCTCTACACCGCACTTCTGCTTGCAAAAGTCAGGCAGGGATGTGGTTTCATCTCTGCGTGGAAGGGATCTGTAAATGATTTGAAGGTTCAGAGTTCAGGGGTGGCTTGGAAAAACACCCGTCGGGCTGCAATGCCCGCAGGGGAGCCGTCTGGTTTGGTAGGGTGTCTCTGGGTATTTCTGGCATTTCACCTCCTGACTGAAGTCAGGAAAACTCAAAGAAAGAAAGAATATGAAAAAATACATCCAGACACTTCTGAACATGTGAACCAGTTTCCTAATGTTTAGTCAAAGACAGAAGTCAGTTCTTGTTTCACCCAGCCTCTTTGAATTAGAAAACAGTCAGTGCAGTTTCAAGTATTAGATAAGCTGCACGAAAAGCTGCCCAAGAATCAAAGCCATGACTAATTCTTGTTCATTAGATGTGTGCAACATAAATAACTACTTGTTTCACTACTGATTAATTACAGTGAGATGCCTCCAGCTCTGTTACATGTGTCCAGATCTGCTTCCGCACTGCCTCCTTCGAGTAAATCAGTCTTCATTCTGCAGACTTGTGCCAATGAGAGGAAACGGGAAAGGCTGTGTGCCACGGGCATCCCCCTCTGCCTCTGCAGCTCTGGCTCCTGGGGATTTAAGAAGAGAAGGTGAGCTCCAGGGGGTGAGATACAGTCACTAGTTTTGTTACTGGCATAATATCTCCTGTCTGAGGTACAGTTCTCACATGGCTTTCCTGAGCCATCACATGGCAAATATTTCTGGGGAGTTCTGTAATCTGCCTCAGCAGTATACACAAACATTCCTTAATGCATGACTTTAATGCTGTCTGCCTGCTTCCAGGATTTTCACTGGGTCACTGCATTGGTGCTGATGCTTTCCCTGGGGCTGAACACACGTTGCCACACAGCCCAGGGCAGGGGAAACCTTGCCATTTCAGTTTGAGCTGATTACAGGTTTTTGACTGAAACATGCTTTTGCTTTTTTTTAAAGAAAACACTGAGTCATGAAAACTTAAACTTACCTTTTAAATGGATTGATTTTGAGGGGAAAGTTTCCCACATGAGGTGATCTTTCTGTAAATAGCGAAAAAGGAATTCTTCCATGACTGGGGCATTTGCGTGTGGGTGCCCTGTAGCCACCAAAGTGCAGCGAGCTGTGAAATAGCAGTCACTGAGCCTGAGAGGGAATCAAGTAGGGCAAGGGTTTGAACCTACTCTGCAGACTAGTTTCTAAGACTTTGGGTTGTGGTCTCAGTATGCTCTGCTAATCCATTTTGTAGAGCTAATTATAACTTCAACTGATCAGGCAGAAAACATCCTAAGCCAGCATTTAGAGCAGCTGGGTGAGACAGGACCAGCCACACATCTCAGCCAGTCACAGGAATGACCTGTGCACAGGTATCTCCCATGCAATGAGCCAAGGGGTGATGCTGCTCTCTGTTCAGCATGACATGGAGGCAAACTCAAATTCCTCAACTCTTTGTTGGGATGCAGCCTTCCTTCAACACAGATGAATAGTCTTAAAAATGGGGCTATCATCTCCTTATAGTCTCATTTTCCTCACCTTCACCTTGCCCGCTTTTAAATGCTCCTGTGCATTCCACAATTGCCTTGAAAGGACTAATTTTGTTTAATTTCAGAACTGTCCTCGTTTTCTCTATTTAAACCATAGGTTGAATTATAACCATTTAAGTAGGAGGAAAACAAAAACTGTTTTTAAACTGTATTTCACTGGGTTCTAGGAAAGGTCTGAATGGATGGCATTTTTATCAATGTTCTATATGCCCTATCCAAACACCAAAAAAGCTGTGCTGTACATCAGATTTAAACTGAGCTGTTGTATTACACGTGCAGAGGTGACCACGTCAATGACAGTGTGCACAGCTTGTAGCCCCTGCCTCAGGATTCAAGGCTAATGCTCTGACACAAGTTTTTGGGTGATGGAGAACAGTTGAAAGGTTTCAAGATTCAGAAGTATGATGGGCTATTTCTAGTGCGTTTTAAAGCTGCATAGGATAAGCTTTTGAGATTCAGGTAGCAGCAACACAAAATGCTCCTATGTTTTCTCATACAGCCAGAATTAATATGAGTTTTGCACCGTAGTCTTCCTCTTGGGTTTGGGGCTGTCATTGTCCCCAAAAGGACTATTTGCAGCTGTAACTGTCTTTTGTTAATTGGGTCAGGTTCAAGTTTGTATGTGAATTTGATTTAATTCAAATCTAGCCTCACATACTGCAATTTTGACTTTTCCTAATAAAAAATTTACAGATAATGTAACACAGAACCAGGAAGAAAAGGTCTAGTTTGCAGAAAAAATGTTCTCTAATGCCAGAAAAGCAATGGAGTCTGACAGGCTAACTTGTGGTGTTCATTTTTGCTCAGCTACAGTGAAGACAGATTAAGTATAAATTACTCAGTGAACAAATGTCTTGTTTTCCCTGTGACTCCACCTCTTTTGGGAATCCTGCCCTGTTCCCACCCCTTACACTTGTCTGCATGTCTTAATGGCAGTATTCATGCAGCTGGTAATTTATGTGTCTGAGAGAGAAGATTTACACAGAGCCTTCCCTTCAGTTATTCAGAAAATTTGAGATACAAGTATGTATGTGATTTGTCAGGTCCCAAACTTTAACTTAAAAATCATAAACATTGTAAAGGCTGAGCTTGAATGAGAGAAATTAAAAAAGATTAATTTCATCTAGGAGTTAGTTCTTAGGTCCTCACTTTAAACCTAGTTACAAAAGTTTGTCTTCAAAATAAATACAATGCCTATTGTAACATAAGCACAGAGTAATTTGGCTGCGACTGGGGCAGTTTGGTGTTCTGCTCTGGAAGACAGACAGAGCCGATCCTGTTACTGAAATCTCCTTGATTCTCTTGGTGTCTGGTGTCATAAACATGAATTGTTAATTTCATATTACTCATAACAGGCACACTGTGAATGTTTGCAGAGTTTATAGGGGATCAGTTACAAATGTGATTATACCAGCCATTCCTCAGGACTGACACCAGTTTCAAATTAGAAGCTGACAGGCCTCACCTGCTCCTGAGTTCACTGACAGGTCACCTTCTTGTCATTTTGGCTGTCCCCCCATCAAAATGACATCTGTGTTCATAAAGGGACAGTGAGGGACTCGAAGTTGTTAGAATTGTTGCAGAATAAGAATAAAGTGTCATCTACTCCAATAATGTGGTGCTCAACTTTGGCCTTTCAGACAGCTTGATGCTTGCAGCCCCTGACAATGTTTCCAGCTACAAGAATAGCTGGATCCAAGGGTCAGCAGTTGTTCCCTCTTCTCCCCATGGATGTGAGGCATTCGTCTCAGCCCAAGCCACAGGGCATAGACAACCCCAAAGAAAAGCAAACAGCTTGTAAAGTGCCTTTACTTTTCTTTATATAGGGTAATACATGTAGATAAACAAACATTCCTTACAGAGGCTGCTGTTACATGTCCATATTTTTAAACAAACACCGTGTGAAAAACAAAAGGTAAATATTGTTCAACAAACAACTGTATTAAAAAAAGGAATTTTTTTCAATTTGTTGAAACCTATTTCTTCATAATAGAATATTTTTCACATTCACTCAGTATAATGGAATGGAGCTAGGTCAGTCCAATTCTTGTACCCCTAAATTTCTCAAAACTAGGAAAATAGACTGCATCTTCAAATACAGACTTTGGGATGACCTCTTATTTCTGTCATTAAAAAAATGGCAATATCAGATCCCAACAGTGTCAGACTTTGCCGGTTAAAGATTGGGGCTTGCTTGGATTTCAAGTGTACTAAATAATTATCTAATGTATGTGTGTCAGCTATGGATCAGTTGTACAGCTGCCTTCTTAAGGCTTGGGCTTTCCAGGAAGTGAAGGAAATGTAGGTGTATATAATCCCACTGAAGTTGCCTGGCACATTGTGTGCAGAGAAGAAGGTCTCCGAGTTGTGGGATGCTACAAGCTCACGTAAGTGAGGCTGCTGGGAAAAGAGCACAAACACATTTGTGAGAGACAGGATAGGCAGGGATAAACAAGATGTTGAATTACACTTTGCCAAATGAAGGGCTTACAGCAGCCAAGGCAAATCTTTTTGTTTTCCCCTCCCTAACTAGACCTTTGTTTTTGGCCTTTTATTTGGGGCTAGCAGAGCTGTAAGGACATTCAGTTACCATAGTTGCCATCATTCTCTGAAATCTGTCCTTGACTTTATTTTCCGGTCCAAGAAATATATAATAGTATTGGCATTTTATCTATATTAACTAAACTTAAGGCCAGATTCCTCATGGTGTAAACAAGCATAACTTCAGGAAAGCAATGCTGATTCAGGCCACCTGAGTGTCTGATTCTTAATATAACAGGGACCATGCTACAAGAAATTGAACAGAAGCAAACATTTGTTATATAAACTCATGTCACCAACACAGACTCACCCCCAGCATTCAGCAGGGAAAAAATATATAGCTAAGGTAGATTTACAGAAGCCACCACTTTTCTTTTAATGATTTGGATATTGATCATTTTTAATCTTCTTCTCAGAACAACCATAAGATCTATTACAGCTTGAGCCAGCCATGAAAAGCGGGTCCGTTCTTTAACCTGCCCCAATTCACTTGGACATATTTTATATCTCCAGGGATTCAGCCACGAAGTCCATTAGAGCATCAGATGCAGTGAGGTCAAATCAATTGTCCATACTGCAGACAAGGTAACCATCATTTACTGTAATTCTCCCCCGTCATGGTAGAGGAGAGGAAAGGTTAAAAGCTGTATTACCATGAGGCTGTCTCATCTATCTTTCAGTATATTGGTAATACCTAAACATTGCTTAAAGAACTGAATGTACAATCTTAAATCTGTGCTAAACTGGATTTAATGGTTAGATTGCCAAATCAACAAATTTGCTAATGATTTTTTTCAGGTAGAAGCAGAAAAAATGAGCACTTTGAAAACAAAATGCAAAACCCTTTAAATATATTGTCATATCTGATGCAACACATCCAACGCTATATGGAGCGTTCATCTCAGGATGCCCTGAATGACTGATATTTAGCCTTCCCCATATGTAGATATATTTACCCATGAAGTAATTTGCTGTCATCCCTTTAAGCTGGAGATGCTATGGCAGACCAAAAACAAAAGAGGAAGTAAATTCAGGATGTATATTTTCACTGTAAATCAAGTCCTTATGTGTCTGCACTCCAGGATGGGCAATAATAATTGACTGAAGCAATCACTGCTGTGGGAAAACAAACGTGCTGGCCGTGTCGCATCTGAAGGTCAGGCCTGATGACACAGTAAGCACCTGAACTCTCACTGACTCCCGGGGAGCGGCGGGTGCCAGCACCTCCCGGAGCTCTCCTGACGGGGACAGATTTACGCGGCCGCTGGGGCTGGGATGAGGATGCTTCCCGCTCCCACCTCCCGCTGCTGGCTCTGCGGAGTCATTCATTTCCATTACGGTGCCATGGCATCTCTGACTCCTGTGCTCCGTGTGGTAACTGCAGGAAAGCGGAGAGAAAAATGTGGTTCTGTGCCAGACTGCGTGTTCCTCCTCCTTGGCACAATTGCACCGTGGCCCTGACTAATGTCACAGGGCACATTGGAGACACATGCCCACCCCTGTCCTCATACCTGTGAGAGCTTGAGCACTGTGGCCAGAGCCTTGTAGGAATCCTCTGCTGAAGTGGGAAGCCACAGTGAAGCTCAGATTTATTCACTTGCCTGTTTCCCTTTTCTAGGTTAATTGTTTCTCTTCCCCTGGATTTCTTTAATCCTGAGATGTAGTTTTTTCAATGAAGGAGCTATTGAAATTTTCCATATTTCCGAAATCTTTTCACAGCTGTAGAAATGAGTAAATTTATTTTTGTGTTTCAGAAGCTGAGTTGCTGAGCAAACATACCCATGTATATGTAACAGAGCTGAAGTCGTAAGAAGGTACTTAAGCACTGTTATTCTGGGATAAGTACATCAATGTATTTCTGTGGCTGACACACATTCATGATATTCTTCACGAGAGAAAATGTGATGAATGTAGTAGGAGTGTAAGAGTTGGTGTAGGTTGCAACATTAAATATTTTTATTACGAAGCCTATTTTTAAGATCTTAGTAAGGTTTTGAAGCCCTGCACAGTAAATTCTAACTTCAGATAATGTGGGTATTCAGTAACTATAAAAATATAAAAAGAAACTAGCAAAAAGTTTTGTGTGAAGGAAAGATAAACGTTCTTTAGATTAGGTGTTACATACCATTAACTTAACTGCTTTTCCTCTTCTGCTCCTTCTTTTTATGGTTTACCTTAACACGAAGTCTGTGGGTCCTATTCCTCAGTTTATGTTACACTATCACCTCTGAATTCATCCCTCTGAATGTCTCTTCTCAGATCCTTTGCTAATGCTCACAACAGTGCAGATTGGAGTTGTCGTTCAATAGAAGTAATGCCACTCTTTAAAGAATTAAGCACTAAATCAGGTAATGTTTTTTTCATTTTAATATAGAAATTCGAAATGAATAATGGGAATGTAAATCTAAGACAAAATAGATTGATCCAAGTCTGGAAAGAAATGGAAGATTAGAAAGTTGCTTTACTTTGTAATAGCTCAAAATTAAGGCTGCATGCAGCTTGCATGGTCTGTTGGGTTCCTCGTTCTGGAGCACTCCCAGATAACTCTCAGCTGAGTAGTCCTCTCTCTGCTGGCACATATTCTGCAATGCTAATTCAGAGAAGGGTCCGCTGGGTTATTTCACTGAAGCCAAAGTCTCAAAAAGATCAGACAAGCTTTGCAGTTCTTTGGCTTCAATGGATATCACAGCCCTGACTGAAAGAGCACTGAACTTAATAGAAAAGCTTTGGATCTGGAAAAGTGCTTACTGAAATCAATGAGAGAAAGAGCTTTAACTCCAGCAGTTAACACTTCATCCTGGCCCTTTTCTCAGTAGATGCAAACATTGGCTCTGCAATGCCCAGTCATGTTTCTCAGATCAATATGACAAACTAAGGGATGTGTATTTACTATCTGCTCTGTTATCATCACATGTCAGATCAGACTTTTGAAAAATAACTCTTTGATTTTACAATAATTCCACCCTGTGCAGCAAACAAGTGTATTTTAAAGGAAATCTGTTTAACTGGGAAAATCACTAAGGAATTCCTCAAGAGTTATATATAGCTCTTAGTTGACAGACTTCCTTAAAGAACTCCTTTTTCTATGTCGACAGTAATTAAATTACAAGTTTTCCTTTGAGTATTTGATGTTGGCATGTTGCATTTAGTTTAATTTTCTCCAAATGCTAAAGAGGTTTTGACAGTTATGGGGAAGTAGTTAGGTCTTGTGAACATGAGAGAGGGTCCGAGTCTCTGAACTTACCATAGGATAATTTAGTCAAGAGACCTTTCTGCTTCTCCTGGTCACTCTGTGGGAGTGTAGGAATCGCCTGCTTGTTGCATCAGTAGTCGGTGCCCTGGAAGTGGAGCTAGTGGCACAGCAGCTGTGGAGGTACAGAGAACATCAGTGTGGGGCTTTGGGGATGAAATTCTCCTTTAAGTAACCAAAAAAGGCAGTTCTGACTACAAAACATGGTGACATTAGGCAGAACTGCTCTGGAAGCAGCAGGAAGCAAGCAGAAGAGGAGAGAGTTTGTGAGGCAGCGTCACCCTGGGCGCAGCCTGGCTGTGGCACTGCACGACTGCTTCATGTCCAAGAGGAAACATAAAAGCTCTAGCAGGAGGTTACCAATACAATGTTTTCTTTTGGGAAGTAACTCCTTCTGTTAAAATTGAAATAGTTACTCAAGAATAGCACCTTACATCTATATAAAAATGTTTCCTACAGTGCTATAGGCCACCAGAGAAGAGTGTATGGCCTCTTTTTTCTTCTCTTATTTTCAATAGGGTGAAAATTAGTAACTGTAGATTGCCCGGCGTTTCTTGGCATGCATCTACAGATAAAGCAAAACTAACTTGAAAAGCTTTGGAGTTTCTCTTCACGTAAGTATGCATTTTTAATGATTCATTTTTGCCATGTGCTGAATCCCCTCCTACTTTTTCCAGTTTACAATATATTATTCTCCAATATGTCACTGTGAAGTCTCATTTATAACAGCTTATCCAGTAGTATTTTCTGTTAGAATCTCTTAGGTGCTCTCTGATGTCCAAACTGGGTGAATCACAGAAGAAAGCTGGGGCCCTCATGCTTTCATAAGGCTATTTACACCTTCTGGGCCTGAACAGACAAAAATGTGAAAAATTCAAATTGGATATACAGTTTTAATTTCTGCAGATTTCTTGATGTCCACGACTTGAAAAAGGCCATGGTGTTTGTGACCAGATGGAAAACAAGCAGCTTGAAACACAACAAACACACAAAGCAAACCAAAGTGATTAACTAAGCCTTTTGGTATTTGCTTTGGAATTGATTTTGAGCTGAAATTTGTTGTAAAAGTTTTTCAAAGGCTGAGGGAAAGGTACAGCAACCAGTGAGGGAAGTTCTTGCTTTACACAGATCCACCCGCCTTGCCTACAGATCTGTTATTAACTGCCTTAAATGGTGATTATTTGTCCAAACCAGCAAAACTATGTGAAAATGTATTGAAATGAAACGTTACCCCGAAAGAGCTCCTGTTTTAGTACAAGTTCAGTTTGAACCAATTTGCCAGATCAGCTCAAGGACAAAATTTACCAAGATTTTGAAAAACAAAAAAGCGGTAGAAATATTTCCAGCAATTAGAAGCAAAAACCTATATGATATTGTCCTCAATGTCGTCATTTCCAGCCCTGAGTTTAGTGTTACTATAACCTGCTAGCTGAGTGGAAATCTGAATGAGAAGTTGGTTTTTAGAAAAGCAAATTTGACTAATTCATTTTCATTACTGAAGCTGAGGAAAATGCAAGCCATGTGACAGGGAGAAGTTATATTATTGGAACAGGAAACATTTATGTAAAAAAAAAAGGTAAAACATAGGAAAACCCAAGGAAATTAGATGGTTTTTAAATACATTTTTTAACCATGCAAGATACCCCTTTCAGCACAGCATGGGATATAGCATTAATCTTATTTGTCTGTGACCTAAAAAACTATTTCCTCATAAGTCAGGACTTTGCTACATTACCTCATTTTTACCCACAGAAGCCAAACTGCTTATTTTTAGGAGACTGTTAGCAATAAATTCTTTTCCATGACAATTAGTTCATTACTAATCTTCACCATGTCTCCAATGAACTAACGAAGAACTTTAATATTGAAAAGCACCTCATAAATAATTTACAATAAGCCAGAAGAAATATTGAGAATTTGTAAATAAGACTTCTCTTTGCAGGATTTGTCTCTTTTAGTTTTTCTTCCTGAACCTTTGCTATAATTATCTTTGAATCTCCACGAAAGAAGCCAAAGAAATGGGAAATCAGGTTTGTAGTAATATTAGTCATTTTATTAATGGATATTCTATACCTTGTCCTTTTTTCCACTTCCTCTTACTTTGTCCTTTCATAACTCAGTCAGACAGACTCTTAAATACCCTTTGATTGGAGCCAATGGGTCTTACAAATGTAATTTATGCAAGAGTTGATGATTTAAATGGAAAAAACCCAAAGTCTTGTGCTTTTTAAAAATGTAAATCTGTCTGGATTTCATTAAGGAAGGTTCTTGACTACAGGAGAAACTCTCTTTTTTTTTGGAAAGCGATACATTTATTCATGAAATTCAGCTCTTCATTAAAAAAAAAACCAACCCCAAAACAACCAAACATTGGAATCATGGTTTTATCTGTTGGTTTTTGTCCAGTGGCCTCAGCCAAAACCTTGCCAGTGCTGACATGCAGGATGCTGTTAGCAGGGAGATGCCATGATGACCTCTGTCAAGACAGAGCAACAGTGCAAACAGAGCATAACACAGGAATTCCAGGGATCAGTGCATTTATCTTAACCTGACTCTGAGAAACTTCTACAAATCTTAAAAAAGCCCCCAAGCACCGATGGTTAAAAAGGGGAGCTGCACATAAATCCTTGTTATTTTCCTGGTACTTTGTTTTTCCATTCTGACTGTATGGAAATTAAAACATGACAACTTTGCCTCAGCCATAATATATAAGAAATCCTAGGAGAATGAGGGGTGAAGCCAGCCTGCCTTCATTTGTGAACAGTTGAGGCTGGCTGATGGCAAACAGCTTGAGTGTTAATTCATGGATAAAGCCCTCCTGATGCAGGTTGACAAGTTGTTTATTAGTGGGGTTGTAACTTGAGAAGAGATAAGGTTTCTCTGATCTACTCCCTGCATAAATTTCTGCAATTATTCTGTGAAGGTCCTAAATGCGAACTTCTATTGGTGGCTAAGTTTCATTTTTCCAAAAGAGAGTGCCAGTGTCTGCGTGAAAGAGTCTATATGAAGGACAGGCTTATTTCATTTTTTATAATCTCGTGAATTATAAAAACCACCAGTCTCTATTCCTTTTCTTCCAAATTTGGGCTAAGGATATCAGATAATCTGGTTTTCTTTTTGCCTTATCCTGCTCTGTCTTGCAAAGATTATGCTGGTGTGCTTGAGGCACTCATAGTGACATTTCAGATCTCTCAAGACATCACTGACTGCACCAGATAGTGGTGGTGAACATACCTGACACCTCCTCTGGAAGGAGATGGATTTTCTTTTAAGGAATTTTACTATTTTAATGGAGAGATGTACTGGGAAACTTCTTTAACCTGAAGGTTCTAAAGAGATTCAAGCCGGATTCTACTTGCTTCCCCTGCTTGCTGTGTCCAGTGTATTGTAACTGCATGAGACGTGTTCAAAAAGAATGCCTAGTTCACTATAATAACTTAAAACTTAGCTCACCAGTTCTGATTCACATACCTGCTTGTTTGGAAAGAAAAAAATGAACAATGTCTTATTTTCAAGCCAAGTATGGAAATTAGATAAGGTGCCTTGTCTCTGCTTCTAGTCTTCTTGAGTGTGTGTGGGAGAGGATGAGAACAAGACAAAGACATCTACAAAGAGAAGTGGAACCTTTCCTTGAGACCAAAATAGCAATCATTTATTTCTAGTGTGCATTTTTTAGTGGCTTAGTTGATGCCGTATTTACTGCACACAAATCTGGATGCACCCCAGTGGTTGACTGTGATCAGATGTTTTATGAACAAAGCAGGACTTTATTTTCCCCCCAAGAGGTTCCCTGCTGATATCCCTACTGTGCCCAGCAGTTGGCCTTCCAGCACTGTGCTTGTATCCTGCTGGAATGCTTCTCTGGGGGTCACGCGGAGATGGTGAGAGAGTGGGGGACTTGGATGAGCCTCAAAATTAAGCTATGCCTCCTCTCTTTTCCTTTTTTACTCACTTGATCACATCAGCTTCTGGTTTTAAAATGATGACACATTCAAGGGCAGTATTTAAAAAATCTGAAGTAAAATTTCTATACATTTCTATTAGTACTATGTTTAAAGAGATACAAAATCATGAACATTTTACTGACAGAAGTCTTCCTCTATCTCCATCTCTAATTCGCTCTTATTTTCATCTTAAGTACCTGAATTATTGGAGCACAATACATTAATCAGACATCTCACAAGGCAGAATTCTATGCAGCTTGATCACTTTTGGGGTAAAATTTAGCTAGACTGTCTAAAAATGCTTATTGGTCTCTATGGATTTGTGCTGAATTTATTTAATACAAAGTGTAATATAAAAAGCCCTCTCTGCAGTTAATTAGCCTCCAGGTTGTTGCAGGCCCCAAGGCATTGTATTTGAGTTGTCATTGCTACTTGCAAAGATCAGCAGTATTTAATTCTCGTGTTACGCAAAGTAGATTCCCTATGCTTACCTGGCTAGTGTTAATTCATTGTTTCCAGACTGTATTTTCATTTTAATTTTCTTGGCTTTTAAAGATGGTTCTAGAGATGAGGAACTTTGCTGAAACCAGGTGTGTTACACTGAGACAGTAGCAGTTCAAATCATAGCAGAACTAAACTTGAAGGTTCCTCCAGAACTATGCTATTGTAACTGAGGGCAAGATTTGTTCCTGCTACATGGTAAAACTAAAACAAATAGGGTTCATTCAGACTCCTTTGGGCTATGGTAGATCTAATCTTATTAATTATTCCTGTTTTCTAAGGAGAAAATATCAGGTTTCCTTCATTTGATAATTCTGTTTTCTCAGAAAACATTTACACATGTTCTAATACCCAGCTAGCCCCGGCAGGAACTCTTTAGTGGTTAGAGAAGTGGTAGAAGGTTAAATCATCTGACTTTGATGTGATGTTGATTGTTTACCCTTCGTGTACAGTAATATCTTAAAAAAATGAAGCAAAGTGGGTGTATTCATTACTGGCCAAACATGGCTGACAAGTTAAGGAATATGTGACTCCCTTCAGCTGAGACCAAAGTGCTTCATTTATAATGGAGATTACGGTAAGAACCAAATGAAGTTGTCTGAGGGAAAATGATGTCTCCTGAGCCTTTCTTCTGGTTTGGCCACAAGTTAATAACACAACCAGCACTTAACAACAAAATGCAGGACTGTATTATCTTTTAGCAAATGCCAGTCATGGGCAATCCAAACAGGTCAATTACTAGCAAATCTCCAAAGATCTCCTGAAACCTCAGAAGAGTTAGAGATGCCAAGAAAATGTCTTGATGCACAGAGACACAGGAACAGAAATAGGGCACAAACCAATTTGCAGAAATGGAACTTAACCCTTAGAGGGAAGAACCCAGCCTGCTACATATTCATTTCCACTTCATTAAATATTTATGGAGAGACATGCATGTAATGTGATTCTGCATTATGGAGAAAGCACAAATGGAATCTGTGCTGTTTCAGTCGTTTAACCTATTTTTTTCAGTCTCTGTATCTTGCAGGTATAATGGGCAAATGTGGGTTTTTCTGCCACTGACACGTTAGACATTTGGAAATTAATGTGTTCTCTTGAATAATCCTAAATCAGCACACACAAAACAGCGTGTAGAGGCCAGTGACAGCCTATTCTTCAGCTCAATAGCATGTCTATGACTTATTAATATTAATGAAACCTGCACACAAGCATGTGGGGATAATTGACCCCATTAAATTCCATTTACTCATGAGCTACTTTGTAAGGTTTGCCCCTTAGTTATTGTAGTTTTTATCAAGGATAGAAGTTGGAACAATGTGTATGCCAACAAAAGACTATTTCAAAAGTAGCTTTGTGAAAAAAAAAAACAGAACAAAACAGAAAAAAAAGGAAAGAGAAAAAAACCAAGAAAAAGCAAGTACCACAAATGTTTTAATGCAAACTTTCAACAGCTAATGAAAACAACATTATCTTGCTTTAAACTTTTATTGGGACAGGACATCAAAATCCTTCAGGAGATGAAGGCATCAGCCTGTGTCTATTTTTTTGGGGATCTCTACTGAGTGTATTTTTCATTTGCAGGACTTTGCATTGAGCTGGGCAGACATGAGAAGGGTGAGCAGTATTTCAAACACATAGCTGGAGATTTGGATCCATTCAAGGCTAGGCTGGACAGGGCTCTGAGCAGCCTTATATAACTGAAGATGTCCCTTCAACCCAAACCATTCTGTGATTTTATGATTTAATGTTTTTTTCCTCTTAAATTCTGGGAATTTTGCCTTAACTGAGTTTCCTTTCATGCTTTTTCTATTATTTTTCTGAGAAAGGGAGTAAAACAAGATACTCAATCTGGCCAAGAGCAGCTGATAACTTTCAGCTGACCTTTTCTTTAAAAGAATTAGCCCATGATATGCAATTGGTTTGGCAAAGTTATGTACAGCCATAATCTAACACCCCCAGATATGCAAACAAAAAAAATACTCGTGTTAAAAGTTGCATTCGTTTTGCTGTAGCTACTGTTTTGTGGTAAGATATTATTCAAAATAATTTCCTTGACAGTCATTTTATAGTTTCTTGGTAATGATCTCAAACAAACCTCTTGAAACAGATCTCATCAAGGGATCAGATCTTGCACAACAGGAGCACTCAGACAACATGAGTTATTGTATACCTTGTACTTTGTATCCAGAAATTAGCATTTTTACAGTCAGCACACCTTCAAAATCCCCTTGTTCAGGGCTGCAGGGCACTTGAAAAAAGGTCCACAATCACCAGACCTGACCTGGGTGTACACAAGACCCAGTGTCTCCACCAGCTTCAGGCTGACATGCTGCTCGTTGCACCAGAGCAGAATGAATAATCTCCAGACATGAGTTACTGGCACAATTAAGGCAAGAGCACAGCTGACTGACATAGTGAACAAAAGACCTTTGGCAAAGCTTCCAGTGCAAAAGCATAGAGAGGAAATTCACTCTTGGCACTGAGCACTCGTGAGTACGAGCAGGACGAACTGCTGATTAACAAGCTCAGACTCTCAGACCGAATTCCAAAGGATGAACAATGGCAATAACATTCTGTTATGTCTCTCTACAGCATGCAAGCAATCTATCATTAAGTTATAATCCATAGGCAACTCCAGCAGTACATTTTCACAGTCTAATTGATACATATGAGGTTTGCCTTGCAGCTTTCAAAAGAAGTCAGAAGTACAGAGAATTCTGTTCCATCCAACAAGAAAAGCAAAGCTCTGTAATATTAGTTATAGGTGCAGTAGATTTTGATGACTCTAACACAGCTTCACTCAGTAAGGTAGGCAGGACACAGCTGTGCCTTGGAGGGTGCACACTGAACTGGGCTGCTGGGGTTTCCTCATAGAAATGAACATGCTGATCCCTCCATGGGGCTCTAGCAGGTTTGGGGGCATGACTGTCTTCTACAACAGTCAGGTCAACCCCTCTCTGAGGGACGTATTTTTCCCCACATTAAGTAATTTGATTCTTTGTATAACTTCTACCAGTCTGTTTGCAGCAGCACTTCCAGCGTACTGCTCTCCAGGCCGCAGGGTCACCGCTGAGCCTTTCTCACATGTTTTCGTCTTCTTTTACCTTGCTTGTGGTACTGATGTCAGTGCAAATAATTGGTCACACAGAATAATTACCGGGCATTTCATATTTGAGGGAATCCCTCTCTTCCAAGTGTTATATTTTTTGACACTGACCTGATGCAGTCCTGGACACATTTTTGGTCTCATATAGGAACCTCACTGTCCTCCCTGATTATTGATGCAAATAACATATTCAGGTTTCCTGCAATGGCTTTCTCTTCCAGAACTGCTCCTTTTGCACCTCTGAGAAGTGTTGGCACCATCAGTTCACCAATTATCTTCTAGGCTGAGGTAAGTGGATACAGTTTTAGGATTGTATGTTTAGCAAGTCACTCTTCAAAATGTTGTGGGCCTATTTATGATTGTTTCAGTTAACTTCTCCAACTCAAGTCTCTTACCTACTTTTCTTCATAGAACAGGACTTTTTGAAGGATAGCTTTTTTCTCCTGATAACCATGTTCTCTGTCCTTTAGACATGGTAACTACTTTTGATATTCAAAGAGACTATTTAATGGTATACATTTAAAGAGGACCTTTATTGTGCCCCTTTATTGTGCTATCCTCCACATGGATTGTGCTAGCTGTGCTTTTTTTTACTTAATTTTGCCATTTCAAGGTAAATTGCTGCAAAGCCTGATATTTTTTACTTTCTGTGAGGAGTTGAATTTGAGAATTACAATGTCAGGACATAATTCTTTTCCTTATACTTAGACAGCTGGCACCTTAGCTCTGCCAGTAAGTGGTACTGGCATTCAGGTATGTCAGTCAGTGTCTTACCTCAGCTCTCACTCCTCAGGTGAGCTCTTAGAGCACCTCTGCAGAGCTAAATGGTTGGTACACCATGCAGTAAATTGCACACAATGCCATCCTAGCCTCTGGCAGCTGTGACAGAACCCTCTGAGGGACAGCCCATGGCCACGGAAGTGCTGTGCACATATGCACAGTCTCCGGCTGAAGAAGCTGCAGACAAAAATATTACCTTGAGTTCCCAACTTTTCAAGTCCTGGGAGAAACAGAGTAATTTAGTCCTTTGGTGAGACACACTGTACCAGGAGAGGTTTTCTGAACTCCATGCTTTTATATCACACTTGACCTGCTAGTTGAGTAACACAGCATGGCATTATCTGATTTCTCCAGTGCTTACAGCAAAATGACTTCATAATAAAAGCATTCACATTCTCCTATACAACTTCAGATTCTGCTAGACTGTTATGTTTCTAATAATGAAAAACATGGCTTATTTCAGATGATAAAGTAGCCATAAATAAAGAGCTCACAGGAGCAGGCTGACAAATAAACTTTTTATATGTTGGGTATGTATGGGGATGTAGTTTGTAGTGACAGCACATTGCTCAGAAGAGCAGGTCATATGCTGCTTCCTATTATACCAGTGTCAACCCAGAGAATTTCCATTGTCTATATTTCAACCAGTTCAACTAAGATAAAGATCTCTGCACAGGATTTCATAGCCTTTTTGCCACTGTATAGTATTATTAAAAAAAGAAAGTACTGTAGGGGTCAAATTACTTTCAATATTGTTTGTGATAATAAATGCACTACAAATGGGTTTGTTTCATCCGTTAATCATAATAAAAGCATAAAAACGGCTGAAATAGATTTCAGTAAGGTATCAAGCCCTTCTCTAGCAACGTTTTGAAATTCAGGCATGTGGTACAAGGCAATGCCTGTCACTGTGACTGTTGTTCGAAATCGGACACTTCAGGGTAGATATTGCCATTTTAGGTTGCACAATAAGACAAGGATCAAGTCCTCTGTCCTTAGACTATTTGTAGTAAAAATAAACGAAGATGAAATAATTGAAAGGACAATAGAGAGGATGGTTCAGAGGGACAAGTGAAAATTCAAAAAGCCTCGTGCCATGCGCACGTATCCAAGAACATCAAGAAGGAAATGGGAAGCTGTATGGAGGGCTGGGCTGGCAGAATGCACACAGACAGGTCTAAGCCTAGACTGGTTCCCAGCCTCTTCCCCTGCTAATCTCTGGACCTCAGTAACAGAGGCAGATGTGCTGGGAGCCCTCCCAGTGCTGGCAGTGAGGCGCTGCTTGCCTGGGCTGGCTGCACTCAGCAGTCCTTGCCAGGGCTGTGATCCTGGGAGTTGTCCTCACCTGAAGGGGAAAAGGAAGTCTTAAACGTGCCGCAGGCTGGAGAGGCGCAGCAGGGGCTGCTCTAGCCTGGGAGTGATGCTCCAGCGAGCCAGAGCAGGGAAACTGAACTGAATACTCATAGAGACAGTGACAAAAGTAGGGCAGCATCCATGGGCAAAGCCTGAGCAGCTTAACTCACACTAATGGAAAAAAGGATTTGAGTCGCTAAAATCTGCTACATTGAACGGAGATGAACATACAACTCTAAGTATGTATTTCTGGGCTGTAAGAGTGCTGGGAGAGAGGAGAAATAATACCTAGCATACTCCTGTTCTGGAGGATTTGTTTTTTACCCTTCTATTTTTTAATAACAGAGAAATGTTGGTTTTACTCTAAATGTTTACATTTTTTTGTATGTAAACTCAAAAATTCAAATCTGGTTGCAGGTTCAAACACTTTTCACACACACATACACATACTAAGCCCTTACTCCCATATTTCTCCAAATATCTGTGTTTCATTATGCACCCTCACAGAAAATGACAGCAAACAACTATGCAGAAAAAAACCTTTTCTGTTCTTTTCAAAAAAATTAAACATAATATAGGCTCTTTCTAAGACATCGATATAAAACAGATATTACATAACTCTTGAATAATCAAATGCTGTATGTGGTAGATTCTATTCAGATTTGTAACAATGTAAGAGAAAACCCAGAAAAATTTGCTGTTTCTTTGTTCCTAAGTACCACAGAAGAATCTGCAATTTTTCTGTAATGGAACAGCATGGAGTAATATGAATAATTTGAATTTCAGGAGCTTGTTTCTATCAGAGCAGTCTCATTTCACAACCAAGTCAGATGAGCTCTACCATCCTCACTGGAATGGGAGCCATGTAGGTTCATTCTCATTTTTTGGATGACATTATTGAAGAAGAAGCACGGTGACTTGCCCAGTGCAATGCAGAATATTGTCTAAAGAAGGAATGGCCCCCAGGTCTGTGGCCATCTAGTTGTATGCATTAACCTCTAGACTTTCCAGCACATACAAAAATTAATTTCCTGGCAATTCAATTTTTTTCAGTCCCAGGATAACAGTTATACTTCTGAAGATTTTAGCATTATTTATATTAGATGGGAGGTGGTATTTTAAGCCAGTTCACGGTTAATTTCCTCTGGGGCAAATCCTGCCTGTGCTTTCCAATGCTCAGTTTATGCTGCCATCAGTAGCAGTTCCGTGGGCAGACCTGCAGAGTGATAAAGGGCAGGGAATGGGAAGACCCCCAGGTTTACCCGCCCACTTCAGGAAATGAAGGTACGCCCAACCCTTTGCCCCTTCTTCTGGCCTCCCTTGAAAGCTCAGCTGAGTATAAGCACCACACTAAAAGACATTTATTCCTTATGCTTCATTTGAGCTGTGGCAAAGCTGGTGGAAACTGTCATATTATCCTTGGAGAAAATTAAGGATCTCCTGGGAAATGCAGAATTTTACTATTCTAGTCTACCTGTCTCAACCCCTGCTTCAAGAAAAAGAAGAAAAGTAGTGGGTTTTTTGGGTTTTTTTTAATATATTGAAAAATTATGCTGAAATGCAGATAAGCCTTTTCTCTGAGCAGTCAGTGACCCCGAGCTACATGCAGTCCGTGGCAAAGAGGTACCTAAGAACACGTTTCATTCTCTTTCCCTTCTCATTCTGGCACAGCATGGAATTCAGTGATATAAATGCTAGAGCCAAACTGCAGTGCTTGTGACAGCTGTGGGGGAAGGGTGCTCGGCCCTGTGGCTGAACTCCTCACCTCTTCCCATGGGGAGAGGGTGCCTTGCAAGTACACAGATGGCTCCTACGGAAGGTCACCAGAAGTGTTCATGCATACCCTACTTATTTCTGCACTGTATTCATTGATTCAAACTGCTGCTGAGCCTCTCCCCTTCTTAATAGAATTTTTGTCATGTTTTTAAATCTTTGCCAATTTCAATGTGGCTGATTTAATTTCACACAAAAAAGTGTGGGAGCAGTAGTCTCGGTTCCCCTGGATAAACACTGGACTACGTGCTACTTGTGTTTGACTATGTCAGCTGTGAGCCCTCCAAGTACCAAGTCCTGCCAGGCAAGACATAAATCTTTTGTCAATGAAAGGGGCACATTATCTGCTTCTCAGCTGTTTCTTTTCTAAACAGCTACCTGATGTGTAAGATAAATATTCAGCATGGTTATTTAAAAGAAAGAAAAAGTAAAGCCAGAACACTTTTTCTCATGTATTGAACATTTATGAGAAATCATAGAGACTGGGGATCAGTCCTCACAGCCTGTGTCAGGTTAGTCTAGAAATGCAGTAGTGCAGGGAAAGGATTTTTAAAGCGGTAAAGAATTTAATAATACTTGGGCTGTAATATAATTTGTACCTTCTAAGCCAGTCCCTTGCAGTGAAGCTGCAGATTAACTCCTGAGACAACTGGGTGCAGCTTTCCTGGGTTAACCAAGCTGGAACGGGATCAGTCCAAGTGTGGGATTGTGAAGAGGGTTATGTTGAACTGGGAACTTTATTCTCAGTCAATATCTTCTTGTTCCCAGGTATCTTCATACTGAAAAGTGTGAAGAAATTAAACTGATGACTAGCCAAAAGGCAACAGATAAAAGGTCCATGAATCCAGTTAATCTCTTTTCCGTTTTCAACATCTGTAGATGTTGAATTTGAATTTTGGTATTGTTGATACCATTTCAAGGTGATCTCAGCCTTGTGTGGGTAAGCTGATACGGTTACCCAGTACTGTTGGTCTTGCACTATCCCAAACGCCAACACAACCCCAGCACAGAGCCCCATCTTTCTCTGAAATTTCACAGTTTCTCACATTAACTCCTCCTTAACCACCTGGAAATTCCTCACAGCACCATGTATACATTTGTCAGCTTCTTACCCTGTGATCTGTCTCACCCAGCAATTTCTGATGCCATACTCAGGAGTTTCTGAGGCCATGTTCTGTGAGGTGTGTCCCATCCCCTGCCCACAGCCCTGGCACTCGGCAGCACAGCCACAGCCTGGGAGAGAAGCATGCATTCTGCCAGGACTAAACCAGAGCAACCATGGTATGCCAAAGGTGAAAATAACAATGTTTCTGGATTGATGGGACACCCCTTTTCCATGCTGCTTAGTTCCTCATCACTTATGGAATGAGTTACTGAAAGAAGAGGATGCACCATCTGATCCCAGACAAAGGCAGCGCCTTGAGTTAAATAAAAGCTTGAAAGGGATAGAAAGATGTGACAGCCTAAGGAACTGGAGGCCACTGCAGGAAGCTGCTCCAGTGGATGATGGGCTCAGACCTGACAAAACAAAACTTTGAATTGAGAAATGTATAGTTTAGGAGAAAGGTCTTTAAATGAGGAGGAACACAAAACTAGATAAAACCACAATGATCATTGGAACTGTAGATAAGATTATTTATATTAAATTTGGATAGGTCCTCAGAGGAAAATAAAAACATCTTGGTGTAAAAAAGATCAGCCACAATAGCAAAGTGGATAGTCCTGGAAGTGCATGGGCCTTCTAATGTGCAATTTCGGAAAATCAAGCTATGCATATATGATTTGTTGCATTTTTGTTATACAAGGTTTTATCCCATTTTTATGATTTCAGGATTAATAAACATTATCCAAGTCAAGCATAAAATGAGCAGCACCTCATTCAGCACATTCACTGGAATTTCCACTGTATTTATAATTTTCTTCTGGGAGCATGGATACAGCAATGATTAGAAAACAATATGGCAGGAAACTCCTGATGTTAAACATTTGAGTTATGTATTACAGATTGTCTCAAATTCTCTGGCTTTTCAGATTTAAATCTTTTCAAAGTTTTTCTGAAGCTTTTGGCACATTTTCTCGAAAATATGTACAACAAAAGACAGAAGATTCATGGAGGACTCTAGCCTTCTGTTATTGTTTAAACACTGATGCTTAAGGTTTAAATTTACAGGGAACAAATCATTCTACATCAAAACTAAGGTGTTGCATGTTTATTTACAGACCAAGCTCCAGTAGTAATGTGTATTTGTCATGGAAACTGATTTGAGTTTAATTCTAGTCTCTCTTTTGCACCAGGAAAATGTGAGTTTCATTTTACTTGTCTCTGTTTTCAATTATAATTTGACAAAAGAAATAACTGCATTACCTATTTGATTTGCCAGAACTTTATCCCAGCACCACCTGTTGAGCCCTCGGCACTTGAATTCTGACATATAGCAGAGAACAAAATTATGCAGTTGGCATTCTAACCAGCAAGGATGCCAACAAAAGCATAATATAGCCTTTGTACTCAAAGCACAACAAAATATATATTAAGCTACCAACTGCAAAGGTTTAAGCAAGCCACATTTAATTATACATGAACATATCTTTCCAACAAATAGCTCAGTAGAAAAAATGCTATGGACGTTAGAAAGAACCCTTTTTGTTTGCTTTGGTAAATATTGCAAGCTTAAAATAAATAAAGTTTCACAATACCATATAGATTTACATCAGAGATGGCAAGAGGATGGCCAGCTGGTTTATTCAAATAGATGGGTTCAACACTATCAGCTTCCCACTTTAAACAAAACGCCCCATGTTCATTTCTGGCAGGCGATCTGACCTGGTGCAGCCCTGGTCTCCCAGGAAGGTGGAAGAAGAGGCTCCCAGAACTCATCTGGATCCAGACCTCTCCTCTGCAAGTAACTGGCACCAAAACAGAAGGGATCAGCTGTGTCTTTAATGCACATTTCTGAAAGCAGCACTTTGCCACAAAAATACTCACAAGGGCTTTCTTGGCTCTCCTGGCCTGAGCTCTGCACAGAAGAGGGATGGAAGTTGAAGGAGGAAGGACAGGTCTGGAGGGATGAGGAAAAACCTCTGCTCCCCAGTTCTGCAGAGGTCTGCACAGGGGCTGTGAACTCACAGGGGATTTGCACACTGGGAGCGGCTACCAGTGATTCTAGCAGTGATTTTAGAGCTTCCAGAATTTGTTAAAAGATACAAGTCAAATCACTGCACACTTTTTAAAGGACCGTTTCAAAATACTGGTGATAGTGACAATTCTCAGATTTTTGTCACCTCCCCAATAAGCCTGTGAGAGATTTAACTGGTAAAAAACCCAACTAATTTTGTGAACAAGGGAACAAACCAGCTGTAAATCACAGAGTAACTGAGAGACTTTGCTTACTGTGCTAACTTTTGAATCGTGAGCTACTTTAATCCCTTCCACAGTGGCCTCATGCAAGCCTAAATGGAGGAGGCACCTCTTGGCACCTGTTAGATCCCCCAGAAACACAAAGTTCTGTTATCTGATTCCTGAAAGGTATTATATGCAACCCAGAAAAAGTGCAGTGAGAATGCCCTCTGATAGCAAGTGGAACATTTGCTATTGTGTTCGGAAAAGCGGAGAATATTTTTGCATGCGGATTGCTTTCTTACCAATGCATTGCAGCAATCAGCACTCAGCAGAACTCACAGAATCTCTGTCTTTGGAGGGTTCAACAGGACTGGACACAGCACAAGCAACCTGAAGTAATGATATCTGCATTGAGAAGGGGATCAGATGACTTACAGAAGCTTCTTTCAGCCTAAATTCTTTATGATTTGAAAACTGACCTAAAGAAATCAGAAAAATTTCCCTTACTATTATTAAGTTTTACTGAAATGCAATTTTTTGTCTTATTTTTCTGAAGACTGGAATAATGTATTTACTATTTATAATAGTGTCTAAAGCATATATTTTTGTAATTTGGTATGTAAATGTACTTTGATTATTTATTTAATTTTAACTTCAAGGACTGATTAAATAGAAGCCAATCTGTTAATGGTCCCATAAGTATATTGGGTGCCTGTGGTGTAATTCCAATCAGTTGATGAGAGTGCTTGCCTAAAAACTCTAAAATGGTGGCTTGAAACTGACCCCAATATCCTTAATTTTTCTGTGCTGAAAATGTAACCTGACAATTGTTAATGAGAAAACCTTTCCTTCAAATTTGTAATAGAAACTGTAAAACACTTGCTAAGAGACAGGCCACATTTAGGAAAGCCAAATCTAGTTGATCTCTCCTTCTCAATTGCAAATATCCTTTGTGGTAACCACATTCCATTCAGGAGAATAAGGCTAGAGGAAGTACACGTATGACAGATAGTTTGGCATCATCCACTTCTGGATTTCTCAGATGTCTAACAGCCAAGAAAATGTTCCATCCTTTTAATTTCTTTCAGATAGCTGATCCTTTGTAGTATTTACTCTAAATGAAAGCTTCAGATGGAGTATCTGGATAGTGTTTGAAAAGGGCATCAAAGAACTCTCCTGTAATAGAATCCAGCATCGCCTAATTCCTCCCTTGTCCAGAACAGCTACAAATGCTTAAATTGCAAAGTGGATGGAGCTTTGAGTTTTAAAATCATAAACTACTTAGAAAACTCACTCCAGAAATGCACTGTGTGGTTTACTGCCTTCCACAATCTCCCTGACATTCCTGGCACTTTGCTGCCTCGCAATAGCCTTGCAAAGACACTGCAAACACTGGAACACTTCCTTGCCCGTCAGACACACAGGAGAGCTGCAGGTGGATCGATGAGCAGGCTGAGCTTGACAAGTGGCTTTTTCACCCTTGACTGCTGTTGGGAATTTAATGAACCCACCCTGAATATTTGAGGCAAGCATTTCAGCTTGACATGGAAGTTCTTGCATGTAAAAAAGATACGAAAATTATGAAGCTCTACAGGTGAATTGTAATGAGCTGTACAAAAGGCAGTACCTTTTCAGGCAATTTTTAAAGTCTGCTATGAGTAACCCAAATGCCTCAAATACTGCTTAGCTCCTTTTCCCCTCAACAGGTAATTTCTATTAGTGCCTTGTATCATCATATAAAGTGGGATTCACTATTGAATTTAATTCCATTTAATTCTGGACCATTTGGGAAACATTAATGGTTCTGAAATTAAATGTCAATGGTTCTTACATTAGTTTAGTGTTTTGTGTCTGCAGCACTGCTGCAAGGGAATGCCATCACTTTGCATCATGTTTCTCTTATTTGAGTAATCTGACAGTGCACACACACACATCCTTCAGCAGAAACCACTAACCCTAGGGATCCTTTCACTTTAAGTTGAGTTTACCTGTCACTGAAGGTGACTGAGGTCATCTGGCTTAAAATGACTGATCTATAACCCACACTTCCTGAAGAGATAATTTAAATCCAAAGAGAGAGTCCCATAAATTTCCAGGGAGATCTTAGTATCATAAAAATAGACTTGACACCACTCCAAAGTTTAGCCTCTGCCTTGACAAAAAGGAATCAAAGTCAGCTCTGGTGCAGATCCTTCACAGGAGATACTTCTCAAACTGCTCCTCAGCAGTCTGCGCCTTCCTTACCTTTTGGCAAGTTATCACTGATCCCTCTGCCAGCTTTCACTGATTGTGAGATACTGCAGCCTATGAAGGTGGGAGAGAATAAGAAATCCTTCTTCTCTGTATCTCCTCCTTTACATCATTATTTGTGCAGATACTTCTGTAGAACTGTGCTCAGGGTGATTGATGCAGGTCACAGACAAGTATTTGTATAAGAAAATCCTAGCAAGTTGAATAGAATTCTACAGAAACAGCTCTAGGAGCTTATTGTATTTGTAGAATGAATCTTGGTATATTTTTTTGAATGATCTATTAAAGATCTACACCAAGAGCAACATTTGCTATTACACTCTGTGGAGTTTTAGCTGGAACTTGTCCTGTTCTGCTTCCTGCCCGTCATAATCACATTGTTCCTGCTGCAACCTGAGCCCTTCGCTGCTCTAGAAACTGGTTGAGATTGACCCAGAACTGCTTCCCAACACAAAGTGATTTCCTGTCTCAAATGACTAAACTGTTGCATTGAGCAGAGAAGGACTCTAATTTCACTGTCACCCTCTGAGCTGGCAAGATGATTCATCCGTTTGCGTGCCGAAGGCTGCCTGTGAGGAGCAGGCTTTGGGAAGGGGCACGAAAACGGGTGATGATTTCATTTGGCAGGACCTAATACTGCCTGCTTTCATTGGCACCTACCCATGTAGGCAGCTACGCAGACCAGGCAGCTTAACAAACAGTTGTGAAATTATTACCATAAATTGTCTTCAAAGAATTGCCTCGATTCCTGATTGTCTTAAGACATATAAACACATTTTACCACAGTGATATTGCCCATTACAGAGGGATATCCAGTGCACAAGGGACTTCTTCCATTATATGGCAGTAAAAACAAAACCACTATGGCTCTTGCCAAACTTGTTCAAAGTTTACACAGATTTGCTTCGATGAATGTGGTGGAAAATCATATCCAATATTTTGGGTACTGGCCCATATACCTCCTTACATCTCAGCAGTGCTTCTTCCAGCTTTTAAAACAGATTTCTAAATTCAGTTTCATGTTGTTTGGATTATAATGTTTAAAAAATAGACCACATGAAATAGAACATAATTTTAACTCTGTAAAATGTGGCTCTTTCTGATGATTTGTTTTTCCTAATTGGAAACAATAGTTAGTGATTTGTGCTCTGCTTTTCTTGGATGCTGCTGTTCTACAGTTATCTGTTGCCTCTAAGGGCAATTGCTCCTCACATGCTATTGAAATAAGTCAGCTTGTGATGGAGCTGGAGATGACACGATGCTATACTGAAGGTAACTGGCACAGTGGCAAAAACCATGGGGCTTGTCCTGTCTCATTAGCAACTTCATTAAATTTCTGTGGGCTGCGTAGTTGAGTGAAATCAATAAGATATTCTGATGGACTTTTTAATGGACTATGAATGTTATTGACAAAAAACTATTTAGTAATGGAGAGGCTCCCCCTTCCCCCCAAGTTTCAGCATTATACAGGAGGAGGAGGTAACTTAACTTGGTTTAAAATCTCTAAACCATTATCTTGAAATATTTCATTATTTTGAATGGCTGTAAAGTAATAAAATGTCACCTTTCTTACATGTCATTGGAAAGAATGGAACCAGAAGTATTTTGTCAGAAGGAAAGTTTGCAGACAGCAAGCTAAGATATTTGCTTTGTTGTCTTTGGCACTCCTAGTATTTAAATGTAGGGTGTTCCAGGACTGTCAATACCTACAGGACTCTTAACAGGAGTTATAAGCAGAGATCAATAGTTCTTCCTACAGCAGGTCATTGGGCACATAACTTACTGAAATGGAAGGTTCAGTGCTTTTGACCTCCCTCCTACCTCAACAAATAAATCTGAGGCTAGGGCAAGCATATGACTGGTCTTAGGCTTGGGGTCTTCTGGAAATCCCTCCATTAAACAGAGCCCATTGAGGAAAGAATTAATTTGTTTAACCGGGTTGGGCACTGTCTTTGCATATAAAGTGTGAGGATGCCTCTGGTAACAGATGGTTGCATTCACGGAGGATTTGGGCTCTGCTCTGCTCCCCGGGGTAGATGTTTGCTACCCTTATAGGCAAATCTGACTGGGAAAGCTAAGTAGGTGTCTCAAGACACGGTCTAAAATTCAAGAGAATTAACCTCCGATGGGGAAATTCTCCCGGCTGAATCGCCCCTTCCTTCTGATGATCTTTTGGAGTGCCAGGAGAGCCCGCTGCTCAGCAGCGCAATGGCCAAGTAGCCATAGGTGCTTGCAGCTTTAGACCGGGAATTCAGCCCTCTCCCGCCTCCGCCGTGACGCCACGGCTTCGGCCAAAGCTGCGCTTCCCCAGCTCTGCGCACGGACGGGGGAGCACACGCCCACACGCCTTGGCAGAGCGGCACCTTCCCTTTGCTGCACTTCGGACACAAACCAGCCGCACGAACTGGCCTGTGGCGGGTTCCGCCGCGCCCACCCCGTCCCGTCCCGTCCCGTCCCGTCCCGTCNGGCGCGGCCGGCAGGGGGCGCTGCCGGCCCGCGCGCCCCGGCTCGGCCCCTCAGGAAGCGGCCGCTGCCCGTGCCCGGGAACGGCCGGGAACGGGGAATGGCTGCATCCGCTTCTCTCATACTGCATGGACGTAAGGAGAGACACGAGCACCTGGAGGTTAACTCCCGATGAAGAAAAAGGTATTGAAGCAATAAAGTTTAGAAGGATCCCGAGCTACAATTTCTATAAGATATTCAAAAAGACATGTCCTGGGAGGATTTTCATTATCGGTTTTTGTGCAAAATGAACTGCCATTCTTGGATTTTCTACAGTTCGTGATTGGCCATGGACTGTCCAAAAAAGGCACTAAATGCAAATAATTTCTTTCCCCTTCAGATTTTCTTTTCTCCTTCAGCTCAGAACTTTTATTTTTGTTTACCTTCAGGGACATGCTGAGCTTCCCATTCTCCCCTTTTCTATTTCCACAAATCCCTTATTTTTTTTGTTTTCTACAGTGCTTCTGTCGGTTTTGGGGACAAAAGGGGGCTAAAGAGGGAGGGACCTTTTCTTCGGAGCTGGACACACAGAGTTTTTTTGCTAGTTCGGTTATTAAGAGTTGTGAAAAATCCCTTCAGCATCTCCCTGACTCCTGATTTAGCAGCCCCTGGGGGTCCTGGGTGCTTTCTGTCCCCTCCCGGGCCAGCCCTGCCCTGTGCCCTGTAGGGAGGATGCCCAGCCCAGCCCTGCCAGCATCCCCGCTCGTGTCTCACCGAGCTCCCTGTGACGAGGGGCACCCTCTGCCCGTGTGTCACCTGAGGCCTGGGATGCGAGTGGCACAGGATAGATGTCTCCTCTCCACTTTTTGGATTGCATACAAAGCTTGAAACCTAGCACAGGTATTTTCCAAAACCTCTTGCTTAAATATCTCAAATGAAGAGAGGAAAATAAGTTTGGCTCTGACCCGGTGCTTTTTCATCTGTGGATATGTTTTTTACTGTGCCTTCCCAGTGTTGCTCTGAACTTTGTTTCATAAATACCTACATCAAAAAACCCCCACAGATACCTCTGGGTACATTTATAATATTTCTCTATTGTTTGATTCCTTAATATGAAATAAACTGAATCAACCATTTAGGTTTACCTTTCTATGCTTAAAAAATAATGAAATATGACAGCTTATGGCTTTTCTCCTCTGGATGGCAGTAACTCCTGCTTAAACATTTGTGACCCGTGACTGCAATATCCTGGAGCAAGGGATTTCCTTTTCTTTGTCAGTGTGCTATCCAAAAGAAACATTTAATTTCATTCCTTCTATGTTTTTTCAAATGTAAATTTGAAAGCTAAGTAAGCTTTCAAAGAAGGAACCTGTTTAATGTAAAAATCTAATCACACAGGTCCTATGTATAAAACCAGAACAGGAATAAGAAGAAAGGAATTGGTGCTGTGCATTAATATTTACTTGTATCCAACTACCTGTTTCATAAAAATTAGCCAATGATGTTAAGAAAATCAAATTCCTTGACAGTAAACAATGAAGCAATACTTAAGATAGAGAAATGTCCTGACCCGAGAATGTCCCAGAATATCTGCCCCTTTAAAATACTCTCAGTGTAACAGAGCACATCTGGATTTTGTGACTGTTCGTTACAACATGAAATTTCAAGACAGAAAATACATCTAATAAAGGTGATTTCCAAACACCCACTGTGCATTTATGTAAGTTAAACAAGAGGTATGAGCGGGAATTAAGCCCTGCTCCCTTCACATGTGAGCAAGTAACACTTTTTCAGTAACAGAGCTGGACTGACATGTAGGACTTGTGTCTCCTCACCAGCCAGGACTAACTCTACTGCCTTGTTTTACTGCTGGTACAAACAAAGCAGTTCAGAGCAGCAGTTTTCAAAGATCAGTGCCTGTATTTATACAAGTCAATCTGCACTTCCTGCTGATTCTGGCCAGCTGAGGTCTGTCCTTCAGAGCCAGAGCAACCAGCCTGATTCCTGGGGTGCTGTGAGGGCAGGGCTCCCCAGCTCCTGGCTCAGCAGCAGCATATGGAACTTCTGTTTCCATATATATATAAAATCCTATCAGACAGAAAGTTACTGATTTTAGTTGTGCATTCAGTTCTGGCCTACGGACCGAGCTGGCCAATGGGCCTGCGGTTTTTAGTAAGGGTGTTTTTCTCCCAAGAGATTAGTGCTACCGATTCCTTTGAAAACCTTGTCTGTTTTCAAATGGAGGAAAACCCCTTGGCTCCTAGAATTAAGGAAAACGTTTCTGCCCACATATTTTTCAGTGGAAAAAACCAAATTTGGCAAGTTTACCTTAATTTCTCCAGAATCAAGACATTGTTTATATTTTCCCTCCAAACTGCTAATGCTCAGGAAAACTACTTACTTAGGCTGCCCTGTTTCTACAACTATTGTCCTGATCTTCAAGAGCACAGTAAGGTGCTGCCCATTTGCTAGTCCTGCCTACATCTAAATGAGGGAAGCAAAACAGTTCTGCAGTACACAAACCAATCCCATAAAAGGTCCTACCCAAGCACTGGAAGCCCTCTGTGGTGACAGAAACACCAGTCCAGCACTGGAAACGAAGTGCTTTGGGAAGACATCGTGTCTCCTGAGTTTCTTCAACAGACAAGGGAGCAAACTTTGTTACTGCCCTTCTGGAAAAAGAGTGGCACCTACCTGGTGACATGAATCCAGCTCCACAGTGCAAGGCGAAATGGAATCACAGACATACCGTGTTTGGACAGCTTTGTTCAGGTAATTTCCTTGAGGGGTGTAGCAGAGATGCTCAAGAAACTTTCAACACTGAAGGTATCAGTGGGAGATAAACTTCAAAGTACTCCAAGCTACTGCCCTGGCCTCTTTTTTGGAATGTGAGGAAACCTGAAAAATAATAAAGTGGATGCAGCTAGAAAGGTGGTTTTACAGTTTGCCACAAAGCTGAACTTTCAGCCTTTCAAAAGATGAGTAAAAGTAGATAAATCGTGTTACACTGGTTTTACTGCAGGTCCACACCTTTGAGATCCTCTGATTTGCTGAAAAATTTTCCCTGAAGACTTAATTAAGTTCTGGCCCTGACACCAATTTGTCAGCAAAAGATAAAGCATCTTGAGAAGCCAACCCAAGAGGTTCCTCCTTAGCACATTTGTGAAGGCCTGTTGCTGCTCATACTGACTTCTGAGCTCAGGGGTGAAAGAAAGAGAAAAAAGAGGGGCACCCCCCCACCCACCAAACAAGTAGAGATAAAATATGTGACTGGTGGCATGTAGTTCTTTTCTGTCCTATTAAACATCGCTCTCTCCCACTGCAGGGCCCAGGTTTGCCTCTTGTTTACCATGGCAGTAGGTAAAGGAAGGATAGGCATTGCAAAAAAAAGAAAATTGATTAAATGGTCAGCTGCAGATTTATTTTTACTGTATAATTTTCTAAGTATAAGCTTTGCCCAGGATGTGGGAGGAATGCTTCTGCCATGCAACAGTGGCCTACCAAATACGTCTCTCAGCCCTGTGAGCAATTTGAGCAGCATTCTGCAGGGTCTCTTTTTGAAAAAGATGCAATTCATAAACCTCTCCCTTTCCCTTAGCTCCAGAAAATGTCTGTACCAGTTTCCTAGATGGTGATACGTACACATGGCATAGTAGAAATACAGACAAAACACACGCAGCACTGCATATGTTTCAAAAAACTATTCTTCGTCTCCCTGATGTATCGAAATGGAGTCTGATGGAAAACCAAGATGCTTTCCTGTGTCGTGCTGGGGGCCACTATGACAACTGAGGTCAAGAGAGGAGAAGGCATGCAAGAACATTTCTGGCTGAGTTCCAAAATACAGAGATTTCAAGTTTATTGTGAGGACAGAAGAGCACTGTGCACTTGTATTTCTAGCTGTTGGCACTCCAGCTATACCCAGCTAGTCAGAAGGATCGGTTATAGCTCGAGCTCAGTTTGAAAGGAGATTTCAAACAGATTAAAAATTCCTATTCATTAGAAGCTTCTAAATTAAGTGAAACTCACTGAAAGATTGGTTTCTTTCTGAATCTTGAATAGTTCTTTACATTGTGATCAGAGAATGAGGTTATTTTGGACTCTTAATTTAGAAACACATGTATGGGATTTATGCTAGCACTCCTAATGTCCAGAATTACAGAACTGCCAACACTTTGTCAAGAAAAACAATCACTTTGGACTTTTTTTTAAAAGAAAAACAATTTAAAAATCTGTTTGGGACAGCATCTCTGTCTCAAACTTGAGACGTCTTGCAACTGTAAGAGCACAAATGTAAATGCAAGATGACCTGCACTGTGTGCAAGGAATGTGAAGTTTTTCTGAAATGCCTCCTTCTATTTCCCCAAACTAATTAGCACGTGCAGCCTTTCAACAAGGCTTTCTTGTTTTCTCATGCAAATGCAGTAGCAGGAGAGGACCTTACAGCACAGCCCTGGAAATGAGGGCAGGGTTGCCCTTTTGGGTCCCTTCTAGAACTTGCTTTCTGAATGTGCTGCATGAAGCCCCTGCAGTGTTACACAAATGGACAGCACAAATAAACTCCAGCGTAGTTACCACTGCTTTCAGATTTGATTTACCTGAGCAAGGTCTCCTTGGCTTGTCTTTCCATGTAGCATCAAGCACTGCTTCGACCTGCAGGAAACCAAAGGGATAAAGTTTTCTGCGTGGGATATACACTTGTTTTCAAAAGAACTGTTGTATAAAACCCCCTATGCTTTCTGTGTTGCTGGAGTTGCCTGAGGCAGCTCTGTCATTGTTGATAATACATTAAGCACAATACATCAGCATGCCAGAGAAAAAGATTTCCCAGGATCAGCTATGCCCTTTGTAGAGCAGTAAGCAGGAATGACGAAGGTATAAAAGGGCATACTGTGGTGAAGCTTTTATGTGAGTGGGGACTACAAGGGCAGAGAAGACATAAAACTAATGCCTTCTGCAAGCCATGAAGAAATTAGCAGTGAGTATAAATGGGAAATCAAAGACAAGTAGAACAGTCACACATCCAAACAAATCACCTGGACAACAGAGCTGAGTGATCGAGAAGCAAGAATCCTGTTTTCATGTGATGGCCCAACTGGCTGCCAGGATGGGGTTAGTTTGGCATCCATGGGCTCCCTCCTGCTGACGCTGCTGAATCATAAGAGTTTATTGCAGAACAATCTGAGCAATATCTTGAATCCTGAACTCCAGTTTTGCACAATTAAACCACAGTGGTTCAGTGGTCAGGGACTGTAAGTGAAAAGAAAGGACAGAGCCAATTTGCAGGAAGCAGATGCCCTGTGACAGGTGACCAAGTTATCTTTAAGCTGATGTATAAACTGATTTCCTTGCAA
The DNA here is from genome assembly GCA_013400235.1 of Oriolus oriolus. Lineage (NCBI taxonomy): Eukaryota > Metazoa > Chordata > Aves > Passeriformes > Corvidae > Oriolus > Oriolus oriolus. The sequence continues at coordinate 403,942 of VXBT01009623.1, forward strand.
ATCAGCAGAATGCAATGCCCAGCTGCTATATCCTCCCCAAGTGTACTGTGTGCATCTGCACTTTCTACTTGATTTCCTCTGCCCTGTCCCCTGCTGTACTCTGTGAACCTTCCTAAGGTTACAAAAGATCTTCCAGGTTACAAAATTATCCCTGATAAAATCAATACCATTGTGGTAACTTTTTGATGAAGCTATTTGTAAGCCCAAATATTCCACAGTTCTTGCTTCTTCCAGCGAACTTTTCACGACTGAGACACATGTATTTGATAAAAAACCAAACAACCCTACTCTCCCCGCCCACCCCCCTCTCCCCCCCCCAAAGAAAAGAGAAGAATCAGGCCTGTAATTATTCTATTAGCAGCAGACTGGTGGTAACCAGTAACCAAAGACATGAGAATACGAACCTTTGCATGGGCAAATATACCCAGAGTCTTTGAATTTATGAAGTTTGCACTGGCAGTTGTTAAAATCTGTTTAACTAGTTGATTTTGGAAGGCTGAGCAGAATGCCTTTGTAGAACTTATTGCATACAGGAAAGCTTCACTTATTTGAGGGTAAGCAGCCCATCAGGTTCCTTTTCATCGTTTACATCCTAACAAAATGACTTATCCCAGTATCATTCCAGTCAAATTTTAAAAGAGTTTTAATTTTAAAAGAATTTTAAAAGAATTTTTTCTTTCCATCAGTCAGGTACTGCAATATCCCCTCAATGATCCCTCCACCTCAGAGGGTGCATGTAACAGGGTGTTCTGAATTGCACCCTGATGGCCAAGGCTTTGTAAAACCATTTGAAAGGCCAAAAAGTGCCAAGGTGTAGGCCAAGGGGAGTGCCACCCCTTTGCTTCAGTAATCACTCAATTTAAGGGTGTAGGAGCTGCTAGGGCAACGCAGGGGCATCCCTCAAATCCTTCCTGAAAGGTATCTGAGAGCTAATCTGCATTTTACACAACAGCTGCAAAAAGGAGCAGTGATGCCAGATCAGCAAGCCACTAATGTATCTAGCAAACACTTTTCTTAGATTTTTCTCCAAGATTAAAGGCTTTCCTTTGGTCATCTTTCTTGGCAATATAGAGAAAAGAAACACTCCCTTTTGACTGCTGGAAGCTGTTTGTGCATAAGGAATTGAAGGAAATTACATTATTTGCTCAATAATAATAGTAATTAACAGAGGAATTATAAAAAATAAGGGATTGCATTTGATTTCATATTCTTAAATAGCATTAATTAAAATTATCTGGTGGCTAAATAAAATAGTCCTCTTCCTCCCTGAATGTGGTCCCCTACTGAAAGCTTGGGAAGAGAAAATTGCAGTTCAACGTTATGCCAAAGACTTGTCCGCACTTCAGTTCTGATGGCCTGTTTTTCTCTGTCTCTGCCCTGAATGAGATGGTTCACTGCAGGGAGCACCTGAGAGGCCTTCAAAGGAGTGCAGGGCTGGAGAACAGCAGCTCAAAGCACTCTGCCTTGCTCACGTCACAGAACAGCTACAGAGGGAAAACACTCCCTGACACGGCATTTCCTTTGCTGCATCCTTGGCCACTGTGTGATGAGCAGGAATAGCAGGAGGTGACAGTGATGATTTCAAGCTTTAAAACCCAGCTCTGTGGGGCCAGCTTCCAACAGGTGAGTGAAATGAAGAAAAGATGGGGCTTTTTTCATATTGATAAATTCAGCTGAATCGTGAGCATTCCTGAAAGTGTGCAAGGCTCTGATAAGAGCTTTATCAAGCGTGTATTACATCAACTGGCTGCTCTGCTGGCCCCCTGATCAGCTGCTTTTCCTAGCAACAGTACCCAGACAATAAGCTCACACCAACTGAGGGAGCACTTCACTGTCAGGGGAGATGCTGTTACAGTAATTCATGCTTGAGACCAGGTGTAAAGAAGGGCAGCCAGAGCCCAGGTTTATAATACACAAGGATGCTGGGAGAACTGAGGCTCTTTTAAAGATCCTCTTCAGCTCAAACTTCAGTTCTGCCCATCTGAGAGTCCCTCCATCTTCATAAGCAGCTCACTGGGGAGTCAACAGAAATAACTGTTAATAATTGAACATCAACTTGTGAGAAATATAAATTCCAGATGTGTTTTTAATACAACATGTAATTAAGTTTTAACAAGGTTTATTCAGGTCTATAAGGACTTTGCAGAAAAGCTTTAGTGGGAATGTAGAGGACAGAACTCCTGATGCAGAAATAAAAAGACCCATGAATATAATTTCTTTGGTTACAGTGAAACTGAGTGTGCAATTTCTTGGATTAAACTGGGACAGACTTTGAGAGTCTGTCTCTCAAAGATCTAAGAATTCTGAGAGACTTCAAGTATTCATATTTACATCACTGGCAATATTAAAATCCTGGCTAAGAATATTCTTTGTCTGGTACTCATATGAATAAGGACTAATTCCACTTAGGAAATACAATATCTTGATTTAAAGGGAATTAATTTTGACCATCGAAAGTGGTAGGAGAATATGTCTCACATTGAAAATAAAAGCCAGTCTGCCCATGGAACAGTAACATTTGCTGCTATCCATATCTGTGCACCTCCTCTGAAAGAGGTATGATGCTTTTTCCTGAAGCTATTCTGGGATAATTGTATCTTTGTCCTTTATAAATTCACATATATTTTTATAAGCAAAGCAAGGGTCCCAATGGTGCCATTAGAAATAATCCTTTAAGAGATTTCCAAAGATATGTCTTGTTTAACTTCAACAGAGAGTTAACTAAACACTCTACAGAAATTTTATTTTTCCTCATAACCAATAATAGATCCCTGTAAGTGTAAAGTAAGTCATGCACAATCAAATGTGCTGGCATAAAAGTAGTCATGCTCTCACTCCTATAAAAACTAAATAAATGGTGCCAATAAAGACATGCCAACATGTGAGAATAAACCTTTTGTTTTAAAGCAAATGTAACCAAAGAACATTTTATAAGTTTTTAAATTCATTAAGACTCAGGTCTTGGCTCTTTGGAAGTCTTTCTCAGTGACTAGATCACCAGAAGACTATTTGGGGTGACTTCTGCATTTTCATGCACAGATGCCACAAAATATTGCAAAAGCTTAGTTTACATGAAAGTGCTTATTCTTACTGAGTTGTCGCAGAAAGAGAATAGAAGTAAATTTGTCCTAGTCTGTAATTTCCTTGCAACACTATCCACTGCAGCTAGCACTAGGGAAAAGTTGTTTTTCCAAGTTCGAATGCACAGTATCAGGATCAAACTGAATTATGCTTACCAGGAATGGACTTACACTTCCCACGTAATAAAAATTACTTGTATCAAAGTATCAGAAAAAGTTTGTACCATGTAATACCTGGATGGATTTGGCAAATCGTCTGAAGGAGGATTATTAATAGAAAAAAGGTGAATGTGATGCTTTAAATAGAGACTTCATTACCTCACAAACTAAGCAACAGTTGTTTCGGAAAATCAAACAAACCCCATAGCTGATTCCTCCAATTTTTTGCCATCTGCATCACTTTAAAATAGTCACATAAAAATGACATATTTGAAAAGTTGTGGTATTTTTTTTAACAGAAAAATTTAATTCTCATTCAGTGTTCTGTGAACAAAAACTTCAACACTTCTAAGAAATTAAAAAAGAAAGTGGTGAGCACATAAGGTTCTTGCTACATCTGTTAGGAAGCAAAAAAAATCACAGAACCCCAGAAATGTGGGGAGTGGAACAAGAAAATTGGATGAAAGGGCTGCATCCCAAGGACAGCTATGATGACTATGAGTCACAAGAACTTACTCCCAGAAAAACTCAGAGTACCTTATAATGACATAATAAGTAAAGGATGGGCTATACCTTTCTAGTAAAATATTTCAGAAAGCTCCACTGAACTTTTTCCTCATGAAATACTTTTTTTCAGGTTCCCTAGGCACCTGAGAGAATGATCTAAGCTAATATATTTCACTACCACCAAGATAGAGTTGCTCAGCCTGCAGTACATTAAGGGTATCTGGTGTCCAACTGATAAAAAGCAACTCTTATTTCTCAGAGGATAGAACCCCATGGCTCAATTGTGAGAGTCCAGATTAAAAGATTCACAGTACATATAATCATTATAATACTGTCTTACCTGGAGTCTGCGTCTTCCTCCATGGCTTCAGTGATAGTTCTTCTGTCTCTAGTATTAATTTCTACCGGTTGGAGCTGTGAACATCTCTTGTTGCACTGTTTGGCAAAGACAGAACTTCGATATTTTAGAAAACAGTAATATATGGCTGTTTCATAAGGGATATGCTGATTTATTAATCTAAGTTTTGAAGGATGTCTGTGTCTAATAGTCTCTTATTTTAACATGTGGGGTATAAAAAGATTTACTGGGGCTCTGGAGCCTTTATTTTCTGCCTGGGTATTCTTTGCAGTGCTAAGATCTAATCATGTATTGTTATATGTTTATCCACCTTGTGAACTTCTCCAAAATAATCCAACCCTGTAGGTTTTGAACTTTTTTCAATTTGCAAGCCTCTAAATGTTTTCGAGTAAGATTATGAACCCTCTCTGCACTCTGAATTTGAGATAATGGGTAATAGCATTACTTTCCTTCGTTACTCTTCAGGGGTTGCCTGGAAATGGTCCCTTTGCAGTGGTTACAGGCCAGAGGTTCAAAACTATGTGTAATTTTATGGCCAAAGTCACAACTAGAGTAACTTGGCATAATTCTGCTGATTTCAAAGGAACAATCCTTTGATAGCAGCAGTTAGAATAATGGCTAGTTTATTGTACATTAGCTGAGGAACTTCCCCTGGCTTTAGTCCTCCTCTTAAATTTCATTGTGATTAAGATTGAGCTCCGCTGCGATGTAATTGTATCTCCTTTGGGAAATACTCCTTACTTACTACCCAGACTAGAACACATCAAAGAGCCCAAAAGGAATCTTAAAAAAATTTTACATGGGCAATCTCATCAGAAAATTTCTAAAATTTCATTTTATACTTAGTGTCAGGTGTATCCTAGATATCTAGTTTTTAAGATGGCTCTTCACTCAGATATTACCTTTTATCTCAGTGGCACAGTATAACACATGCACAACTCTGATATAAATTATACAGTTAATAACATAAATTTTCCTAGGCTTCTCTGATCAAGTAGTTCTACTGTTAAACTTTTGAGTGAGATATTTTGAATAGAGTTATGCTGATTTACACCAGTTGATCATACGCCCAATTTCCCCAATGTGCTTGAGGGTCTTCAGGAGTGAGCGCAAAGGAAATAATGTTCCTGTTTCTTATGAAAAAGAAAAGCACAAATAAGTAGTTTTTAAGAAAAGTAACAATTAGGTCTGAAATGTTAATAACTAGATATCTTTTCTGAAGATAGTTAGAAGTATTTACATTTAAAAGACAAGAAAGTTTCTGAAAAATTAGAGAAAAATGGAAAATTGTCTTTTATGCTGTTACTGTGTAGCTCACTTTGCAGCTCCATCACATGACAGTGAATAAGTAAAGAAAACTATTATTATGCAAACTGCTTCAGGACAAAAGGGTATTACATATCTCGTACAAAAGGGGATTTCTTTAAAAAGCACAGCACATTCAGTGTTTAGGGTTTGCAGTTGAAATTCATGGCCTCGCTTGCCAATATTATCATGCAGCTGGGTATTATGCTATTGCTTTACTCTGAGGGGAGAAAAAAAATCACAATAAACATATTCAAATGGGTTCCTATTAAACAGTTGTATTCTCTTATGTGGCAATATCAGTTTGAATGATTTTTAGCGTCTCTTCTCTAGTGCAAAGGTCACCATAAAGACTACACAGAGAATTTGATTGCAAACAGAAAATGCCAAAAAGATGCTTCTTTTGATTTTAAAAAATTATCACTGGAAAAGAGTATTGGGCATTATTTTAGCATTGAGAGCTGATGGCATTAATAGTAATTTTTCTGTTATTTAACGACTATGAGACAGATGTCCATCTTTTTGTAGAGAAGGCTTCTGACAGAATGTCTTGTATTTTTTCTGTAAAACAAAAATACTAAAATATTTAAAAAATTTTAATTCAAATTCATTTATTATCTTTCCAGAAAGTCTCTCCTGTTTAAGCTGACCCAAAACATTCCTGATGAATAAAATATTAAATGTAGTCTCAGAAATTTTCATCTCTTCATGACGTGGCTAGTGAAGCAGTAATTTGGATGAGTAAATTACATCTGTCTTTATAGGGTTGGGTGTTTCCTCTACCTTCTATATACAACCTTAGTCGTGTGATTATTGTGAACTAGCTTATTAAGCATCAATACTTCTTTCTAAAATTCTTTCAAAGGAATGTTTTGTAGAAAATAATAACAAGTCACAAAGTACAAGTCAAACAGTTGCAGAGGAACAGCTTAAACTTTTTCATTTGCATATGTCACATTTCTTCTCTGGTTCTTAGATACATCCATCTCTGGGTATCTCCAGCTACATTTTCAAGTCCTTATTTCTGATTTTTTTTTCTGTTTTTCCCTGAGTTGCCTGAGCATTGTCATCATAGAGTGCTGAAAGATATGTCCTCTGAGTGATGTTATGTACTAAAAACAAAGAAATGGCCCAAAATCAACAGTTTTGTGGCATAGAAAAAAGAAAAAGCTGTGAAGTTTTTGCTTGGCAGGAATTAGTACAGAAGCCCATCTGAGACACGGAGCACACTATGGCATCCAAACACTAAATTCATACTTGCCCTGGGTGTACAACAGAATTAGCAAAACAAAAGAGGTCTTTGAAAAGCTCTATAGCAGTGAGCATACAGTTTGAACATACCTTTATTTCCTTTACATTAATCAAAAGTACAACAGATGCCACAGAATACTGCCCCCTATCTCACTTGCTTATAAATAACTGTTCTCTGTGGTGCTGCTATTCTTATTCCAAATGTTTAATTATTATTTGTCTTGTTAGGTATCAGGTATGTTAGGAAGAGTAGTGGTGACAGAAATCTAATCCCAAATGGTGTACTTAGATGTGCCAGGATCAGCATTGAGATAGATGTTATTTGCACACCATTTTAGTCCTAATTTGTGTATAAAGAATCAGTTATTTAAATTTACTACACGTGATTAAGCATTCTGATATTCTCTCTTCTACTGTTTTCTCCACTACTAGTTACTAAAAAATACAGTTCCAAACTTATGTGTCATACATACATCAAGAATAGATACATCCATTTTGTGGTCACCAGTGTGCGTGGTTCTTACGCTCCATACATCACTGCAACCTTGTTGATTGAGCTTCCAGCTTTCAGAAACTCAGAAGCGATCATCAGTACACATCTGTACTTCTCAAAATACTCTGTGCAGCACCAGGCCCGACGCCATAGCCCTTTTAAAAGAGTCAGACAGATTATCCCCGTTTGATTGAAAGGAAGGTTTGGTCACAGGTGCTTGAAGAAGTTCAAGGTGCGAGGCAGATCTTTGCACTGCCATAGCTGCTGTACCACCATGTGGAAAGTTTGCACTGCTCCAATGATTTTGATGACTGAAAATTTTTCTGTGCTTGTAAGACAGCTAGAAGATAAGCCATCCTGACAGTTTTGTTTATTGGCTTTAGTAGAATGTAAAAATTATATGTCTGTCCATAATGGCTCAAAATCCTCCTGGGGAAATACTGGTTTACCAAGATTTGTGTTACTCTACTTTCACTCTGCCATTCATAGGATTAGGAGAGCAGGAATATTGTCCAAGAGGGGAACTGGCTTGGAAGCTATGTTTTCATTCAGAGGGGATTTCTTCTGACACACTGAAATCTCTTTTCTTGCACTGAAGAAAAAGTCTTAAACTTCAAAATTTAAAATAACAAAAGTGTATCCTAAACATTAGAGTTAAAGTAACAAAAAGGATTCATTTTATTGTTCAAACAATGTAATGCTTTGTGAACAGTGAAACTGCATAATTTGTGGTGCCCTGATATAATTTGTAGCTGTAACAGTCTCACAAAATTAACTCTTCTTTTGGATTCACATAAACATTTCTTTATGTTAATGCTGTTCTTTTTTAAAAAGCAGTAACATGGGAAAGTCAGGCTTGACTTTGTACTAGTGGCACTAAGACAAGTGGTACCACTGACCACTTTGTACAAGTGGGCACTTTTAGCAGCTCAGAGAAAATGTCTACAGGAGCAGAATCACCTGTCTTCTCTTCATGGGTTACTGAGGCATCTCCAAAATATTTACCAATCACTTTCAGGATTAATATCTTGGAGATGATACATCTTTTTCCTCCTGCTCAGTATTCACAGTTCACTTTATTCAGTTATTGTCCCATCCACATTTCACGAAGGAGAGAAAGAACAGATGTACTGTGCTTCCTCTGCCCGTGCACCATTTTGTATGGGACAGGCTTTGGAACACGTGACACTGGGAATGCTGTGTAGAACATCCTATGAGACTGACTGGAGAGTGCCCCTATACAACCTTGCATAAATACTAGTTCGTTCATGCTTCCATTTAAGTAGGATTTGTTTTTTTCCACATAGAAACATTTTGTATGTTTTTTTTAAATTCTTGGTTTTTCTGGAATAATCAGAATAACAATACAAGATTAAGAAAATGCATTAAATGAGACATACTAATTGCTGGCTGCAATTAATTAGTAATTGTAAGCCCACCCACACACATAGCTTCAATTGCTAGTAATTTATTTGCATGAATTCAGTAGAAGCAGACAAATTTCAAAATACCTCAATCACTATTATTTTAATTGACAGATGAATTTGTCTGTTGTAACTGCTCCAAAAAACTTAACATTTCTTAAACTGGTAAGAGACAAAGTATGATCTTGTTACTTAGATTGGTGAGGAACCTGAAGCCTAACCAAAAACCTTTGGTCAACACAATAGCCTTCCTTGCCTACGTTTTGCTTTCAGCCTCCCAAAAGAGTTGCTCTCATTTACTTGTCTGTAGCAACAGAGAGGATTTATTGCTTTGTTTTCAAGCATTCAGTTCCAATGACAGGAAGCCATTCAAGCGCTATGTCAGAGTCTTGACCATTTGGGGAACTATAATGTGATGACTTCCTAGGGAATTAAGTCACATGGGCTTAATGGCATTAGGGATTCTGGTTATCCTTGGTAGAAACTAAGGAGTAAGCTTCTCACGGTACACTGGAAGACTTCTACCTAATGCAGCCTCATGCTCTTGCAGCTCCCCTTAAAATAGATCTGCCAGACATATGTTTGCCTCAAAATACAATTCAAAAAATTTTCTTCAAATCTCCTAGGCCATCTTATTGAAAATTCTTGTGCATTCTCTGTTAATTGTCCCAAGTTCTGCTGAAAGGCAAGGGTCAATTCTTACAAAACAGTGTTTGCAATTACAGTATCACAACTTAACGCTGACCACAAACTTTAAACCAGGGCACATAAGAGAACATAGTTTGTTCTTTGCTTAAACCATCAGCATGGCTTTTGAACATGGTTTTAAAATAGCATTATCTAAAAAAATAACATTATTATTAATCACTTCTTACAAGACCTTTTGAGGTTCTCCCTTTTCCTGTTCATAAATCCTTAGTCTTTGCATTAAATTTTCTCTCAGACAGGAAACAATAACAATTGATTTACATGGACAAAATCAGCTTTCCTCAGTTTTCAGTCCAGCTTCCTCTGAGATCTCATTGACCTCCAAAGTTCAACTTCTTCCAAGAAAGTTTTCTTTGGGATTGATAGCCTTCAGCATCCAATCATCGAGTGCTATAGACATTACCAGTGCTATAAGTAAAGCTTCAGCCTTTCCACATAAACTCTTATTTTCAGAGGTTTATAGTTTGGCTACAAAAATACAGTTTTATGCTGAAACTTATTTTAAAAAGCTCAGTCTGGAAACGATTTCAGTTTCTGAGAAATCTGCACAGCTCTGTGGGTGTTTTCAGTCTGAAATTCTGACCAAGACTATGCCTTGCTATCCACATCCCATTGGTGCCTGACTTTCTAAAAACACAGATCCAATCCTGATAAATTATGGAAAGGCAATCTAAAAAGGTGTTTTAAAAATGGTTATCCCATATGTTAAAGATTTTCAAATTGGATCTAGTCCCTGCTTCTCTGGAAGATAGTCTAATCACTTGAACACCACAGTATTTTCCAGATGATTTTAGCCAGGCTGAGATGTGAGCCCAACTGCTCTGCAGTGATGGAGGGCTCTCAAGGTTTCTCTGAGTGTCTGCATGCAGAGTAATGGAGGAGCCTGCTGGTCCTGCAGCAGTGGGAAATGCTGATGGATTGGGGGATGAAAACCTTGTAGAAAGCAGGCTCAAGAAAACCTGAATTGGGGAGTTTGGGGAAACTGTCACCTCCTGCCTTTTCAGTAGCCATGGGAGTGCTCTGGTGGCTGGGGCTGAGTGCTAGGAGGGACAGGTGAGGGATGGGAGGAGGCAGGCGCCTTTCCAGCATCCTGAAACAAAATCTTCACCATAATTAGAGATGCTTAGATCAAAACCAGCAGACCTTACTTACGTGCTGGTTTGCACAATCACCTTCAGAAGGGATTTGGAGGCGCCATCTGCAGGGAAAGATGACAGAGAGATGCCACGGAGTTTCCAGTTTCCTTCCTAGGTAATTCCTGCAAAGGGGTGACTTGGTCCTGAGTCACTGCTGCTGGAGATGGGAATACAAACACAACACAATAGCAAACGTGTTCAAGGCCACAGGCTGCAAATGTAATTGCTTCAAAGCAAAATGTTCTCATCTGAGATGGTGACCCAGTGCAATACACATCTTCCTGTGACTACTCATTCTTCCCATAACAGAAATTTGAACAAGCCAGAGGCAATATCCTGCCCCTAACTTCCCCAAACTGGTCACCAAAACTAAAAATGTCCCATCAATCTTTCCACATAAGTACAGTACAATATCTTATGCCTGTGTCCAGCAGCAGGAGGACTATTTCATTTAATCAATATAAACAGTATCTTATCAAGCACTTGCTATATGAAGGAAAAGGCCAAGACACCCTCTAGATTATCCCCTTGTTTCAGACATGTTGCTCTTGCAATCCAGACAGATCACCCTTATATTCATCCTATATTTTCAAATGGAAATGTATTGGTGCCCCAAACCAGCAAAGCAACATGCTCTGAAAAATGCGGCCCTGGTAACCATGCAGAATTGACAGGGCAGCATCTGAGTAGGAAATACCAACGTTCAGATCTTTGGGAGTGCTCCATTTGAAGCTGATCCAGAAATCTTTTTTTGGGAACAGCTCATTATAACTAGGCAAGTTCAGTCCACACTCTGAAATTTCTTTTGAAGGCATAATGGCAGGGGAACCTCACAGACAGGATTAGAAGGAAGATAAGGAGCTAGCTTTACAGATGTCTGAAGAAGCACTTTCCAAATGTAAGGAATGGCATGGGATAAAGCTTCAAACTGAGCAACTGAAAATCTAAGAAGTCAATGAAGGAGGCTGGCATCATGGGCTAATCAGTGAAAGAAGTGATTTCTTGATCCTGTGTGAGAGATGATAGGTAGGATGAGGTGCAGGCTTTGAAGGTGAAGACAAGCTGCTTATATCTGATAGAAAAAGAGTGTTACATTTGACAGCCAAAGTGATGGGCTAGACAAATGATCTCTGCAGTGCTATGATGTATAGAATCATGCTGCAAAATTGCATGTTTCAAAAACAGAGGAATGGCTATTGAAATAACCAAGAGAGCTTGGTGATTACATACATATCTATTAATTCTTGCATAGTAATAATCACTGAGTTCTATAACTCATTTCCACAGTAAGTTCTATAACTCACTTCCATAAGACAATTACTTTTAATGATTTTTTTTTTAACTTAAACTAAGCATGTTGCATGAGAAGGTGGGAATTTTATTGGATATTTCTAATAACATTGTGTCAGCACTTCCATTGTAGTGTTCTTTTAAAATTTCTAGTTCTATAAAAGAAAAAATGACATACTACCAAATCCTTTTTACATGGAACTCTTTTTGGTTTTGGCTAAATCTTTTCATTGAAACACAGCACCTGAGGTCATTCAATGCTCATATGCACAGCAATTACATAATGTCTTAGCTGGTGGTCTTGGTTTATCCCTCTCTGAGCTCTGGTAGCTGAAGAGAGGTTGTCCATTACAACTTGGAAATGACTCTGGAAAGTCAGTATGCTGGATAACGCAGACATCAAGTTGCTAAATGTACCACACCTCTGAGACATAAAGATTTAACAGCACTTCTCCACTTTGTTTGGCAATATTACATTAGAGTGGTTCTTTCCGTAATACATAATAAATTAATTTTATTCCCTATTGTAGCATATCCTTCATTTCCCCCATGCAGAGACTGGTGCATACACATTTTTCCAGGGCAAGGCTTTTCCTATTAATAGACAACTTGGCTCCACACACCGAGATGAACGAACAAGGTTTGGAGTGCCTAATTTAAGGGACCATATGTCATAAGCTATAGTATCCTGTTAGATGAGAATAAAATAAAGAAAGATTGAGAGGAAAAATAGCTTCTTACCATTAGCTGACCTCTCAGACTGAAATTTTCAAAGTTGTTTATTTAAGTGTGCTCAGAACTATTTACTTATCCTGTGCGTTATGTGAAGTTATGCATATTTCTAATGTATTCTTGATGGGGGTGCTGCCTCAGAAAAAGAACTTCTGAGCGTTACCACAAGACAAAAATAACACAGTGATCCTGATTTTTTTTTTCTTGGAACTGCCTTCAAAGTGTGGCCAGCTTCACATTTTTCTGCTTTGACTTTCCAGCTTGTGAAAACTGGAATACAGTTGTTTACTGTTTATTTAGTACCCCGTGATTGTAGGATATTGCAAATTTTCCTTTGACAATGTAAAATACACTGGTGGATGAATGCCCTTCTTTTTAGCAAATTATATTAATTACTATTATTGTTTAACCAGCCCATCTCAGCTGCACAGTTCAAAGAAATATGCTCTTTCAGACTCTTAGGGTGGTTATATAATCAGCATTCCTCACAAATATTTAAATGATTAGAGCTAGCAATCATATTTTCCTGGCAAGTTGTCCACTTTTGGGTGCAAACAGAGTCAGAGAACTAGAAAATGTAAAAATCAGCATTTCCATTTACTTCCTCCTGCTCATCCCAAACATTTCTACTGTGTTTTTTCCTTCTCTGCTTTGTCTTTCTCTAAATATCTCTTGAAAAGTAACATTGCCAGATCATTTCATTCAGGTAAGGGAATGGATAAGACCATGACCAGCTCACAGGCATACCTGTTGCAATTCTATTTTTAGGATGTGCCATTCCATACTTCCAGTAGAGTTCCAACTTCCATTTCCATTATGATCCAAATTGGCAGTCACAGGTTTGTGTTTGTGTGAAAAACAGAAAAGGAAGACATTTGTTAGCTAACATAACTCACAATTTAATTGTTTTCTTCTTACACTGCTTGTGACCAAAAGCAGCAGAATAAAAGATTTACTCTGTCAAACGAAAGGGAAAAATGTTTGGAGAGAAAAATTATTTGGACTGAAGAGGAATTTTGTGCACATATTTTCACCAGTGATTATTTGGCTGCCTTATGAATCTGTAATACTGAATATTGCCTGCATTCAGATACTCAAAAAGCATATATTAATAAAATGTAACAAATAAAAGCCACACGCAGGGAGAAAAATATCGTTACAATCACTGATTCACATTTGAAAATACTACAGACACTTCTCACCTTTCTTTTCTTCTTAATTTAGTTGGCAACATAGAGTCAAAGGTGATGTCCGGAGTTAAGAGCCCGTCAGCTCTGGGAATAGGGAATAAGGCTGATTTTAATCAACAGCAATAATTATGCAATACAAAGCGCTATGATGTGGCACACTGCCCTAGAGAAAACATTCCATTGCCCCAGTTCTAAAAACCCTTTGGTGCTTTATGCCTGTGGGAGGTGTCCATGAGGATCAACCCATGTCCGTGGGAACCCATCTCTAAGGGGAAGAAGAAAATTTGAAACATCACCTTTGATAACAAATTAGACAGACATCTCAGTCCTGCCGTATTTCAGTGTAATACATCACCCTATTGCCTGTCAATTTCTGGTCATTTCAGTGTTTGGCAGCCCACCACAAGGTAGATCCACTCTGTATTCCAAAGCAGAGCTAAGGCCCAGAAGTCTGACACTTCCCAGGCCATCATTCCTGTGCATTTGGGCCACACTGTCCTTGGGTTTTGCAAAAGGGAAACTAAATATTTTGGTATTTGTGTTTTAAAAGGTCAGGAAAGAGACTTTTTTGTTTAATGTTTTCTCTTTTACTTAGTCTAGTGGAGATGTAGTTAAGGAACCCTATTGGCACGTGTCATTGGAGTCTAGCAAACAAGGGTCTGGAACTGCACTGCTGAATATGCTTCAGCTTGCTCAGTGCAAAAGAAAAACTGAAAAGTTAGGCTTTGGCTAACTGTGTGTTCCCTTTGAAGAAAGAGTTGTGATTGTTGGCAGAGGAAGGAAGGAACTAGGACAAAACAAGGAAAGGAAGAAGTTTTTTTCTTTCCATCAGTCAGCTCCTTAATTTTTGCTGCCAATATTGTAAGTCTAATTTACAATGTAAACATAAATCTTTTTATATATTATTTAAAATTAAATTACAGAAAATTACATTGGTTTTGTGTTGAAATCTTTGAGTACTGAGAGAAGGGAAAATGAGGCAAATAAACATATGAAGCAAAGGTAATTTTGCTGTCAACAGAAAATAGCCCCAGTCAGAAGGAAAGAAGTCTCCATTCACATTTAATATATTTTTAACTCAGTACATATTTCATTCCTTGTAATGTCATTTCTTATTACAGAGATATAGTCAATGATCTAAAATACTCAGGTCTACAACTGAGGTGTTCCAATCTCTAAATAATTAAATATACCAAAAAAATGTATCCTTGAAAATGAAGAGTGAAGGAGTAGTCCTTCATCAATAATTTATTTTGGATATAACTTTGACCATAAGATGTCAAAATAAAAGTATTATCCTAGAAATTTGTTTATTTTCCCAATTATTTAATATAACATCTCTTAAGACTCTTCATGATAGTAAAAGGATTGATGTTATGAGCCAAGTTGTTAGGATCTTTTCTGCAGCAGCTCCTAACGTCCCAATAATTATGAGCAAATTTTGAATATATCAGAATAATCTTCTAATGCCCAGCTGAAAGATATGCATACTTGTTTAATTTATAACAGAGAAATTAGATAGGGATACCCCACTGCAAAATGAAACCAACAAATTATAACTTGTTTCAAATGATGCCATGATGATTTTTTGCTTTTTCTTTTATACCCCTTTTATATACTCTCTTTTATATAGCTTTTATGTATTCTTAGTGCTTTTAGCCTAAATAGTTTAAGTTATCTTTAAGTCTGATAACTTCCCTTAGACCCAGTATCCCGTTAAGCCAAGAGACCAAACATTCTGGAAACCCCAGACACCGAGGGCCTCTCCAGAACCCATTCTGTAAACAAAGCCAGGCCCAGCCAGGGGAAGGTTCCTCACTGAGGGGTCTCGCTGGAGTCCCTCATTGTGGAATCTTTGATAGATATGCTGATTTTTGCAAGGCATATAATTGTATACACATCACATGGTGTGTGGCCATTTTCTTTGGTGGGCATATTGGGGTGCATTTCGAGGTGCATTTCGGCACACCCAAGGGTCCTTAAATAAATACCGAGGTAAAACCCTTTTTCCCTCTTAACTATGTTTAGCTCTCTTAATTTTAAGACCAGGAAAAGGTGTCACAAAAATGACTTGGGCAACTTTCTCATAGGAAATAAGGGAAAAAAAAAGTTTGCAAACATTAAAAAAAATTGCATTACTTTGATGTTCTCACATTATAAGTACAATTCTCATCTCAAAGAAAAGGAAGAATTCAGACTTTCGTATAAACAGTCTCTAAAGCAATGGAGGCCTCTCTGAGATTCCCGAGAATCACTTTTAAACTGAAAATGGAAAGAATCCACTTCTGCAAAATCTGTCCTTCCTGCAGTAAAACTGCTAAAACAGAACCTTTACGAAAGGGACACAGTGCAGGAACACAGCTTAAGAAATCTGTAGCAAATTTAGCTAGAGGTATAAGATCAACAGTAAGGATTCTATTTGACCCCATTTCCATTGATGTAATGTCTTTCATTTATTGGAAGAATAATACCTTCTATGCATTATGTAAAAATCCAACCTTCCTTCTTTTTACTACATACTTATGGTACTGATTCTAAAACAAATCTTTTCTCTGCCACTAAGGAATACAGGTGGAGTAGTGGGCCCTAGAAATATAATATGAAAAATCTGTGAAAATAAAGAGAATGAACCTCAGAAAATTAAGTAAGGTTTCAAAGAAAATAAAAATTAAGCAGCCAGACTTTGTCTTTAAAATTTTGGAGCTTGGTTAGATTATATCCCAACAAAATCACATAATCAACCAGATTTTGGAGCAAGCTGTAGTTTTAATACTTAGGCTGAAAAATATACATGACTGTAAATGAAGTTCAAAACCTCACTTAAAATAGCGTCACCATAAACATTAAGGTGGCCCATTCTCATAACCAAAGTGCGAGCAGGAAAGAAATCATGTCAGTCACTAGAATCTTCATTTCAGTTGCAAAATACCTTCAGCTACAACTTCTTTGAAAGGGCACTGAGGGTACTGAGCCCTGCACAGAAATTAGCCCTTAACCAGGACTGAAGAAGCAGTGCTGCAAATATCCAAACAGGCTCCTGCGGTTTAACCCAATTTCCTGATGACAGTCAGCATTATTCTAAAACTCTGGAAATGACTGTGATCATCAACAAATAAGACAGCGGGATTTTACTTGGTTTGTGTTTCTACAGGGTGAAAAATCTTGCAGGGTCTTCCAATGAAAGATTAAAGTCAGTGGATATTTAGTGCAGTATTTTTCTTTTTCCTCAATATGATAACTGTGTTTACTTGGTTGGAAAAGCTGTGATGCTGCTTTGGTAAGTGGTGCTAAGCATGATTCTGAAGCAAGAACAAGCACTTATACTTCCAGGGTGTTTCCTTCTTGATCCAAACAGAGGACAGTAATCTCACAAAGCAGAAAGGGAGTAAGTCAGTATTTGATTTATGGTCTCTCTGGAAAAAGGTCATCTTACTGTGGGATCTGAGATTTAACCACAGAGTAGTTAATTTTTGGTGGGAAAGAAACAGCCTTCTACTTCCCCAATACATAAAGAACCTAGCTGAACAATCCAGTTCCTTGAAATATTCAAGGGTGTCAACTCTAATGAAAATATTAAATGTTTTCTCTGATCCTTTTGGGGCAAGTATCTCATGAGAAGAGTGTCTGGCATGCCTTAAATATTGTACAGCTCAAGAGCCAAAGAAAATAGGAAAGGCAGCAATATCCAAGAAACTTCCTACTCCTTTTCACACGGTGGGACTTAGAATCCCATAGGATCAGGTAGTCTCTGAGGAAAGCACTGTGTGGTGGAGAAAACAGGCTTATGTTTTTGACATTTTCTGTGAAAAAAATAGTTCCCATTTTTTATTATTACTTAGGGCCCATTAAACTCGAAAAAATTAATTTTTAGACAACAATGTTTCCCAGTGGATGTGTATCCATCAGGAAAATGTCCTACCTCTATATTTTCCTTGATTGGCATTGTCAAATGGAAAACTTTTGCCCTGATGCAGTCTGAGGACTGAGTATCTGATAGGGAAAGATTTTGGAGCCAACATCCAAGTCTTAATGGCTCTACTAGATTTGATATTTGAATAAATATGTAAAACATAAACCCCTACTTGGAAGAAGAAGCCTTTATCAGGAACCAGAACTTGTAACACTTGCTGTATGTCTTTTTCTTTCCATCCCAAACCCAGATTTGCATTTTACCCTAAATCTCTCCAGTGTCTGGAAGTGTGTGAATGCTCTCCTCTCTTGTTCCTGAAAATATGTTTGTTGAAGGGTGATTTAAACCTTTCCTTTTTAGTTACATGAAGGTTTCATAGGAAACCTTCCACTGCCATACACAGACCTATTAGGGACAGTGAAAACAGAGCAAATGCTCACAATGTGTAAGTCATTGGCAGCACTTTTTTTTTTACCCTTTTAATAGGAGGAAAACCTAAGACATGAGTCACAGGACATTATATTTTAGTTTTTCAAAGTATTTGTCATTTAATGAATATGTATTTAGATCTAGTCAGGGTCAGAGTCCTGGTGAAGTTTCAGTGGAACTCTCTTGGTAGCAGCTGAGAACAAAGCCATGGGTGGGCTGGTAAATCGCTGTCTGGGGCACTGACTGTGATCAAGAAAAAGGGAATTACGAGGAGCATATGGAACCACAGTAGTGTAACTAGCAGGGCCTGTGCTTCTGTGCACTGTTCTTGCTCTAGAAGCAGTACAGTAGCAGTATATTAGGGATGTTTCCTGAAATGAATATGCATCTAGACACAGTTAAACACCTCCATCAACAGGGTTTTGTAATACCTTGAAAAATAACAGTCTGTCTTTGCTTCATTTTTGTAAGCTATGGATGAGCTCACTGTTGTGATGTTGCCTCTGGATTCTCTTATTGCTGACAGTAACTGAGGCGTTAAACCCCATTGCTGTGTGTTCTGCAGGGGGCAGTCTGAGCAAAGCTTTTATTTTGTTTTCTAGTACAAAAAACTGGGAAAAACTGTTTTGCCAAACCAGCATGTAGAACATTAATGATTACCGTCCAAAATGTTTTCAGTGCTGGTTAGCTAGAATTATTTAAAAATTTGTCTAGCGGAGTATTCAGAATGAGTCATGTAGAAATGAGTATTTATGTTCCCTCTGACCTCAAACATTCATGGCCTCGTACAAGGTCATGTAAGGAGACTGTGGAAAGCTTCCACCTAACTTACTTTTAGATAATTTCTCTCCTTAGTTCAGCAAGCTGTGTATGTGATACACACCACATGGTTTTTGGTGCATTCAGAAGCACTTTAAGTTGTCATAAAATTCAGTTTATAGCCATTTAATTGTGAATGATGATAACTGAAAATATAGAAGGAATGTTGGTGCAGGGAGACAAATTGCAAGGGACAGCATTTTGCTGTTGCTGCTGGGGTTATTTTTAAATCTGGCAATGATTCTGTCACCATTACACACACTGTTTTACCCAAAAAGATATTCTGAAAACAGCATTAAATTCCCAATCCAAAGACTAAGAATTTCAGAAAAATAAAATGCAAAGGCAGCTGTCTAGGTTCTTGAAAATTTTCTTGGATCTCCTAAAATTATTTTTCCAGAGCTACTGTCTTCTGCATTTTCCAGACATACTTAGAGTTGTAAAAATATTTCTGAGTGTGGTGGTTTAACCCCAGACGGCAGCTAAGCACCACACAGCCGCTCACCCCAGCTCTAGGAGGAAAATTAACTCTATCCCAGCCAAACCCAGCACACAGATACAAAAGCACATATTAAAGAGCATGATTCAGATCAGAAGGACTGATGAGTCAACCACATATGCAGCAACATAATGAAGCAAATGACAGGAAAAACTGAAATGGCAGTACAGGGATTTCCTTAAAGCCTGATTAGGAGAAACTCAGATTACACTGAATATTGTATTTCATACAGGGAGTTATTTTGCCACTTGAAAATATGGACCAGCAGGCAGAACCTAGAATGATGAAATTCCAGTACCTAAGAACCACAGACATCTCTGGAATTGTATGCAGCTCTTAGCAGCAAAATAAAGAAGTTCAGAACTCACAACTTTCTAGCACTACATTTTCAAATGTCATACTGAAAAAAACTGTCCTGCTACAGAACAAATCTTCAAATACATGACTGTCTAGAGTGAGAATAATACAAATACCACTGGAAATAAAATTTTCAGATAAATGAAATATTATGAAAAATATAATAAAAATTATATTGGTTGGAAAAAATTAGAGGGGAGATTGAAAAGGACGGAAATCATCAATTCACCTGTATTAGCTTGGAGGACAAACATGAAGTTCTTTGTCTATTAGGTTCCATTATGAATTTTCAGTTGCTCTGTTAACCTGAGGCCAAGGCAATAAACAAGTTTTTTCCTTTTAACTTTTGAATCAATTTTTAAAGGCCACTAGGACAGAGTTAAGTAGGAGCTACTGCTAACAGGCCTGTACCCATTTATACCAGCACAGAATTTGGGCCACTTCTGGAATAAACAATTAGGTGATGACTTCATTAGCCAGAAAAAAAGATTAAAATGCTGTTGAAACAACCTCAGGATACATCTTTTATTTACTTAGGGGTGGGAGGTTTTGTTTGGGGGTTTCTGTGTGTGTTGTTGGTTTTTTTGCTGTTTTTTTTTTTGTGTTGTTGTCTTTGGTTTTTTGTTGTCGTTGTTTTTGGTTTTTAATTGTTGTTGTTTATTTGATGTAAAAGATAAAAAAATAGGGATTTGGTTGGGACACTCATTAGCACAAGTGAGTTTGGGTGGTCCTCACTCAGCAGCCACAAGAGGTAACTCCACTCAGGAGCCAGTTGGGACTGAGGGCAATTTTCTGACTGCTCTCCTGAGAGTGACAGCCACAGATCTGGTGTAATTGTGTCACTGTTCATGTCTTCCCCTCCCTACTGCTGAAGACACAGCATCAGCAGCAGCTCAGGGTTCTGCAGGGCCATGGATAGACATGAAGCCTTCCCTTCTCCTTTCTAAAACATAGCCTGGGATCTTTTATTCCCTGAACTTGCTTTCTCCAAGAATAAATGTAGAGTCAGTGGAAGCACCTTACGTACTGGATTACCAGCTAGCCCTGCCAAAGTTTGTCATATTGAATAGAAATCTGATTTATTGGTAAGAGTCCCATTACAAATGTGAAGAGGATGCCAGAGTGGGAGGGAAGGGATAAAGGAAGAACCGAATCCTCTCCCTGCACAAGACTGAAACTGAGCTTCCACTTGGTTAGCTACAAAAGAGGGAATTCCAAATTAATTGTTTCAGGCAAAGATTTTTATGCCTGAAATTACAAACATTTAAGACTATGTAAGATACCTCATAGCTATTAAAAATATTTCTGTTTTCTTCCACATTCATTAGGTCTATGGCTATCCACTATTCAGCTGTTTGGTGACTCTCATTTATATTCCTGTTATAACCTGCATCCTTGTTATGCCTAACTATTAATCTCTATCAGCATAAGAATTGCAAAGTGTTCTGTAATTAATTTGTTCAAGTGAGATAGCTCTCCCAGCTCATAAAAACCATTACTTATAATGGCCACATTAATTACTTACAAGAGTAAGACCAACTTGAGGCTTTGTTAGGCATTCACTTTTCTAAGAAGAATGCTGTCAAATGCTGAACTCCCAGGATCCTTGTTTTTCACTGCGATTTCCTACTGCCTTCAGCATCAACTAATCTTACATGCCTCCACAGATCCAGAACATAAAATGACAGTGCTCCTATAGGATGCCCCTCTGTACAGAGAGAACTCTGTACTCAGTTCCCTGAGTCTGCCAGGTAGGTATTAGAGTTTCCCTATTTAGAATTCCTTTCAGAGAACTCCTACAGATTCGTAGACGTGAGATTTTTATAAAGGCTTACTGAATTTAGGAAAATATACTAATCTTCTAAAATTGGG
Source organism: Oriolus oriolus (assembly GCA_013400235.1). Taxonomy (NCBI): domain Eukaryota; kingdom Metazoa; phylum Chordata; class Aves; order Passeriformes; family Corvidae; genus Oriolus; species Oriolus oriolus. The sequence goes on from VXBT01009623.1 coordinate 425,461, forward strand.
TCATTTCACTGAAATATGCTTGTTATAGAGTTATCAGATCCATCTTCCAGGAAAATTGTCAGATCTCAATAACAGCACTTAGTCACTCTTTCACAGCATGATTCCCACCCTTAATCATCATCAGTAAAGCTAGGGCTTGCCTGTTTGATCCTGCTAGAGAAGTTATTAAACCATGTTACTTCAGCTGAGCAATATCTTAATGGGGAAATACCACAAAATGGAAAACTAAACTAAATGTTTTCCAAACTAAAGGTTTTAATGTACTGAAAGAAAGCTTCTAAGTCAAAAAGAATGGGCCAAAATTCAAACTAGAAAGTACAGTCATTCTGATTTATTCCTGTGTATCATCAACATGGAAGAAATAATAAATGGCATAAAAGACTGAAGACCTGAAAACAGAAAGGGTAAACATCAATATTTTAGTCAGACGCTAAGGAATGTGACTTTGCCAGTTAATGCTCTTATCGTCCATAGCCTAACTGGGAGCTTGCATGAACAGTTAATGGCTGAGAATGGATAGCAGGGGAAGGCAAGTGGAGATCTGTCACCCTGGATCTCTTGCTGTCAGACCGTGCCGGGCCAGGCGGCGGTGGCGGCTCGGCCACACGGCTCCCCATGCAAAGCCAGCTGCATCTGCAAGGATGCGGGAGCATGCTGGCACCCTGGGGCGAGATTCTGCCCAGCTGATGAAAACACGGATGGGTGGCTCAAGCTTTCTGAAAGACATTTTCATATTGTTAGTTTTAATGAGGCAGTACCCTGTGCACTTCTTCACACAGCCCTGCCCTTTCTTCCTCCTTGGAGCACAGCATTTCAGGCTCTTGACCCTGCAACACTCTCTAATGTTTCCTCTACCTATCCCTCATCCGAAGCAGATCCAGGACTCCAGCATGGTTCTCACAGAAGCAGAGGGTCTACAAAAGGGCTAGTGTGAAATGCTAATGGTTTTGTTTCTGGAATAAACAAGGAAGAAAGAAAGTAAAAAAAAGCCAACCCCAAAACCCAAAGACAAATGACTGACTGAACACTAACACTGAACAGAAGCAGCATGTCATCCAAGTATATCTAGAGCAGGAAAGGAGCATGGCTGAAGCATGTGCAAAGCAGTTTGTAAAGGCACTGTAAAACAACTAAAGAGTTTGCAATCTGAACACTGTCACATGAATGTCATCGTGATGCAGCAAACAATGAAATAAACCTGCTGCATCAAAACAAAATAAGAACCAAATAATCATACTATGTAGTTAACCCCTAGTTTTAATCTAGTGATGTTTGTGGTAGAAGGCACAGATATTCTCTGAAAGAGACCATTATACAACATTTTTCTCCTCCTTTCTTTCCTCTGTGGAGGTGAGTGCTCTGAACAGTAAACCCTAGAGTGATGTTCCTTCTTGCTTGCTCCAGTCTGTTTTAGTTTCCTTTCTGCAAACCCCATTTAGTACTTAGAGAATTTAAAAAGTCATAAGCACCAACACTGAGGACAGGACTTCACAGCTTGAAAAGATGAAAAGTCTTTTCTTACAGCTTTAACTGAAACCATCATTGTAAATTTGTCTTCCAAAATGTTAAAGGGAAAATGTGGTGATTTTTTTTTCTTGCACAGGTTTTCCTGCATCTGAAGACATTTTTTCCTCTCACTACATGTTCAAAACCAGAAAGACAAGGGAAAAACGCCCAACTACTATTTTTTTACTACCATTTGCATTCCATTGACAATATTTGCATTGGGCATGTTTAGACATGTTGTTTTTTTTAAAGTTTCCCCAGTTTTCAGAGCAACCACATTCAGATGTTGCATCAGTTCAAGACTAGGTGAAAAAGATAACTAAAATCTGAAAAGACCTTTTTCCTCACTTGATTAGATACTTCTAATTGGGTTAGCTGATCTAATTGATACAAAAGTATTTAACTCCTTTCCACCTAGTTTCCTACATGCTGCTAAAGAAATTTGTTGGAACAGTAGGTGAAAATGATTTAATTTTGAATGCATGACTGTAACTTTAATAATACAGTAACATTTAGCAATAAATTATTAATTTTTAAGAATAGCTGTTGTAAATTTAAAGGTTAATACTTTATAGTTTTAATATGTTTAATAAAAATAGTTCAAATAATTACAAAGAATCTAATGGATTAATATTTGCTTCCATATATGCTTCTGGAATTGAATATTACAAGAGAGTTAATATTAAATTGGATTTTATATATTATTAAAGACAAGTCTTTGTCTCTATCCCTTATGACTAGATAGCAAGAAAGCTGTGTCTGGATGCTGTTTCCTCTTACAGGGTTACAGCATAAACAAGGATCTGGTCACGGTGATTAAAGGGATTGTAAAAGTTACAAGAAACATTGCAATCAGGCATGAAATTAATTGGTAGATCAGCTACACACTGACTCCATAGGAGAGCAGAAGTCAACCTCCAGCAGCAAAACAAAAATCCACTGCCTCTGGGAACTAAATCCTGGCGATTCCAATACCAGTTGTTTCTGGAGCAAAAGCAATGGCTGCCAAGAGGGGCCAAAGAAGATCAGGACCCACGAGCTTGGCCTCCTGCTCGTATCAACAGGCTGAGACAGGGATGCCATGCACGGAGCAGGGTGAGGGGAAGGAAACATTATTCCTCCCATTTCACAGACACAGAATGCAGAGCCAGTGGGAGAAACTGTCCACTTCTGCTCCTACTGAGTGCAGCAAAAGCAGCTGCTTTCAGTAACCCAACCAAGTGCAGAATGGCACTGTGCCACAGACATCTCCTAAATGACTTTCTTAGGCAGGGACAGAAAAGAAATCCAGTCAGATGGGCTCCAAAGCCACTGCCTTAACCACAGCTCCCTTTCCACTGCCCAACTCTGCCTCCTCCTGCTGCCTCTCTCCCTCCATGGCCTTGCTGTCAGAGGCGATTCACACAAGAGCAAGGGAAAATGTACTTTGTTAAAAGACCATGCTGTGCAGCTCCCTGTTTTCCTTACTTTTGGATCACTGGAGTGTTCAAAATTCTGGTTTTATCAGATTCAATCATCCTCTATTAAACTCAGCAGAATTCCTCTAAACTACAAAATGACATTTTGTATCAGTTTCTTTATGTTTCACTGAAATAGTATAAATATTGTATGTAACCTGCAACTGGAGATTATTGAGGAACATCCCCAGAAGCCAATTAGAGCAAATACCACACCTGGCAATTTCTTTTGGATATGAAGAGGGACTGGTTCTGCCATCTTGCTTTAGTGGGGTTAAATATACGTCAATATACATACAGGAGATACTCATGGCTGTAACAGTAACGGATCTGAGTGATAAGCACTGCAATTCAACAATATAGCACCACTGTCATTTTTTGAACTCTGGATGAAAAATATCAAAGAGCATATTTGCACTCTATTGCGAAGTAATGAACACATAGTATTTGTTTCACATCTCACAGCTAGACTAGTGCCTGTCAGAAGATGCACTTTGATTTTTGTTAAGTGCAAAATCCACATTTTTCTGTGAGTGCCTTTTAGGCATACCAAGCCATAGCACAGAGTCCACTGGGAGCTATGTTGTTCTAAGAGAATCATGCAAAAAGAAAATATTTGTGTCTTGGAGGGTGTGGGGGTAGGAATGGGGTTGGATTTCCTTCTCATCATTCCAGGTCTGATCACTTCAAGTAAAATAGACCAGAGCTATATCCTTGTCTTTTCCGTGCCCTCTCTTGATAGGGTGTATTTGCTTGAAACAGGGATGGAAATGCAAATGTTTCTATCTGCTGCTTACATAGAGCCTGAATTGGCTAACAGCTGGAATTTGATGTTCTTTTTTATTTGACTAAATGACAGTAAAGGGAAATGAGTAGCTGTGGGGCCCGACTATAGACACTTGCTCTGACTCTTTACTCTGTTCAGAAGATCCCTGTAGGCTGGCCAGGTCCATAGTCACTGCAATATAAAGGGTACCAGCCTATTTCATGAGCCTTAACTCCTCTTGGCACCAGTGCTACAGCATCCTCTTGGAGACTTTTGGTGACCAGAGAATGTGAGTAGCTGATCCGGACAGGGACACTGACACAGCTTTCCTTGCACCTTCCCTCCTTCTCGTCAGTACTTGAAGCACTGAAAGTCCCTTGTATTCAGACTAATGTTTATGTTAATTACATTTTAAACAGCTAGACAAATGCCATATTTCAATTCCACATTTAAAAAGAAAAATGTGATTGTCATGAACTAATGATCAGCAACTAAATACTTCAGTTCCTAGGGGAAAATTAACTTGAATACGTTGTACATGACCAGCATTTCTGTTTCTCTGCACTTTAATGTGTTGGTCATAAAACCTCTACAAGAGAGGAGGATACAGGTGCTATAGATGATTGCTTGTATGGACAGGAATAGGCAGGAGCCTGCACATTATATTTATTGGCTTGGCTGTTTATCCTTTAGGCTAAGGTCGTATGCATTAAGCTAGCCACTTCCTAGGTTTATTTTAAAAGGAAAAATAAAACACACGCCTAGTAATGCTAAAATTTAAATGATTCCAGGTGTGGTGTTCAGTGATCGGTCAGTTAGGCCCTTGTTAAATCTTTTGTAAGAGATTTAATTTACTGTTTCTTTGAGGCATTGGTGCCTGAGCTATCTGTAGGAGGAATGCAGCTCTGAAATGGATGAGACCTGCACAACTGGCAGCTGAGAAGGTGACTTCACATGGCACTGGTACAACACACGTTCAGCCTGCTGCATCTCTTCTGACATGCTGTTATCAGCAGCAGCTGTGGGTCTGCCAGGGAAGGCGAACCAGGGGACTGGAGCGGGGGCTGGAGTCAACAAAGGCAACAGCAAGGGAGACAGGCCTAGGTCCTGTTGAGGGAGAGCACTCAATGCCTAGGAGGACAGGGACCTGCACATGAAGAGAGCAAACAAGGATATGTTAGGGAAGAGCAGAGCTATAAGGAACATCAAGCAAATCAGGGCAAGAAACACCTCTTTCCTTTCCCTGAGCCTCCTTGGTAGTGCTCAGCTGTGTCACAGTGTTGGCTCAGCAAGGGTGACCACTTGGTAGAGGGCTGCGGTGTAAAAATGTAGCAAGAAACCAGAGGAGCCTGTTCATCCTCGGGGAGTGGAATCAGTAGAGACCTGGTCTTGATTTGGGCTCTTGAGTTATTTGCAGTAGAAAGGCAGGTGCTTTGCAGATGAACACATGGGAAGAAAACATAGAATGGGATCAACATATTTGGAAGGAGTGAGAACTGCAGGACCTATTGATAGATCTTTTAATGGATATTTCATTAATTTGTTTTATGCATGCTTGGACTAGACACTGAGAGGTTATTTAACACCACTAAATTATACTGTATACAACTAACCTCATACTGTGTATGTGGGGAGTAGGTTGGCAAATGGTCATAGTTCCAGTCTTCTGCCCATGTTGTTTGCTCAGAGACAGCTTCTAATTGGTTGTGTTAAGCATCAATTGTATAACCATCATCATATAAGAAAAACTGCACCTGAATGTTGGAGAAAGAGAGAGACTGGGACATGGAAAAGATCACAGGGAAAAAGATCACAGGAAAGAGCAAGCATTTTAGAGAGGGCAAAATCGTGGGGTCTATAAGAGCATGAATGATAGTGACATTTTATTTTCTTTGTATAAATGACTTTTAGACTAAGGCACTTGTTTCAAGTTCCCCAGAGGTGTATTAATTTTCCAGTTCTGCCATGAGTTTCCAATGTACTTTGCAAACCACTTACTCTTTGAGAATATATAAAATATATGTTACTGGTTACTAGAAATAAAAATATGATCACTAGAGTCATCTCTTCCCAAATCCAAACTCCATGACCTTCCAAGAAAGTCTGTTGCTGGGCACAGCCTAAAATCCACTCGGTCTTCTCTTCTGGTGCCTGAGCCCATCTCTTTCCACACAACTCATGGCCACACAAGGACAGTGCTTATACACACTGGTTTGCTACTTTCACTGTGGTGGACAGAGCCTCCTCACAGATATCCTCTAAAATAAAAAGGTTGAAAACAAGTTGCATTTCCTTAGGTGCAGCTAAGCCATATAGCATAAACAGACCTCATTCTTGTCTGCTTTTGATTTATCCCTAAGAAAAATACTGCCAGGTTATATTTAGCATTCTAAACCAGTCATGAGAAAAGGCACTGGGCAGGGCTTGTGGTTTCTTCAAGCAATCTGCTGATCATACCATCTTAGATAATTCATTAATTCTCTGTGTAGTAAATTCTTTGGGTTTATTTCTCTTTTAGAGGTCAGTAGAACTCCTTTTCTCTGTTCCCCAAGAGAAAAAAAACTTACCTAGTGTGACACCCAGACTCAGCCAGGACAAAGTGTGCCTGGCAGGTCTTTTGTTCCCACCTCCCAGGCCAGAGCTCCTGCACAGCCAGTTCTTCAGACAAAGAAGATCAAAAGTTTGGCACAAGCTCGTTCCCTTTTTAACTTCTCTCCAGCACACCCAGACAACCATATAGGAAACAGATACATGGTCTGTCCCTGGACAGCACATCAGGACTGCTGCCCATGGGCGAGGGAGCTGCAGGAGAAGCACAGTGACACCAGCTGATGCTTCCAGGGTGAGATGGCTCAGAGGGCACCTGCAGCAGCCCTTACAAGCCAAATTTATTCAGGAATCCTTAATGCCATTATTTAAATGAAGAGCTAACGCCAAAAAAGGGCCTGGGGTTACATCCCATACATTGAGGTTCCTCAGGCTCTCAACTCTCTAACAGGCTATTCCTCACTGTTTATATCAGCATATTTCTCCCAGCAGATGGGCCATCATTACTACAGTTTAAGGGATTCACCTGTAAAACCAAAACAAAGCCTGTTAAGGGATTAGAGAACTTCAAGAACACAGAAAAGAGCAGCCATTTCCCTTTGTAGGTCAAGATGAGAAACATATTTTTACTTTCAGGAAATGAGTTTAATTTCTAAATACCAAGGAACAGTATGAATCTTTTTCTGACCAAAAGCAGGCCAAATATCTTTCTGATGTGGTAGACATGCCAATTGTTACAGGTAGTCTCAGTAATCAGTATAAGACCATCTTAATTTTCTTTCCTGAAGCAAAAAGAACTTAATTATCTGTAGTTGAGATGGAATTTCTTGAATTGAAGATCAATAACTACTAAACAAAGAGGCCAAAAAGGAATGAATCTAGGGGAATGGGTTGAACTAGTGAGATACATCATGAAATGTGATTAATGACACCAAGGGAAATATAAAATAACATGTTTCCCTGGAAATGGACTGTAAGTGCACAATGTCTGCACAATATTGAGCATCTGCAGTTCTCTGTCCTGCCACCTAATATCCAAATTGTCTGCCAGTACAAACACAGCTGCTAAATTTCTTCTACAACTGCAAAAATAATGAATCTCCACTTTTTTCCCAGCTATTGAAGTATATTTTTACAGAGACAAATGCAATATTTACCCTTGTTCAACAGAAGAAAATGCCAGTGCCTAACATATATGTCTTATTAACACACGTTTAGAGTCAAATATCATAGATCAAAGAAATGGGATGGCTGTTTTCTAGTACCCTTAGATGAGCTGAAATTTAATGTTTTTGGCTTGAACAGTTTCTCATCTGGTTTCCACACAGACGTTTGCCTACCCATCAGTATAAAATCACCATTTCAGTTGGTTTTGACCATCACTACAACTTTACAGAATCTGGCAGGATTGCGAAGGAAGGATAAGAAATCTTCTTTATGTAAACTCTGCTTTCCATATTGTGGATTGGCCTGCAGACTCTGCTGGGGAAGAACTGTGCTCAGCTTCTCCTCAGCCTGGAGACATAGGTCTGCAGCAGCCGGGGGTGTGGGAGACTCCAAGTAACAATTTTCATTTTATAATACTAGCCTGGACTGTAAGAAGTAATTTAAGATAATTTACTAGGTTGCATTTACTGAAACAACTTCTTTTCAGAAAATATAACTAAGGAAAACCCAAGAAAATGGAAAATGACAGTCAGGATTTTCTAACACTGTACTCTGCTCGGACTTTGCATGGATGAAGAGAGCATAAATAGGAAAAAAAGAATGAGAGAAAAAAGAGAGAAATAAGGCTCCATAAACCTAGGAAGGGTACCAATCCATTTATATGCTTCCTGGAATGCTTAGAACATTTAGTCTTACTGGCCACAAGAAACCACTGTTGTTGTGCAAAAGGTTTCACACATGAACTGAAGCCAAAAGTTTTTTCATGGCACTGTGGGAAGAAAAAAGCATTACTGTACAGTTTGGTGAACTACAGACAGAAATCAGTCTGTAGGCCTGCCTGGTAAAAACTTTCTGAATTTATGAAAACACTGTCACTTCTCCCAGCCTGCTTCAAATCATAGGCTTGAAATTTACCTCTTTTACAAGAACCGAAAACTGGCACCTAATCATGATTAGGCAAGTAAACAAAGTACTACAACTCCTCTTGATTAGCTAAAAACTATGAACACAATTGTTTTTTTGCAGCCTATCTCTCCCAACCTATACCCCACTTTTATTCATCTGTTACAACTCATCAACTGGCATTCTGTGGGGCAAGGAATATGCTTTTCTCTGGATATGTACATGAACTAGCTTTAGTCCACTTTTCCCCTGGCTGCATTAGAAATGCCAAGGACATTAAACAAAGCATAAACATGAGGGTTGTGGTTTTATGTCCTATGAGAAAGCAAGATAGACAATAAGTTTTAAGAAAATTATAGAAAAAAATCACATAAACAATAATTACAGACAATTTAGGAAGATTCAGTTGGTCAAGCCATCATGATAAGAAATAGGATACAACTTCAGTCCTTTGTTGGAAAATCCAGTTGTCTTTTTCTATTTAAATTATTTATTCCAGGTATTTAATTGCAGATGTTCCCAATCTATTACTCTACCAGGCAGAACACAGTTTTTGGATATCACTTTGCCAGTGATCACCCATGATCTGGAGTTGTGCTTGATAGAGTTCAAAGCTGTGATGTGGATCAGACTGTTATGTTGGGGGGAGGGGAGGGTCTGAGACCTCTATAAATCATCTTTAAAGCAGGTAAGCATTTCTGCACCCTTGCATCTGGATCTGGGAGCTCTCCCTTTGACCATTAGAAGAAAAGAAACTGAAGTGGAAACCCAGACTTTCTTGCTGCCAGACTGCAATGCAGATTTGGATCTACAAACCCAGCTCTCCAAGCTAGTTAGGTATAAGTTTGAGCTCCAAGTCTTTGTATTTGTGTTTAATAGCTTCACATTTTTAAGTAAAGGCTAGAGCTGGAACAAACAGTTGCTCCAGCTGAGAGGCTGTGTTTGCATGCTGTTCCCATCCTCTGGGCTGGCCCCGAGGAGCAAAGCTCTGCCAGCACACAGCACTGCTCTTCCCAAGCAGCATGGCCTTGGATGCTGCCTCACGGGGGTGGGATAAGGTCGCAGTGCTAGGTACAGCTGTCAGTTGTGCTGCAGTAAAAGGAGGCTAATGCCTTTAAAGTCTGTGGATTTATTCTATCCCACAGTTATTCTGGCATAAATCACAACAGGAATTTGACTACAGCAGCAATATGGGAAGAGGTGGGCACAAAATAGAATGAGAACAGACACACTGGAGATAGTGTCTGATATTGTGCCCCAGAGGGAGGCAGGAGAGCACAGGGGATAAACAATGCAGAGCTGAGAGTCCTCCTTGGACATTCTGCCTGGAAAAGCAACAATTGAGAAGTGGTCAAGTACCAATAAAGAAATATAATTGTGCTCTCATGGTTTTTCCACAAGAGGCATCCATATCACATCATGAAAGAAATGGGGAGGATTGTCAGCCTTATTTATATTTCCCTTACTCACTCTGCTTTTTAAAAAACCACAAGTTTCCCACGTTTATGAATCTGCTAAAACACATGGTATTTCACAAAAAATAGACAAACATGACTGCAAACTCTCAAGGTAACAAAGAATGCTTGGATAAGGACTCAGGTCACCGGGAAGGCACCACTTACTATGAAAAGCCCTTGGATGATGCAGAGGAAAAGCTTGCCAAATGCACTGGAAAAAATTAAGTGGCCTGATCATTACAAGAGATCAGTGTGTGCAATTCCTTCAATGTGAGTTGGTCATAGGTACTGTCCTGTGACGGTTGGACCTGAAGGATGCTAAAGAACTGTGAACAGAGAACCAAACCCTAGATCTAACTCTACATCCCCTGTTAAGGCTACAGGAGAAAACCAAAACAAATTAAAACAGGAGAAGCAATTTTCAACAAAACTGTCCTCTTCCTGCCTTAACATCATCATTCATGTTGCCAACAAAACAAATCCAAGTGATCACCACAAACACACACCTCTCAGGAAGCCTGCCCTCACTGCTGCCTTCAAACATTTGCAGGCTTTTTACAGTGCTGAAATTATTCCTGCATCAAATCCTGGAATTACAGTGAGGCACCACCCTGTCTGTGGTTACAGGCTGTACAGACAAAGCCTTGGAGAGAATGCTGGGTGCTTCCTCTGGTGAAGCAAGGGTGGAAGGGGGCTCCAGCTGTCCTGTGCTCCCCACCCCTTGCCAGGGATTTGCCCTTCTGCCTGGGAGTGCCCTCCAAACCCCAGGGCTGCCAGCCTCGGCAGCCGGTACATGCCAGGGATGTGCGTGCAGTTCCTTCCTCTCCAGTCATCCTCACTGCAGCCTGTCATCTTTTCCTTGTAGCCACACAACATTGGAAAGAACAAAACTGTGGGTAGGACACCTTTCATAATAATAAATAGGAATAGCAGTGCTTTTGTGAATTTAGGTCAATGCATCACCCTTAGAGCGCATTATAAATTCATCAGAATCACAGCCTGAAGAAAATTTTATTCCCTGGCACCAGCTGCTTTTAGCCATGCCACAGATCTTTAGCAGAATTTAAACTCCAGATTAAGTATTGATTGAGTTTAAATAAATTATAATATGTTATAACGAGAAAGCTGGGCTCTGACTGGTATAGATGGTTTCCCTTTTTGCCTCCTTTCTCACCTCAAATATTAACAAATTTATTCACTGCATTTTAACTGCACTGAACAACCAATTCAGAAATGTATAATACTGAAGTAAGTACTAATTTAAGCAGCACCTTCATGTACTTGACACAGGAATGAATAGAAATTGTAAACTAGGTACAGAATAAACATATCAGCTTAAAGGATTTTGTGAACAGGAATAAATTCCTAAAGAATTAGCTACAGGGGGAAGGTAAATGCAAAAATGCAGCTTCTATTAACATTTGATTATATATCAGATGCTTTGTTCCTTTTTTAAGGTTTGAAAATATCTCTGTAGTGATGGCTACCAACAAGCAGCAACACAATGATACGCTCTTGTGTCACGTTCAGTAGCATCAGCTGCTTCTATACCCAGCACATTATTTCTGGACGACTAACAGATGAGCATATCATTTTAAACTATATTTAATAAGGAATGAAAACTTGCATGAGCAGGTATTCAAAATGCAACTGTGATACAGTTACCGTAGCCAACTGAGAAACACAACGAGCCCAAATTTTACAGAAAAGAAAACAACAACTATCTTCTGTACTGCTAAAAGAGGACAAGAGGACACATAAGGACATATAGTTTTGTGTTTGACCTATTTTGGTTGATTTAATTTTCGGATTTTGAAAGCCAAGCTCCAGTGAGTTCCTGAGGAAAAAAATTCTAACTGGCATTTTACTGTGAGTCAAACCTCACACAAAAAGTGCTTTGTGAATCAAGATAACATTAGAAGCTGTCTAGCTGCACGTACCAAAGTACCAGTTTGGACAAAAAACCAGAGCTGTAATGGACTTCTGATAGCAATAATACTTTGCACTTCTGAACTATGTTTCAATTTGAGATCTCTAAGTGTTTTTTGCAGTATGTGACAATTAAGCCTATCACTTGGAAACTTCAGTAGAAAACGATTGTCATAATTTTACTGATGAAGAAACTGAGGTACAGAGAGAGGGAATGGCCTTCATAAGATCTTACAGCAAACAGGATGCCAGTGCCTCATCAGAAATGCCAGGCAGCATTTTGGAACTCCATCAAGGGCACTAACTCCCATTTCCAAACAGCCTATCTGCTATATGTTTGGCTAATATTTCACCAGCTTTGTGAGCAATAGAATTCATCTTTTCTTTTAGAGGTAGCTTATTTCCTAGTGCTGTTCTTACAAAGCTGATGACAGGAACAGTAATTCTTTTAACAAAAGTGCAGACAGTTTGGGGTATGACAGCAATCCAGATAAAGTCCTCTTTGAGATGGAAAGAGTGGCTGACATTGCATAGAGCATCACGTTGCATATAGACATACAGTGATAAAATTGAGTCTAGTTAACATTTAAGAGACAACCCTAGAACTTTACCAGCAATATTGTCCTCAGAATATGCACACAGCAGGATCATGATAATCTTTTCGCTCCTAAGTCCTTCACTGTGAATAGACATAGCAAGCTTTGAGTCTGACTGTTCTTTTCTAGTTACCACTGAACAGCTGTGTTATTTACTGCTTTCTTTCCATTCTCTGCTAAGAATGATGTAATTGCTTTTTTTCCCCTGAAAAATATCATGGAGGATTTCTTCAAATGTCTCTCTTTTTTAGTTAGACCTTACACTGCAGTTAGAATAACCCAGCCCTTCTCTGAGGCACTAATAAAAGCAAGAGGCAATGGCATTAGATTTTGCAGTGCTGTACATTTTCACCTGCCTACACCTAGTTAGTTACGACTGAAATCTTCTTGGTATTTAACCCTGGACATCTAAGCTTCTGTCTGGCCAAGCAGGGTTACCAGTGGCACTAGTCTGTGTAAGTGCATTGCTGCCAGGGTGTATCCAAAGGCCTTCAGGGATTAGCACAGAAATGCCATGAAGCTGAGCACTTTGCCTAAGCCCCATCTGTGACCTGGGCTGTATATCCACTCTCCGTATGTGGCAGCCCTGTGTGAAATCGAGGAGCGGTGACAGAGAGGGGAGAGATGGAGTTCAAGGATCAGGCAAGAACAGCACAGAATTACACAGTTATACCTGTTACACCATAAGAAGAGGGACAATGTTGCAATATCAGTAGGCTTTCTTCAACATTAATCCAGAATCACTGCTTTAGCATGGTTATCTGGGAATATGTGAGGGATATGGCCTCATGGCCTGGATGTAGCCAGTTATTTTGGGGGAATGAAAGTGGCTCAAATTTGGTAATCCACACTAAAACTCCCCTTTGCATCTTATGCTACTATATGGTAGATACATTCTTTACAGACGGGGAACGAGGTTCAGGGATTACCTGTATGCATTTCCCACACATCTGTCAGTTTGTACATGGAAACACTCAGGAAGAAACAGCAAAAAGTGTGACTAATAGCAGTTGCAGTGCCAACCCACTGGGGTCATGGTTGGGTAGGGTAAGGATGGCTAAGACTGTCACAGCTGTAGCACATAAATATATTTTCATGATTTATAAAATTGGTGTCTTGCTACTTAAGAAAACTCTAGTTTTTGAAAGAAATTCAACAGTGTAATATCTGACTTTGTTCCTTCTCCTAATCTATAGAGGTACAACTCCTTTCCAAATATTTGGACAGATGATTGATATAATGCATGAAGCCAGTCCACGCAGTGGTGGCTGTATCATACAGATCTGATACATTCCAAGTTATCTTTTTCCATGCATTTATGATTCTGATCTGATAGCTTTATATTTGCATACTGCTTTTTTTTCTCTTTTCTTGAAAAACAATTGAATTTTAGATTCATAAAATAACAGAGACTATGCAAAGACCTATGTGATGATGGCTAGCTACATCTGAAAATTCTTTAGCCTGAAAGCCTGGCAAGAATCTGAAGGGAAGTGTTAAAGCAACCTGACAGAAATCCCCTGCAGTGCTTAAGAAAAAAACCCAGCTCTCCCTCCTCCGAGCTAAACCCTGAAACAAGGTCAATGCACTAAAAGGCTCTGGAAGTAATTTTTTTATAAATAAATATCCTGGGGAATTAGTGCAGAGAGTGCCACAGTCATGTCTCTAAAATAAAGGTAGCTATGAGTATGTAAGCATTTCCTTTACATGCTAGGGATGGCACACATCAGTCAAGGTGAGATTAAATGCATCTCTGACTACATGCTGCAGAAGAAAGCAGTATTTTTTCCTCAGGAAGAAAACTTTGATCATAAGCTTGAATCAGCAAGTTAACTCCATGCCTAATGTTAAGTCTGTGAACAATCCCATGTCTTTTGATATGCTGGAGTCACAGACCCCTGAAAGGACACCTGTGGCCCTAACAAGTGAAGTGCAGGAGTAAATGCAGAAGTCTCCCAAATATGAACTAATGCCAAGATACCAAAGCTTTGGCAGCTACTCTGCTGACCAGATTCAGCCACCCTGATAGTCACCTCTGACTGAGTCCTGCCTACCATGACAAGTGCCTTTTTTACACATCTGATCTGTTCAGATACTGCAGTATGGCACAGCAGTAATTAGATTTTCTTTAAAAGGGATCAAAAGTTCTAATCTCCTATGACTGCAATCAATGACAACCATATCCTTCATCAACAGGGCATGAATTATACAAATATTCACTGTAAATCTAAGTAAAGCAACTGAAGAAGGTGAAAAAATTGCATTCTTTTGGCAAGGATGCAATAATTCAGGAATTTACATATTATTTTGTGGCATCAATGGGACGCTTTGACCTAGCTTGCATCAGTTTTTTGAAAATTATTTCAGCTCTTCCTCCTTCCACTTTAATTTTATCCAGAAAGCTTCTCTTTCATTTGCTGAAAGGAGAATATGGAAGAAAGGGGATCATTAAGTCACAAATCCACTTATCTTCACTGCATCTGTGATGTTGTTCCCTAAGCAGTAGTAATCTCCTACATTCAGGAAACCTGTGCAGGTTTCTCACAGGAAAAGCACACCATCTGAGCCAGTGTGAACGCAGCAGTCAAGAACTGGAAGAAAGAAAAGAAATCAAAACCCAAGCTAAACAAAAGTCCAAACCAAAACCTTTTAATTTCTTCTTCATCAGGATATCAAGTAGCAGCCATTTAAATGAAGAAGATATTTGTGCCTTCTTCTTTTGGAGGAAATTTCCTAAGGTTTAAAATGCAGATAAAAGGCTTACAATTCTATATTAGCACAGCCTGATTTTCAGTTTTGCTTATCACTGTCTGCCATACAGCTGGCTTGCTTTCTTTCTTTGAAAGTTTGAGGTTCTTTGCACAGAAATTATGTTTTCAAAATACAGTTGAGAATCCTGATATTATAATAATTTGCAGAGCCACTATGTACATTACTAATTGTGTACGTGAGTCTCTTGACTAACTCCACTGCACATGCTGAGATTACCAGCTACCAAAACATCATTATAAATTATAAGGTAAGGAGAATGAGGCCAGCTTTATATTTCTGACTTCGGGAAGGTGTTGATAGCTTGTAGTGAGTGGAAATTCTTGTAAAAAATGAAGCTGGAAAATGTTATTTTTCCTGAACTGTTCAAATGATAAATACTAAATAAACAGCTGCAATTGAAATGGTTCCCTGCTGTCCAACAACTACTTTTCTAAACACCTAAGAAAGCAGTCATAAATACAGCCAAGTTGAGGTCTGGTATCCAAAGTAAATAAGGTACACACAAAGTACTGGTCACTTCATACGTTTTCCATTGTATTCTTTTAAACTGCGAGCAGGAAGACCTCTATTAGCCCAGAGCTCCCAATTCAGAGAAGATTTGCCTGCATATTTTAACTGGACATTACTGAAACCCTGAAAACTACTAAAAAAATCGGCAAAATACTTAGCTAAAAGGAAATGTATATGCACAAGGGGATGTGCTCCATTTTTATATCTCACAGAGCAGAGGATAAACCCCATCTTATGCTGTCTTTCCATAGGAGTCCAAACATGTTGGAAGCTGAGTTATGAACTAATACAGATTTCAAATACCGTGAAGAGTGGTTGAGGAAAAATGAAACGTAGATGCATTTGGCCAGTTTAAAATGTACAAACTAGGACTGCAAGTCATTTAAATATATACAACCCCTCTGTTATCTTGAACATGATCATAACTGTCGCCAACGAGTAGACAAGAAACTGCTTGGCACCCTGTTTCTGTTAACTCCTTCGAAGAGCAAACATAGGTCACATTAAAAAACTTGTGGGATTCTTTCCTTTATAGAATAATGTAAACAAACATTTTCTTATTTAATCTGTTTAATTAAGTGTTATTTACTACCAGTTTCTGAAGCACTTCAGATAATAAAACCTAAATCCTTGATCCTAGTGGCAATTTTAAGTGTAAGTTTTTTTAAAAAAATACTGTTACCCATTAAATGTTTTAACTATGGCTTTAGGAATTTTAAGGAAGTCTCATAATTTTTAATGTCTTGATCTCTGCGTTTTAAAAGGTAAGTAATTTTTTGACCTACATTAACCATTTGAGATTCTTTTAATGGAATATGCAATCAATACGTTAATAACATCCCATGCATTAGCACTGAATATACCAGAAGGTTAAAAGGGGCACAGGTTTTCCATGAAGCCTTTTTAATTTTTCCTTTTCAGGAATTTTCTGAATCTGGGAGTGGGTAGATCCAGTCCCAGATCTACTACTCCAGTCTGGAGAATGATGCCACTAAAGCATTTTTAAATATCACAAACTTTTTCAATTCCTATACATTGCCCTCAATCCCATAACAGAAATCCATTCCATGTATGACAAGGGTCTCAGTCTGCAGGAGAGAGGCTGCAGATGGGGCATGAGAGTCAGGAACACTTTGCAGAACTGGAAAGGGGCTAAATTCTGTTTTAGGGCATTTTTGAAACATTTTGTTTTTTTAATAATGTACAGCATTTCCATAAATGTTACCTCATCCTTCCCTGAGCAGTTTCATTTTGAAGTCTATTTTCTTTTTTTTTTTTTTTTTTTTTTTTTTTTTTTTTTTTTGTGAAATAGCTTCACCAATTTTAAATTCAGATGGAACAGGAAGGGGAAAAAAAGCTTTATTTCTTGCTCCTACTAAGATTATTTTATCAATTTCTAATTTTAGTTCTTTTCACATTTTGTTTGTTAGGCATAACTGGGTCAACACTTCCATTCTTTCAGGTTGAAAATCCTGTCTGAAGAAAAGAAGTTACTTGTCATGAAGCAAAGCAAATGACTGTGAATAATTTATAAGAAAGTAAAAATATTCTGCTTTTGA
Source organism: Oriolus oriolus (assembly GCA_013400235.1). NCBI lineage: Eukaryota > Metazoa > Chordata > Aves > Passeriformes > Corvidae > Oriolus > Oriolus oriolus. The sequence goes on from VXBT01009623.1 coordinate 442,630, forward strand.
GATTTTAACAGGAGAACAACCCCGAGTTATAAATTATTATAATTACACTGGAATATGCTCTCCATCCTCTTATTTTTTTGCTCTGCTCACTGCCATAATACTTCTTGCTCGAATGGGTAACAGTCTCTTGAGCAGCACAGATATGGTCCCCCCAGGTTTGGGGACAGTGCCCTCCAGACTATGAATTTATCAGTCCCCACAACCCTGCTCCACATTTCTCGAGATATTTATTTGAACTCTTGCAGGTTTCTCTCCTTCGTAGAGGATAAAATGCAAGTATATATCAAAGTCCAGTGGGATATGAGGTGAGGACTGTCACACAGCTGGGGGCTCCAGAAGCAAAACTGGTGCTCACAGGAGATTCTGGGATCATTGTTAAGACACATCACAGATCCATCCGCTACTGCTCAGGTGCAAAGCAACACTGATAGATAGGTAGGTAGTTAAATTCTTGGGGTTTGTTTAGTTCTAGCTCCTGAAACCACAGTGTTCAGAGATATTTTTTGTCATAATATAATTGTTGTACTACAATGTATTTCTCTGTATAAAGATGGTAAAGTGAAGAAATACAGTATATTTAATAGAAAAGTAGAGATTACAGCAACTTGGTTTGCTGAGAAACCAGTTTCACTAATGCTCTTATTAAAATGTCTGAAGTGACTGTGTCAGTTCTCTGTAGCTCCAAGGGAAGAAGATGAATTACTTAATATCAAAGTCTGTCACTTCTTTAAATGTTTTTATACACTTCCTGCAATACAACATCTCTATCATACTAATACTGGCATAAACTACCGCGATTTCCAGCATCTTTTTCTCAATAATACACTTCTTTTTAAGATTATCGTTTAGAAGTGAAAGAACTGAAATGTAGGAATGGATATGTATGTAACAGCTTCCATAAAGAAGTTCATGTAATGAGTTCATTTGCCACTGGCCTCAGTAAGTTCCTGTGCCCTCTTTTGCAATCCTCACCCAGTTCTTGCATGGAGACCAGGCTAGCGGGAGAGGGAAAGGACAGTGAGCCCACGTGCAAGGTTTCAGCCATGCATCCCATAATTTCACATAAGGCGTGGTCATGTACGCTAAGACTGTTGCTACCAATGTGTTCCCACAGGACAGACTCAGTTATCAAGTCCTGTAGGAGGAGTTTGAAGTGTGTAATTCCTAGTGCTCATCTTGCTTGCCATGGTGTGGGTCAGTGACTTGGTGACCATCTGAGCTTTGGGGGAACCTGAACGTGTCTTCTCTTCAACCTTACCCTTGGCTTAGGGCAGGTATTAATGTGAAACCTCTGCCCAATATCCAACTAAAACTCTCCATAAAACACTAAATTCCTGATTGACATACGTTCGCCCCCTCATCACTCAGGGAAGATGTCAAAATTCTTTGATCAAAAGTTGGTGGGGAAGCTGACTTTCATTTTGAAGTGGAAGACCTATCTAAGGAACAGTGTATGGAGGGGCCCAGGCTTGCTGGAAACAGTCCTGCTTTAGATTTGCATTTCTGGGACACTTATAATTTTAAATTTAAGTCCTCAAATTTTAGACTTCAGAAAAGTCAAAATATCTGTGAACAGGTTCTGAGCATCCCAACTGATCAGCCCGAGATACACTGAGTGCCAAGTGTGCATTATATCTTTTATTTTTTTCCACACTATTTATATTTGACCTTATCTGACCTTCTATTCCAGGACACCAATTAGATTTCTCTCAGCTTTGCAGTCATTAACCTCAGTGGAATTGCACCTCTCCATGTCGGAATTATGCTTCCCACTTTACTTATTCTCTTTGCTACCTACAAGCTTGAACCAAAATATCTACTCTTCTCATATTTCATTCTTATCCAAGCACTTGCATACATTCATGAAAAAATATTACTGCAATTGAGCAACTCAAATCTGTACATTCTTGCTGGGTATGAAGGAAGATGTGCTTTGATTCTTCCCCTCAGAATAATGTACTAAGCGCTAGAAATTAAAGTTCATTAGTGACATTTGTACTAAGAATTAAAAGTAAACTGTCCCAAGTAGGCCACTACTGAATGGTATCCCATATATGACTGGTCTGCAGGATTTGCAGGAGAGGAATTTGCTGACTGTCCTCTAAGACTCTTCCCTAAGTTAAAAGCAGCCTTGGGTAAGTGCTCATCACCCTCCTCGTGATTTTCAAAACTCCCTCTGTGATTTTAATACCCAATTCCATTAACTTCAGCACAAGGCCTGCTAATCCTGTAGGTAGGCTAGAAAATCTTTAGCTGTGTGCAGGTGCTTCAGAGATTATAATGTTAATCACTCACATTTAGCTGCTACTATCAATGTGAGAAGGAAAACAAAGCAGAAGAGACAGACAGCTTGAATTAACAGATATATCTATCCCATATGCTTTTTGCCTTCTTCTGAGCAAGAATAACTCAGTCTTCTCTCTGTTGTTCTTATCCTAAAGTTTTGGAGCCCAAAGCACCACACAGCTTTGAGGAAAGGGTAGTTTAGAGAAAAGAAAAAGTTTTTGGGGAAGGGGGTTCTTTTGTTCCCTTTGGTGGGACATTTTCTTATTATAATATCAAAAAAAAAAGTCAGTTTTGTTCTGGAGATTTTCCTACAACCAGAATGTACTTCTGCAGGAAACATGTAAGATCTACTCATGTCACATCATCTCTGGATGTGATTCTCGTGATCTTTCACTGGAAGAATGTTCACCTGACCACTGATAGCTGTAGAACTCTCCTCACTTACAATGCAATGGCCTTTGGAAAACAGATAAATGAGCACTTATATTTTCAACAGATTTTACTCCAATGAGTTGTTACATGCTCTCACATGTTGTGCTGAGTTAACCTGTATTCTCCTCCTTAAGTATAGATGAGGGAGAGAAAAGGGGGATATTCTGTGATGGTAACCAGTTTTTTACTTTTTTTGGTCTTGGTTTATGGGTTTTTCAGTGTTTTTCTTTAAGCAATTATCTCCAAGTCTTTTTGTGTTTGGAAATGTTTTCACATGGGAAGGTGGCTGTTACAGTGAACAGCTGAATCATATTGTAGAGACCACTGAGAGCTGCCAAATTACAACCAGGGCTCACTGAGAACCTAAGGGAAAGCAGGATGTCTTGTAAGTCAGACTGAGAATATTTTTATGCAGTCAATAGACAGTCAAGAAGGGTTTGATTTTTCTTGGCTTTGGGGTGGAGAGAAATGAAAAAGGCAAAATTCCTTGATATCACAAAGACTTTTCAATGCTGCTTATTTCAAAGAGATACTGAAGAGAATGTAAGACTTACACATGTTAGTGGTCTCCCGTGGAAAGGAGACAGCCCTGTTAAGTGAAAATTAAGTCCAGAAAGCTTATGTTTGATGCAAGATTTACTGGTATGGTAGCCAAAGACTTCCCACAACCTCTTTGTCAGAAAAGGTTCAAAAAATAGCTCAGTGCTGTCTCTCTTCCTCCACACCTGCTTGTCCGGGGCTGAGTTGCTACTTGCTTTTATACTGTTCAGTGTGGGACATTACTGCACTAGGATGACTTCTACTTTGTTCTTTTTTTAAAGTTATTTTTCTATTTAGTTAATTGAAATAATGCATTGCCTCATACTGTTTGGATTTTATTTTGTGTGAGCCTAAAATGAGACTCTGTGTCTGACTCTCTGTAGTCTTGGAGCTGGTATCATAAAGACTGGTGAGAAAAGTGGGTGGGCCACTGTGAGTTTGTGGACATCTCCAGTTAAACCTCCTTTGTAAAAGTACAAAGGACTGCACGTGGTATAAGGCAGCTAAGAACTGAAATATTTACCATGATAAATTACTTGCTTTAGTATAGCCATATACTGGGGCAACTACCAAAGTAGCAATAATATAAAATAATTTGTGCCTGTGGATCTTAGATTAATAGAATTGCTAACAATCTTCTTCTACTTCATCCTAAAAAAACTTATTATGGCACATTTCTGCTACAGGCAAAAGAAATAGAAAAGCTCTCAGTACATTATGGATTGAAATAAAGGAGAGTTGGGGGAAGTTAAGTTTCCTTTGAATGAGTTTTTTTCAAACTGTGTGTGGAAAACCACTTGCAGAAAAACCGCTTTTGCCTTCTGTAATGCCAGTTAGAGAGCAAAGACTTAGTTGTTTTCCTAAGACAGCGTGTGTCCTCATAACCAGAGTAGGAGAGAAGATGGATGCTGGAGATGGCCCTAAGCAAAAACCTAAATTTATTCCTGTCAGTGTTGAAAAAATTATTTGAACCCTGTTTCCCCAGTGAATAAAAAAGAACCTGATGAGAAATGGCTCCAGACCTCCCAGGATGAAAAGCTGTTACTGAGAAGACCTTGGAAGGGAGAAGAACTAATAACAGAAATAAGAAGATCTTCAAGAATTAAAAAAACACACAACCCTCTAAATCATCTGGAAAAAGATACTTCTTAAAGGCTGGGAAATGTACGAGAAAACAGAGAACTGACAAAAGTAAAGTTTAGCTCCTATACCAGAAAGAGGTGAGGAGATTGCCGAAGGATTTTCAACTGTACAAACAAATAGAACAAGGAAAATAAAGGTGATATCACAAGCATTGGAGAAAAAGAAAAGCATGGACTAGACTCATGTAAATACACATACATATGAAAACAAACAAAAGTAGGAAAGTGGGATAAAAAGCTGCATTGCTTTTGTACAGAACTATTATGGCAGATCAAGCCATCAACTGGCAGAAGTGATTTGCTTGACAAAGGAATTATAAAAGATTAGATGCTTTTGGTTAAGGCATTTGACGGTGGGGAGAAAGAAATAAGAAATCATTAGTTCAGCTGAGGAGGAGAGTACAAATGTGGATGGGAGTGGTGGGGAGAGACACCACTGTGTTATGCAGAGAACAGAACTTCTGGACTGGAGACTCCCTAGAAGTTGCTTTTCTCCAAGGACCAGTGTAGGAACAGATGCTGTTTCATGTTTTCAGTAATGGTTGTCATAGAAAAGAGAGAAGTGTGTTAATGAAGTTTAATGATGGCACTGAGGAGGGAGGAATTGCGTGTATAGGGGATATTCCAAATATCATGGAGGAAATTCCAGTTGACAATGAAAAAAGTGATGGTAACAGTGAGAAATTCAACAGTAGAAAATTCAAAGGGAACGATAATTTTAACAAACAACACTTCAACCCAGGGTGATGGAGTGGAAAAGGACAGAGTATGGGAGAATCACAGGATAGTTTTATATCCCTTGTAATTAATTTGTGAGAAAGGCAAATTCAGTCCTAATGTCCTAGGTGCAATATTTCCAGTGATAAGTAAATACACTGTTGACAAATTGTGTAGCATGTACAATGATAGTTTACTCCTACTCAGAAAAGCTATGTTAAAATATGTGACAGATGAGGATTACTGAAACTATGCTTATTTTGCCAAGGAAAAGAGAAACTGCACTATTTCCAAACTGAACTTCTACAACAAGCAAATCTGGAAAAGCACACATCCCAGTTTCCATTTTTCTACAGAGCTCACCTTATTGCACACTCTAAGACACCTGCTGCCCTTTGTTCAGGTGGTCGTGGACCTGCCCTGCAGCCTCTCACTTTGGGTGTTGCTGCATCCTTGTTGCAGAACCCCCAGCGTGCGCTCCTCAGAAATGCAGAGGAGAGTCTAGCATGTCTGTGCCTGGTGGCTTCACTGCTCTTCCTTGGGTAGACTCTGCTCTCCCAGCTCGCCTTGTGAGGGGAACCAGGCTTGGCAGTTTGGGGGCTGCCTTCTGGCTGGATGGACCAGCACGTCCTGACTGTGACAAGGAAGTGAAAAGGGAGAACTCATTCCCCATCTGTGACACCAAGACGTGGTTAATCACTCCATCCTGTCAGTGACCCCTCATCAGTTCAGAGCTACAGTTCCCACAACAGCCAGATCCTTAATTTGTCTACCTGTTTTCACTGGCCAGCTCAGCAAACTGTGCAGTGCTGCAATAATCAGTGAAGTGTGAGATTTCCTGTGCAAAACCATCACCTGCTGACTACGTGCCTGCCCCTGGGTACCCGTTGCCCACCAGTCACTGAGCAGCTCCGTTGGCCACGAGGGATGGATCTGCGGGCAGCAGCAATGGTTTGGCAGGGTGCAGAGTCAGGCTGGTGACCTCATTATCTGAAATCTGGTGTTGCTTGGGACTACTGTGATACAGATAATCCTTTGACTTAATTTAGAGCTGCTCAACAGGCAAGAATCTGTTTCAGCTCCATGAAAGAGAGAGTCCTTTCACATAAAGACGGTACAAAAATAAGAAGTGTGATATTTTTTGTCTGCTATTCCTGTTATGCTCACATGTTTGTCCAGTGTGCCCACGGGTCATATAGCTCATGACTAAGTTTCTTTTCTTTCCTACGTGATGAATCTGTAACCAGTGAATCTACATGCAGGCAATCCTACACGAGACAGAGCCAGCAGGAGACAAAATGAGGCAAAGAGGATTGCATCTGACAGAGCTGTTTAAATAAATTGTTAATTTTCTTAGAATACCGAGGGACCTGTCTGAAGCACCAAATCTCCATAGCTTGTAATCTTATGAGCCATCTGTCTCCATGCGTACTGGAGAAGGCTACGGACTTGGGAGGATGATGAAATATTAGGATGTAAATATTGAGGGGGTGGGAGATTATTCCAATATCTAATCTTGCATCTCACAAGATGATGGGTTCCACAGCCTCCTACTGTGGTAAGGGAGTACAGGGCATTCAAAATTTTCAAGGTCTGAGCTCTGAAATGCACACACATTTATCAAATTTGGTAAATTTTACTGTTAGATGGGTGAGTATGCCTGAATTTTATTTCTCTTTTAAACAGATATTCTATCCTCTAAAAATAAAAATGTTATATTAGCATTATATGTTGTAAAAAATAATCCAAAACATAGAAAAAACAGTCCACTCAATCTATATACCTTTAAGACATACCACAAACCCATGTTTTCACTCAGCTTTTCTTATCAGAAGATAAGGACTAGGTTAAGACTGACTAGGACTTGTTCATTTTTTTTATAGGAGAGATGTGTCTTGGAGGAAAAGAGCTCTTAAGTTCTTAATGGTTTAGGGCATATATTACATTTGCTTTCTAAAATGAATAAACTTGGTATGTAATGGGAAGTCTTCTTTTTAGTCTAAATTAAATATTCAAAATGAGGTCAGGTCTGTGGCCATGAAATGAATTTATTTATAATATTGCTTTCCTGAATAATGATGTGATTTCTTTGAAAGACTAATAAATACCAACTCACAAACACTTCCGTGTAATAATTCATGTCTTCTCTGGCTTTATATCTCAAGGGAGACAATATATTCTTGTGGTAGAAGATAAGAGCTTTAGGAGACCTGTGTTTAATTTCTAGTTTAAGAACTGAGAGGTTTGAAAGAGTAGGAACCAAGCTGTATCTTTAGAACTGTCCTTCAGTCACTTTTCTTTGAATTTCTCCACTGTAGCAGTATTTATATGCCTATGTAAAGCAATTAAAAAATCTCTGCCTGAACTGTATGCATATTTTTAATTGGAATCTATTATGTATTAATTATAATTTACAAAGAAACTATCACACACTTCAAGTTCTTACAGTTATTTTTAGATTCATGCTGTGAAATGCATCTCCTGCATTTTCATAAATATTAAACTGAATCCCTTCTCTGTAACTCTGAAGATTATCGACTGTAAAGCGCCACACAAAATCACTCTGTTCATTCTCCTTTACCCACCTAATTTAACAAAGCACCAGGCCTTCTCATAGAAAGTCCAAATAAGAAGGCACACCTTCCACCTTAGCCCAAATCACCATCCATGAGCCCTATTTTGCTTTCTTTGCACTGAAATGCCAATCCATATTTTTTTTTGGACATGCAAGAGATTGATACAACTTTTACAAACCAATTATCAACAAGTCTCTAGGTGAAAGAAATGCCATATATCAACTTCAATGAATAATGGAAAAAGTCTTATAAACCAGCTGAGAAATTTCAATTTTCCCTTTCTGATAAGCCTCAGTGAAAGCATGTTGCACAGATGGACTGCAATCATTATAATCTCCATATAAAGATATACAAATATATACTAGCACTTACAGAATTTTCCAAACTTTTTGGGAGTCCTGTCTCCTGTATGGAAGCTTTTTCTTTCTGGAATTCCTAATCATACCTTAAAAAAAAAAAAAAAATTCCACAGAAAGAAGATGCCAGAAGAGTTGATTTCTCAGCTGAATAGCACTAATGAATACTGACAAAGATGAGTGTTTTGGTGTGATCCACGAATATGTATGAACAAGTTTAACCAAAAATCAGAGGTAGCATAATCTTTATAAAGGCACGATGGAGTAACGCAGAAATTTGCAATGTAATAAATGGGCCAATAACTAAAATAATTTTGCAGTTTTGGTAATTTAGAAATAAGTTCTCTATGGGAAATTAACAATGGATTTCAGACATTTGTTAGAGAATAAATCATGCTCTAATTGCTAAAATGGTTCCAATGAACTAGAAAGCACATGGCAGTATAGAGCAAATGATGTTACCAACCTTGTCAGACACTCCAAAACTGAAGTATCTGCAGGTCAAATAACAGCACTCTCATTTAACCCTTGATTTGCATACTCTTTCTGGAGATAAAAAGAACTCGCCTTTACCTGAGATGTATCCATTTTTAGAGCCATTAGACTACCTTTTTCAAAACAATGAGTGTGCAGCTGAGAATACAAATTCCTTTCCTTTTACAAATGCCAGAACATTGTATCACCTCTTCTAAATGAAACCAACAACAAATTCAATCCAAATATCCAGTACACAAAACAGATGTCCAATAAAATAAAATAAAGATCTAAATCTGGAAATTATGTATTGAGAAGAGGCTTTTGAAGCATCAGTACTCTGATCTTGCTACTTGAGAGCTATAGACACCTCTTGGACAGATATCTTAACTTCATCCTCACTATTCTGCTGGGGAGAGAAAATTGCTCATTAAAAGAACTTCAGGGTACAGACAAAAGAAAAGGTGGGAGGAACATATTTATATTCACCTCATCAGGAGATATTCAGACTTAATGCAAAATTGTGCATCATTATCTTGTTTTTTTGGTTTGGTTTTGGCATTTTCAGTAGTTTTTTCAGTAGGAGGTTGGTGGAACTTGAACCCAAAACTTTGTCCTATAACCCTAAAAAAATTCCTCCTAGAATTAGGTCAACTCATGAGACAGAGATGCAAATTTCTTTTAATGACTTTGGGTCTCTTCTAATGGGAGAACATAAAATACATAATATATTATGAGTTGATATATAAATATCATATAAGCATTTTTCTTAACAAGGCATAAAACTGTGGATATGTATTATACCACATATAGAAGATAAAGCCCTTTTTTACTTTGGGATTTTTTATGCAGAACAACCCAAATATCCAAAGGTTTAATTGGCTTACTTTTCTCCTTACAGTCCTTTGTTTTAGGCAGTTCACTTACTCATATTATTGACCCTATTTTTATACTATGATTAACGCAATTGTGGCTTTTAATTTTCTGTATTTTTTTTTTCTTGCCTTGTATTTCAGACCGGACATGCTGTAATGGCTACACATTAGCAAATGCTTCCAGTTCAAGCTTTCAGTAAATTAGCATTTTGAGAGCTGAAGACAAATGCACTCTCAGCCCGGGATTGTTACTCACCCAAGGCCCTGCACAGGACTGGCAGGTACGAGCAGAACTCCCAGCCACCGCATGCTCGGCTGCAGTGGCAGCTGGGGGTCAGGCTAGGCCACCCCACACTCAGCTACCTAAATTGCCTTTCTTGTGTTCTTATGAACAACTTGCATAAAAGCTTCTGGACCAAGACAGCAGTGATTTAAATGGTGGCATAAGAGGGCAAGCAGAATAATCGACATTTGTCTGCCAAGTTCCAAGTGCACAATTCTATTGGGAAAAGAGTGGAGTGAGTGAAAAAAGATATGATACTTTACCTTTGTGTTTATCATTTGGTCATGAAATGAAAGCAACACCATTTATTTTGCAAGTGATGAGCCAGTTCCTTGAACCAAACAATGATGAGGAAAACTGTTTAGGGACTTTTTTTTCTTGTCACCAAATATGAATTTTTTAGTACACAACATGCTTCAGATAGGATTTCAGTTAGGACAGTGGCATTGATCCTCTGCATTTTCTTATGCAGAGGATTCGGGTAGCAATATCTTACCTCCAACCTACAGTAAGGCTTTGGTTGTTTCCTGAACCACCTTTGCATCCTTTCCCTCAGAAACACTCTCCAGAAAATCTTTGTAAATTTATATTTGTTGGGGAATGAATAAGCACTTTGCCATGTGGATTCCAAATGTATTTATTTCGAAATTCCACTGAGGCCTCCTTGTTCAGCATGTGCTCAACTCAGAAAGTAACCTATGTCACCCACACTCATGATTTTGCACTCAGAGCTGATTGCTGCATGTCAGTGCACCCTGCCAGTGAAGGGGCCGGCCACATAGGACCTGAATTATCAACAGCGTAGGCAGAAGGGGAAGGAAAGTGATTGTTCTCCTCTCCCTGGCACTTGGGAACCAATATCTGGTGAATGGCGTCCAGAGGTGGTCTGCTCGGTAAAGGAGAGATTCACATGCCAGTGAGAGTCCAGTGGAGACACACCAAGATGGTGAGGGGCTGGAAAATGTGATGAAGCAGGAGAAGCTGAAAACTGGGTTTGTTCAGCTCAAAGAAAAGAAGACTTTGAGCTTTGAGAGGACCCTGCCATTGTCTGCAGCTCCCCAGGGGAGAGTGCAGAGAAGATGGCAGCAGACTCTCCTCACAGGTGCTTGATGATAGAACAACCAGCAATGGACACAGCTGACATCAGATGAATCCTCATTGGGTACTAGGAAAATAAAATCTTTACCATGGCAGGTGTCAAATGGTGGAAGGGACTGCCTAAACAATCTCCATTCTTGGAGACAGGCAGACCTGGAGGGGGTGTAGCACTGAGCGACCTGGCCTGGGAAGGGTATGCTCTGAGCTAGGGGGACTGACACATAAACTAATTCATAAAAGTATATTTAATTGTATTCTGAAGGGGGCAGTAAGACAGGTTCTGCTTATTAGTCTCAGTGAGGCAAACTCATGTGGAAACAGAGGACTAGGTGCTGGATGGAAAAAAAAATTCCCTAAGAATCCCTCAAATTCATATTATTCCGAAGTTTTCTTGTGTTTTGCTCTCTTTTAACTTCAACTGGTTTATTTGAGAATATTTAAGATTACTTTGTGCTCATAAATGACAGTAGTATGTGGAGTAAGATGTACCCTATATATCAAGGACTTCCTAAAAAATGTGAGCACCACAGCATAGAATTCAGCACATGAAGAATAAAATCGTGGGCCTATGAATCCTGGCTTTCAGTCTAAGCTCTGTGGATCCATCCAACAATGCAAAAGCAATTAACTGCACACACAGGTCTGGCAACTGTCATAGGGAGTGGCAATTCTGAGAGCTGCAGGCACCCTGCACTTCAGCATTAATACCTATATCTATTTTAAGGTTTGGGGATACTTTGACTTGCAGTGGGGAAAACACACCAAGAGTGTCTCAAAAAACTGTTAGGACAGATAAGATGCTCTTGTAATCATCAACCAAATGATAAAAGGAACAGACTCCCAGTCTCTCTTACCATACAAAGTACAGTAAAAATCTTAATTTTTTGTTTATAGAAGAATGAAATCTATGTAAGAAATGACATTTTCTTATGCGACCTCCTGTCTTTTTTTTTTTTTTTTTAATCTCTGCATTGCTCCAAGCTGCCATGTCTGTACCTCTGTCAGGAGACAGTCCATCTCAAACAACAGATTGTCAATATCTTGACAGCGATATTGGTCCCACTTTAAAACCCAGCATGTGTGGCTGTAATATTTTCATAACACCACTGAAAAGTGCTGGTCTACAGCAGTTGAAAGAATTTGTCTCTTGGTTTTTTTGGTAAAAAGAGGTTCTCTCTGACTTGTATTTCTTATTTTTTAGTGAAGATTTATGTAAAGGGCTGAAAATAGACCCAAAACCTCCCAAGCTGCCCCTTGTTATAGCACTTGCCACCACAACAAACAGCCTGACCCTGTTGTCTTTGTAGCTCCCCTTCAAGTAGGGTTTGGCTGCTCTGAGCATGGCCTGAGCCTTTTCTTCAGCTGAGCATGCTGGCCTTTCCTACCACAGACCCAGCTGCAGGTCCCACTGTAGGGTCAGAGTAACACTTTCTATTTAACATTTAATAACTGAACCATCCTTTTTGGCGTTAATTTATTGTCCTGAACAACAATCTATGCAACCCTCTGCCCAGAGCCTACTTGTAACAGTAGTCTTGCTAATAGGTGATTTTAAACATAATGTTCCTGTTTCTAGCAAGAGCACAAGAATTTCAGTTTAACTTACTATGCTGTCAATACCTAACAGAGCTCCTTGCCATAGGCAGTAAATGCTGTTCTGTTGTAATTCTATCCATAAAAATGCTACATCTCCGAAATACCATCATCAACTAGTTGACAATCTGCCATCTTTCTTCTGGAAGCATTATTTCTCTGACATGTTATAGGATAACATGATAGCAAATACATGGTTCTAAGGATCCATGAGTACATTAAAATAAATCTTACCTTACACCAGTGTGAATACAAAGCTCTTTTAGTGTGTCTTGCTATATTTCCTCTGCTGCTTTTGGATATTACAAACTAAACTGGATCAGGCTGGATTAGTGCTTTCAGAGATTACCAGCAACTACATTCTTCATGCACTGGTACAGAAGATCACAAGCTATTTGAGCACTTATTCCTATATGAATATCCCAAAGCCACCCCAAGAGAGGGTGTGATACAACATGCTGCTGTGACAAACTGCCATCTTTAGGAAGAACATAAAACAAACGTCCAGCTAAGATCTGATTACAATTACCACGACACTGGTAGCTTTCCAACTGGAAGATTGCTATTTTTAACACAAAAAGTAAACAAAATAAAATCTGAAGGTACAGTCTCGCTCTGTTTTGAAACTAAGTTTCTCACAGCTTTTGTTCTCAGGGTACAGCAGTGCAGGAGTCAATAACAAGACACTTTCCTGTCTGTTGATGCCTGCTTGCTATGGTAGGGCAGGGCCTGTTCTACAAGGCAAGACCCCTGGCAAACAGGTCACCCATTTTTGTGCCATTTTTCACTTTCACACTTTTTCTATCCCATCTGAATTCTAAGAAAATCTCTGCAGGCAGGAAAACATAATCTGAAGCACTGCTATAGATATTGAAACCAACTGATCGTTACAAACTGCTTAAAAACATCTTCTACATTTAAATTAAAGGCTTATTTTAATAGAGAGACCTTCCAAACTGTGCCCACATGTCCACAAGGGCTTGAAGACAGGCCTGAGTAACTGTGGGTAATTACAGGTATTCCATAACAGCAGCTGCCTTAGGATTCTCCTCGTGCTTGGCCAAGGCTTTAGAGAGGCTTTCAGGTCAAAGCAGGCAGAAGGACATGAAACCCTTGGCCAGCAAGGCTGGGCAGGGCAGAAGGACTGGCTGCCCTCACTGCACAGGGTGTTGGGCCAGGGAAGGGTGGCTGTCACCAGAGTGCTCCCCCCTGCAGTTCACCTCCTCTCGTCAGCACTGGGCTGTCACAACATACTCATCACTGCAAAGGCTCGGCCCTGTTCCTGTGAACGAGGACAGAATTAAAAAGCAGAGCGCCATCAACCTGTACAATGCCAAAGCGCTGCTCTTCATTAATGTAACAAAATCAATCACAGTGAAAAAGTTTCAGAAACTTTTATATGCAGTGCTCAATAAAACCAAAAGTTTTGGCAGGCCCTTGGCAAATAAAAATGTTAATGCTATGCTGTCGCTGTGATGTAACAGATGGATTTTTCTGTTTAGTTTTCATCACATTATAGACATATTGTTTGTATATTGCTTCTTCGGCGTATCTTTGCAAGAGAAAGAAGGTGCCGCCTTCTACAGGGGAGGCATCTCTTTATGACTCTGTCTGTGCCCATGGGCAATCACTGCTCACCCTGGGTCATCTTTGCTCATGATGTTTTATGACAGTCATAGGATTTCATTCTTAAAAAGAAGTTGTAAAAATCAGAAAAATTTAATCATCTCTCAAATTCAAAAGCAGCTGACCGAAACCCCACAGTAGAAAACACGCAGAGGACAAGCCAGATCAGAGCATGGTGGTGAGTACTGTAAAATGTTTTCTTTGTAATACAGACAAAACATAAGTTTACAAAAGAAAAAAAAAAAAAAAGAAAAGCCTCCATAAAATTTATTTCCTATACTAATTCAAACTCAGCAGTGATTTGTTTGCTCTGCTGCCTCACTGAGAAGTACTCTAGCCCCAAGCCAACACTTGGTCTTTAGTCTGTCTTCTGGGACTGAAATATACAATAGCAAAAGCAATTTTCCATATTCTTGGCTTCAAGTTGTTTCTCCCTGTTGATAGGATAACTCTTCATTCTTCCTTTTGCTTCATTTGAAGCGTTTTTTGACTCTCAGTACTAATTTATTTTTTAAGTTTCAAAATTCATGTTAGTAGAGTTTCTAAGAAGTAATCACTGTGGCAATTCAAATGTCATCTATGTTGATGCTAACAAACTGCATTCAGATATTAATAGGCTGATTTACAAGTAATAAAGCAAGGATGGGACTATTGTTAATTTATCCTGCTGTGTTCAGATATTACCACACATATGGCAGAGGAGATTACCAGCAGTTCTGAGACCCCCACGATTCTTCAGGCATAACAAAGCAGATTAATGACAGAGTAATAAGGTCAGCTCAGGTATAACACAACCTTTTCTCCTGGATTAGTTAGTTCAAAGCTAAATTTAGCCCAACTTAACAAAATATCCTGTTACTTGTTGATCTGGTTAAATATTTTAGAGCAGAATAGTAATGAATTCTGTGTCTGAAAGAGATGAAGGATCCACAACCCAGGGGATTAAATCTCTCATTTAGTCTCTCGCTAGTTAAAGTTCTAGGTAACAAAAACTAGTACTTGCCTTCACACAATTGGTGAAAAGAAAAGGACTTGCTCTCCAGATTTGAAATCAGCACTTCTGCAGCATAACGAAACAAATAGGAGAGATAGCACAGACAATATTTCTGGTGGATTTCAGGCCATTTGGGAAGAATTAAACCAATCACATGTGCAGCTGAAAATAATTAGTCTAGCTGCTTAAACAGACAAACTGCTTATTGTCATCATGAGAAAGAAATGAAGACTGTAAACAGTAGGTGAAAAGAAGTTCATAGTGTATCTGATAACACAACTCTGTCCCAAATGAATTCACTGTTAAAGAAGATAGTTATTACCTATAAAATTAAAGGCAGTAAATAAAATGTAAATTGTCCTTGAGAAAAGCTAATATATTGCCAAGATTTCATATGCAATTTCAGGATGTTTTCTGACAGATTAATTACCTCATAATAAAACCATAAAAACATTTAATTAAATGTAAAGTGAAAAGTCATGTACTCCCATGTAATGGAAACATCAGCAGTGATAAATGTCCTGCAGCTGTAGTGAATATTTTGTTATACCTGTGTTTACTGGAAGGCAAAGAGAAACAGGTGTGGTCTATGGGGTAAGCAAGGGATTTAAGGTGAGGGATCAAGTTTTTGGTCAGAGATGATTCTTAACATTTAACTTCTTTGTTTATGGTTGGACTGATTTACAAGCCTACATAACAAAAATAAGACTCCTTTCATGGCATTATGGGAGACTGAATTCCCCACACTTCTGAGTTAGAAAGTGCTTTGAAAATTAACCTTAGTTAATTAGTTTATATAAAATGTGCGTAAATATGTTTACATAAAATCCTTTGTTATCTGGCTTGCAAACTGAGTTCTGTGCCCGGTTTTCTACAGGATCAGGTGAAAGATAAACAAAAAATGAGCTGTGAAGTTAAAGGGCAGATCCTTCATCTTCCTGTTTGCACCCACTTCAGCTGGCAGCCTTTACTTCCTCTTTTCTCCTAAGACAGATGCACGCAGTTTTCTGACTATAGGATGAAGGCAGCTGGCTTGGGGCAGGGCACTCGCCTTTCCATCGAGTGATCCATGTGAAAACCCAGACAAGGATGCCCTGACAGCACGGTGGCCTCTAGAGCTTATTAATCTCAGGTGAAGTGCTGCTGCCTCCTGCATGCTCTGGCCAAGCCCTGTGTGATCAGGCACGACGGCAAACAGAGGCTGTGACAGGGTGTGCACGATTGTTCCCACATGTGCCCATTCCATTCGTGTTTACTCTCACTAGGAAAGCAACAACTCATTATCAGGGCAGGAACTGAGGCACCCTAATGCTAAAGTGCAGTACAGTTGAGATGGATAAAGGATAGAGAGTGGAAAGCCACAGTAAAGCATCAGGGGGCTCATGTGGGCATCATCTGGGGAGTGCTGACTGCCTCACTGACTGCCTTCGGTTAGGAAACCTGCCGGAGCACAGAGTCTTCCTGCAGGACTCTGAGTGAAGGACAGATCCTTGTCATAAAGAGAAATTTCTTAAATCAGTTGATGAACACTAATACAGAAGTCAAAATAAATTGTAACAGCCACAGATACTGGAAACTTTTCACCACTGTGTTGCCGTACACATATGAAAGAGTCAGAAGGCTGCCTAGAGATTTAAAAAGGGCCTCCTGGTGGAGTGGCTTCTGCCCCTGATACTCCAGCTGGAACATCTAAGAATACCTTTCTGTCACCCTAACTTCTGTAGCCTCAAGAAAAAATTCAAGAAGCATTAATGTCTCTAACCAAAGCCTTGAAAATAAGTCATCATGTTTTTAACGCAAGAATCTTTCAGGAAAATTTGTTGCTTAGGTTATTTAGCACTCTATTAGTAATGTTCACCACAACCTCATCTTTTACAATTCATTCAGATTTGAACAAAATTGTTAGATAGATGAATTTTTCATTTTAAAAAGCAGAAGATTTAACATTGCAATGCAAACAACACATCGTCTGCAGATTTCTTAGACCAGCTTCCTGTATTTTCTGCCTTAAATCTCCCAGGCCACTTGAACTTTTACCACCATTTACTCCTTAGCCCAAGATGGTACCTCTGAAGGAAGGGACCTTTCCTACTGAGAGAGGACAGGGAGTGAATGCCTTTATTGCAAGAGAGGGGATGGGACTTCCTGGAGCAGTGTCCGTGGAGTGAACATAAATGCTCACAGCGTGTGAAAACACCCGTGTGCAATGGGTCCTGATGGGCTGGTTTTTGCTGAAGGGAGACGGGAGGATCAGAGATGCTTGAAGTTCTGGGCAACATTCAGTTAATCAAACAGACGTCTCAATCACCAGAGCTAAACTTTTATGGATCATATTTTGTTGAAACCCAAGACAATGACATTTCTGAGATCTTAAAGGATTGATTATCACTAGGTCAGTGCATACTTATGACCCTAATGTGCCATTATATTTCTGTTTCTTTGGCATAACAGGATAAATAGCATTGATTTTAAACAGGGTGGGGGAGGAGTGAAAGGGGGAAAAGAAATTTGCCTGTAGAGGACAGAGTTCACTATGTCATGTGGAGAAAATTTTGGCTTATAATTTAAAAATATTACAAATATTAGTCTTATTACAAAATAGAATCAAATTGAAAGATGGTTTGTCTAAAAATTCCGCAGAGGCTCCACCAGTTGATATTTCTCAGACTGATGAATCCTTCCTTAATTGACTCTTCATCCCCATGCTCTGAACACACCAGTTCTTACAGTCAGCTGTCCAGACAAAACACACCAGTGCTCTTTGCCAAAGCTGACTCCTACACCATACAGAAAGGGCTGTGTGTATCTGCAGTTTTCTGGGGGATGGAATAAGGGCGAACTTGAATTAGCACCACATTACAGTGTTTAGCAATTTGTCCCAATTCTGAATCTCTTCACTGGCATTAAGAAATGTCTTACTGCTAAGGTGATTTCTGTGGACATGGAGGAGTGTAGCACATTTTATTATTTCTCTTATTGGATTAAAGATTTTGCAATGTACTCAAAAGCACTGGAGGGCTTTCTTATGAAAGCAAGCTATAAAAGTGTATTTGAAGTTTCTCCTCTATGACAAACAGTTGTATTGAAATGGAAAAACTACAGGGTATGAGCTAGAATTTATTAAGCTTTATTATGTTGAATAATGTTTAGATTAATAACAATTAGGTAGAGTAAAAGCATGATGTGAATGTGACTAAAAAGAAGTACTTAAGCCATGCGTTAGTTATTAATAAGTCAACACAATTTTTGACAGCTATCCAAATATCTTAAAAACCTTTTCAAAGTCATGGTCCATCTAGATGCAAAATCTGTATTTATTTAAATATTACATATCAAAAGGAAGATAAATATGCAAAATCTAAGCACCAAAGTATGTGTATATTCTAATGAAAACAAGTTACCCAATGTGAAAGTCAGTGGAAAGTTTTTTATGGTACTTTAGAGAGATTTTTCAAGATTCTTGGGTGCCTAAAGATACAGATGGATTTGTACAGGAATTTTTAAAATGTTCCAAAAGACCTACAGGATTTTTGTACTTACAAAAAGTAATTTCTGAGAGAAATCCTTGTCCATGATCTGTTATGCAATTACTGATTACATACTCTCTAGTTTAATTGAAGTCTTAAGCTCCAGTCTGGCACTCCATTGATTCAGGTAGGGCCCAGTATTGCCTCACAAGCTGTTTACAGGCTTAGGGCCATGGCACTGGCATAGAAACCAAATAAGAAAGCTCACCTGTCTAAATTATACATGGATGCTTGAAAAAAAGACACAACCTGAATGTCACTGGTATTTACGAGAAGGTTTCATGAGAGGCAGCAGAGCACTCAGTATGGACACGAGCTACCAGAGGCCTCGACAGAGGAGGGTGTTTTCAAGGGAACAAATTTAGCTACTAATTTAAAATAAATAACCCAAATGTTAAGCGTGGCCTCTGTCCTTTTCCAAAATGTTAAATATTACTTTTTCGTTTGTTATATATCTCAGCATGACCAACTGAAATGTTACTGGTTTTTTTCTGTGTTAAATGTCTGTTTATTGATTACAGAACAGAAACTTGCATTTGTGCTATACCACCTCAGTGACAAAATCTACTTTTTAGTCACGCGGGAGAAAAATAAGCCACAGAAAAAACAAGAAAGAAATTCAGTCTTTGGAGGTATTAGTTTCAAATGCAGAGTAAAAGTAATTTCTACCTCTACCTTTCTACTGATTTTGTGTAACTTGCTTCAATACTTGAGTGAATTTAGAAAACTCTCGTTTGAAACAAATTGCAAGAAACTTCAGTTTAAGAATATATGCAAACACACACTTCAAACATAAGTTTAAATTCCATGAAGTTCCAAGTATTCATATATACACATAATAATGGGCATTCACTCCATGCCTTTTCTGCAGGAGTATATTTGCTTCACTTTTCTGCACACACCAAGTCCCTTTTTCTCCTAAGGCTACTGATCTTACTGAGAATTGCTGCAAACCATGAACATCCCATGCTGCTACCAATAATTTAATCTGATTCAGTGTCTGAGGTACTGGTGGCTGCTATCGTTGTCCCCCAAAACAGTGCAGTAAAAGGCTACTTCACTCAGGAAAAGAATGGAGCATTGACATGAGAAAGCAATTATGTGGGAAACATTGAATCAAGCATTCCCAGGTGGTATATTTATATTGAGAATAAACTGTAAGGGAGCCAAGTTGGAAGTCTGTGAAACTTCCACCATTGTTAAAGGGCCACTGTCCCTTAGGCTGGGGCCCCCAAACTGCAAGGGGATTTTACAAAACTTACGATGAAATACAAAATAGAAATTAAAACACAAATCAGTAATTTTATTTCTTTTAATATAAACTTCCATCTCAAGTACTAAGAAGACTAACAGTACTATAATGCAGCGGTACATAAAATAAAGAAAATAAGAGTGGAAGTGGGAAAAAGTCAGGCTGAGTGTTTTCCAGTGTCACAGCCTGGGCTTTGTGAAATACAGAAAACAAACAAGACAGGGATAGATCCAAAAATAAGTATTTTTAAATTGTTTCCTATGTAGTAATCTTCATAGACAGGTCAGCATTTTCCATTTTTTATATAAAGTAGCAGCTTGACTGACAGCAGCCCCTTAAAGAAAACAGTTTGTTACATTAAATATCAATGGCAAAGAATGAGTAACTGCTCAGATATAGCAACCCCAGCAGCAAGAGCAACCAAAGCAGAGAACAGCTCAAGTAAGAGCTGCAGACACTCTCAGGACTATTTATAGCACAAGACTTCAGTTTTATGTAAATAAAAGCCCCATTTTAATAAGAACAGACTTTCTACCTTGGTCCTATTCAGCTTTTGGTACAATGAGATGTAAAATGAAGAATAATAAGTGTAGCGATTTTGTACCCACCAACAGCAGTCATGCTGCATATGCTTTTTCTTTCAGCAAAATTTCTGAAGGCCAGAAATGGATTACATTTGTGGTCTTCATTTCAGTTATCCAAACTTCTAAGTGTTTCTCTCAGGTTTTTGGTCCACTTTCACTCCTCACAGAAATGAGATGTCTCCAAATTTTTATTTGAATAATTTTGCATGTATATGTATGCATGACAATTTTAAAATTTAGGCTAAACAGGCATATTTTGTTGTGCATGTTGTCACAATTTTGAGCAAGAATCAGAGAGGAGAAACGTGAACATGAAAACTGGAGAGAAAAAGCTTCTCTGGGCACCTTTAAACCTCCTAAATATCAGGGTGAAGCTTCAAGTCAGTTAATTCAGTTAAACTCATTCATGCCTATTGAGACAAACCTACTGCAAATCTGAATGGAATGAGTTAGAAATCAAGAATAAATCTGATGAACACAAACTGGAACAATGTTAGGATAACAGGGAGCCATAGTGGATGTGCAAGTAGTCTAAGTAGCGTTTTCATCCTTAAAACAGAAGCTGGGTAACAACAGAGAATGAAATTTGAATAGCAGCAAAATCAGAGTGACATTATCATAATCTTGGGACTTCATATATTCTTTTCAAAAGTCCCATTGAGGTATAGTACACGTGCAAAATGATCTGTTTCCTAGCAAAAAGCAAGGCTGGTATGACTTGACGCTGCACTTGCAAGAGCTCTGTGGGCACTGCAGTCACTTCACACCCACGGCAGCAAAGCCTACCTGCTGCCTGACTTTATCTGGCTCGTTCACATACCCTGTGGCCAACAGAAAGGCATCGTAAAGCCAGTCAGCTATTCCACCTGACAGAAAAGTGTGTTAGCCACAAGATTTGAAATGGTCATTAGAGAAAAGGAAGATGATTCTGGTGAATAGCCAGAGCCTGGGACAAGTTGAGTTTTGGACACCAAGGACATTACTCATGTAAAAGCCTGGGCTTGGCTTCCCTCAGGAATGGGCAAAGTTCCCAGCTCCTTCAAACATCTGTTTGACATTACCAGACTCACTAGGGAAGGATTCAAGGAGTGTGGAGCTGGCTCAGAATGTCTCGGCCATGGAGGCTTAGTCCAATTTTCTGGAAAAGGCAGTTTAGAAGTTTAAGGGGCCAGAGGGGAAGAGGACTTGAAGGGGTCATTTGGATTCAAGAAGCAATGAGGAACAGAGCAGTTCTAGGGCAGGAAGGATCTCCAAGGTTAGCCAAACAGCAGGATGGAGAGAGGAGAGTGAAGTCTCAGGAGGATCTAGAGGCAAGCAGGAAGACATCAGGCTGGCCTGGGTGGAAATGGGCTAAAAGAGAGCCACAGAGCACAGCAGATGCAGCCCCTGCTTCCTCTCTCCTTCTTTCCCACCTGTACTTCTTTTCAGTCTCTGCTTCCAACTTATATGAGCAGGGGTGGCCCCTTCCTCCTTCCCATGTGCCTGCTGCTTACCCTTAATCCTTCCCAAGCTCCTGAAGAAGGGAGAGGGGAGCGGTACAGGGGCCAGTCTGGACTCAGTGCCTGCAGCGGAGCAGAGGAATATGGATGGGCTGAGGAGGCAAGGACAGGTGTTGGAACAGCTTTACAGCCATGTGTAGGGGAATGGGAGTCCCCAGGGTGGAACCCCAGCCCTTCCTTGTGGGGCAGGTGGTGGAGACGCTGCTCAGGGTGAAGAGGCCAGCGCTCATTGCCTCAGCTGCAGAGGATGTCTAAGAGCTGGTGGGGACTGGAGGAATTGCAGTGCTGGGCCAGAAGGAAACCTGATAAAGAAAATGGTCCTAGTGAAAAAATAAATTATAGGGAATTGTGACAACTAAAGGAGAAAATGCATCAAGATGATTATACAAATTCCTGGAATAGACTGAGGAAATGGACTAAAGAAATTGTGACTTTGTCTATGAAGAGGAAGATGCTTTCTGAGCTATACAGTCTGAGTAGATAATTTCAGGATCCAAAAGACAGCATCTTAAGATCACAGAATATCCTGAGTCAGAAGGGACTCACAAGGATCATCGAAGTCCAACTCCTGGCCCTTCATGGGACCACCTCAAGGTGAGGCTACCCCAGTGCAGAGCAGAGCAGAGCAGAGCAGAGCAGGACGATCCCCTCCCTTGCCTGGCTGGTGATGCTGTGCCTGGTGCCCCTCAGGACAGGGTTGTCCCTGCCGGCTGCCAGGGCACTGCTGGCTCACATCCAACTTGCCATCAAGCAGGGCCCCCAGGTCCCTTTCCACAGTGTTGCTCTCCAGGGCCTCATTCCTCTGTCTGTACCTCCATCCAGGGTCACTCGGTGCCACATGCACAATGATCATATAAACAGTCATTTCTTCAAGAGGTTCCAAACTTTAGATAATGCCCAGACAAAGCACTATACCCAGTCAACTGAACTGCAGGGATATGGCAGTGTACCTGAAATTGCTTTCATTTATAGAAATAGCTATTTTGGAGAAGTTTCCTAGATATTTTTCAGTTCAGCATCCCATCTTTTGAGACACAAATATTGCAGTAGTTAGCTGATTTGGACACTCTTGCAGATCACAGTATATCAGAATTAATAACTGGCTGATTTGTCTAAGCAGGCAGCAACAACAAAACTTGTGGTCCAGGGACAGCATCCAACACATTAACACAAATTGACTGCCCACAGCCAGGCCTGTTTGGATTTCATCAGCATTCAGAGTCACTGCCACAGCCCAGAAAGACAAATAAACCACTAACACCTGAACGAGGGAAGAACTGAAATAAGCTCAACACTGCTTTCTTTCTCTTCCTGCAGAGTGAGCTCACAAGTTACCTCAAATCACACACCCAGCATATGGTGTGTCTGGCACACAGAGGCTGCCCAGACCTGGCCCTCTGGTGCATCAGTTGGTGTGCGCTGGCCAGACAGGCGCTACCCACAGCCCTGCAAAGCCACGCTCAGGCCACACCATGGGCAGGGCTGCTCACAGCAGCTGGCACCAGGCAGAATGGCAATGGCACAACGCGTCCCACAGCTCGCCAGAACTCCAAATTCAAAGGCTGTTTGTATGAGGAAAGGCCCTGTGGCCTTTGCAATGCGACCCAACAATAATATTGCCGGGACTGAAGAGGAGGAGAATTGTGGTAGCACACAGTAAATAAAATATGCAAAATATCTGCATCTGGTTGAAAGAAAATGCAGCAGCAGAGTCTGTTATCTGTATAATTTTCCCAAACAAGCTATAGAGCTGCACTCAGATTTCAGACCTGAGATCTGGGTCTTCTCTAACTGAAACAAATGGGTGTTTGCCAACTACTTCAAAGGAAGTGTTTAAAAATGAGACTGTTAAACAGCTAAGGGAGCTGATGTAATCATATTTTAACCCAATTATCCTTTCCAATATGTATTTGTCAGCATTTAATCCCATCTGCCATTGTGGTGCCCAAGTACCTAAATTGTATTGGTCCCTCAAGAGTTCTCTAGTCTTGGCTAACCTAACAATTTCTGTGCCATATGCAAATTCTAATTTGCAAATGTTCTCCCTCATTTCCAGACACTATTAAACAACTGGTCTTATTACGGGCACTCCTCAGTTCATTCTTTGCCGTTTTGGAATTTCACCAGTTTTTCTGGTTTATTTTCTACCACTTTACCAATCTCTAATCTATGACAGTGATTTACCTCTAAACCCTTGAATACGTGGATCCTTTACTACCCCTTCCAAGAGACTGAAAAAAACACTAAGAAAGTAAAAATTACCTAAACCAAACAGTTCCTTTAGTCACCTTTCTCTTGACACAACAAGCAGATGATAGTGAATTTAAGAGTGTTTTTTCTTTTCAATGAAATATTCCTTTTTACTGCTTTTATACGTTGTTTTTATTTCTGCAGATATTTCATCATTGTTTCTAGTTACTATTTTAGTCCATTTACCTGGAATTTCAATGAAGTCCCCTGGTTCCAAATTCTAAGCATATTTTTAATTATTTTTCAATAAATAGGTCCAATACCTACTATCCAAGCTAATAAAAATTCATGTAATAGCATATCTTCTGATAAGAAATAACCTGTGCCTCAACCAAAGTGATTTAATTCAAATGTAAATAAAGCCATAGTAGGGCAAAACGTCAGCTAAAGTAGTTACAACAGTGTAAAGACTTATGAAGTTTAATACTAAATGATACTTCTCTTGTTATGATTTAAGATTAGAGGTCCATGATCTATTTTTTTCTGTAACTCTGATTCAGCAAGACATTTTAAAGTGAAGGATTCTAATTTTCATTACAGACTCTTTAATAACACTCCTGCAGGAGAAAAGAATCTTAGTGTACATGAAAATAGGTCCAATTGGATTACACATATGCTTGAGTCCTATGTTGAGTTGAAGCTTGAGAGGAAAAATTGTAGAAATTTCACTTGCATGCGAAGTCTATTGATATAATCCAAAGTAGAAAACAGTTTTCATTGGCACCGAGCAAGTTTCTTGCAGAACAGTAACTGAAATGGTTATTTCAGTTGATGGACATAGGTAGCCAAATTTGTTCGAACATTTAGACCCTGTGTTTCAGACACGGACCCATGCTAAGAGCAGAATTTAACATTTGGAGCCACAGGAATGGCTCATTACTATAAATGTCTGCAATACTAATCAAGAGAGATAATGTTCTAGTCAGGATAATAATTAACATTTAACTGACTTGCAAATGTAAAAACCAGGACTCTCAAAATCCAGACATTAACGAATTGGAAGAACCAGGCATCTACTTTTTTAACTACTTGAATTCCTCCTCCTAGAGGACTACTGCAGTGCTCAAGGGAGATGACTGCACATTGCAGTGCAGTCTACACCAGTACATCGAGTGAATGGAGGCTGTACCTTCTGCTGTTCCTGCTACATCTTTTGTACTCTGACAGCCAGCCAAGTTTACCGTATTCACATAAGAAAAAAAATAGAGGATTCCATCAAGAAGCTCAAGTATGAGTTAAAAGCAACAAAGTGACTGTGGTGTAATCCTTACTGCTTATATATGCCAGAATAATATCAACAATCTTTTTCCAGTACAACCGCCAGCGAGCAAGGAATAGTACTAGACTAAACACAGAATGTAAAAGAGCGTAGAGAATTGGGGTCTGTGCTAAAAGAAATGTGAAACCCCAATGAATGGAGCAGAATGAATTGCAGACCATTCAGAGCAGCATTATAGGTTTCCCACGTGGGCACTAACAGCAGAGTTCCACGAGCTTTTGGCAACAGTACAATTTGCAACAACAACAAAAAGAGTTTGCTGAATTATTTAAGCATGAAATCAACATACCTCAGACAAAAATAGCCAATGCATGTTAAGCGAAAGAACTTAAAAATAAAGCACTGAATCTGAGAGGGAAGGCAGTGACTTCAATTCACCCCACTTGGTACACTCTTATTTCTCTGGAAATGCAACCTGGGTGTAAGGCAGGCAATCCAAGGCAGAGTGCTGCTGAAGAGGTTTCCAGGCAATGTGCTCACTGGGGTGGGCTGGGAGAGGGAGGAGTTGTATGAGGATGTACAGCTCCTTCTCCTCCCTTCCTTTTATTCTGTTTAGCTTTCATAAATTCTTAGTGATGCGATCCCTGCTATCCCTGGTCTTATTTGCTTGTTTCATGTTGTTGTTGTTCATAGAACACAGGTGCCTGTAGTTTTGTAGGGATAAGAAGACAGCTTTGCAAGAAACACATTTTTTCCCCTTTCTCCCTTAACTAATTTTCTTTAAAGGTGAAGAGAACAATACCCTTTTGCTGGGAACTCAAATTTCTTTTTGTTTTAGGTTCCCCCACTTTTCCTGCACAGTACTCTCATGGCATAACATACACATTTTTTTGAACTTCTGTTTCATATGGCATGGTCCTGCACACAGCTCATACAGGGAAGTCATGGGAGAAACTGGGGGTGGGAACAGAGGCTGTAATGCGTTCACAGGCCTTTCAGGATGCTCGCATTGCAAGCATCACACGCTTTCAACAACGCAGAAGCACTGCCCAGACCTTCAAACAACAGACAGAGAATAACTGAACTATCAAACATGCCCAGCCATAGTGGGGGAAAAGATGCAGCAGGTTTAGATTTTTTTTTAAAGTAAAAAGATTTGATTTAGAGGAATTATCTTAGATGAACTTTCTTGGGAGAAGTAGAATCAGACAGGAATCTTTCAGACCTCTCTCCTTTTGGTAGGAGGAAAGATTCCTGGCTAATTCTGGTTCCTTTTGGCACAAAGTTTTTCAGCCAGGGAGCATTTATCACATCTCAAAGGCAATGTAAGTTGGAAGCAGGAGTGTGGCTTTGCCTTTGCCACAGCTGGGGCAGCGCTGCCTCTCTGATACTGCAGTTGGGAGGGGAGGAGCCCTGAGGCTGCCCAGGGCTCCCCTTCCTACTCCTCCACCCTCAGAAAAGGAGATGAACAGCAATTGTTGTATGTGTTGGTGGTGATCTATGCGACCCAGGAGGGGAGTGGACAGAGGAGAAATTCTGCTCATCCCAGTGCCCCAAATATCACCCTCTCTTGGAGGTGCTACGGAATGCAACCTTCTCCAGAGATGGGTGGTGTTTCCTGCCAAGCCTTGCTGAAAAGGAATTCTACTGGGTTGGACAGTGAATCAGTTGTCAGACATTGTGAAAGCTCACAGCTCATGCTTCATTAGACGTTGGCATTAATTACTTTCTGTAGAGCACACAGAAATTAAGCTGTCTTATCAACATAGTGACTAAGAAATAATAACAGCAAAGCCTGAATCAGAGAACAAGATGCAGTAAAACTGTCCACTAAAGGCTTCTAAAGGCAGGAGATTAAAATAAAAGATCAAACTGTCATTAAATTGCTTTAGTAATGAAATGAATGAATTTAGAAATGAATGAATACAGCAATTTCTTACCCATGCTGCTATAGGAACAAATACTGCATTCAAATGTGAAAGTAAATTCCTTTATTGCTCATTCCAAAAGTATTTGGAAATACTTTTGAAAGGAATCTGTGTGTTAGAATGAGAATCAAATAAAATCCCAAACCCAAACACGTTAAAAAAATAGCCACTTATAGGACTGATTTCTCAGCTAATTAAGGAGGAGTCTGACATCAGAAGATCATATTCCATTGACATGACAGAAAAAAACCCCAAGACTTTTTTTTTTTGGACATCGAGAAAGTCAGCTCTTTCTACTGCAGCAGATCAAACATCTCAGCTTTAAAGAATGACAGAGAAAATGAAACTATAAGAGAACAGGCAAAAAGCAATTTGATTCTATGAAAATAAGCAGCAGCAAAACTGCAATGATACCTCCATTTTGAGACTGGCAAGATCCACCCCTTCTTAGTTTTCTAATTCGCCAGAAATACTAGTCAAAATTTTTCTTTATTACCACTGCTTATACTAATATACACACACAACACACATGTACAGTTAGAGTTTCAGAAATTCTTGGATACGGAACCCTCCACTCCCACAAACTTCACTCTCCAATTCTCCAGGGGTCTATATATCCAAGGAGTATTTATTTTTCTACAGTGGTGCAAAACTAAGTTAGTGAAAACAAGAGCCGGGCCTCGATGCTTCTCTGAAATTTGCCGTCCCACTTTGCAGCTGTGCAAGGCAGTAGGAGTGGGAAACTGCAGAGCAAGAGGTCACCAGTGCCACCAGTGCTCCTCAGAGTATTCGGAGGGGTCTGAATTCAGACCACTGCAGGATGAGCTATTGTTTCCACTGTTCCCCTCGCAGTCCGTGAAGGCCATTTAATGTGGTGTGGGAGGAGGGGTGGACTGAAATAAGAAGGGGAAGCTAAGGGCATGAGAAAGATTATGCAAGTGCTTCAGTGAGCATTTTCAGTGGGGCTGTTTTCTCTGTACTTGCAAACAAAAAAAACCTTGTACCTGGATTTTACATATTACACAACCCCTGAGACTTTCTGGTTTTTGTGCCTTTGCTATTTTTAAAATTAGCTTATACCCCATCTTAAAACTCCACTTGAGATGCACTATATGTGCACTCACAGAAGCTAAAGTGGGACCAGGGCTATAGTGGATAATAAGGCCCCAGAGTTGCTGTAATTTCACTGGAAGGTAAGGATGTGCATTTGAAGAATCCATATGCTTTCTCCCAAGAAGCCTGCAGTGGTGTGGATTCTAGCTGGACTAACAGGGTTGCAGCCCTCGTGTGCATATCCAGCTGCTGGAAAAGTTATAATCTGAATCCCATTATATTCTTTTTCAGTGACTGCATGATTTGTATAAAATGACTTGTATTAAATTTCATTGCATGGAAAGGTAAATAGCATGAAATTTTACTAGTGTTAAGAAGGGATTTTACTTTATTTTAACTTAAAACCTGTTCTGCCAAAAACACATTGTCACAGTTAGCTGAGAGTCTGGTTTCTTCCTGCTATGCAAGAATAACTTTCTGTCTGATTTCAAAAAACTGTAATGCAAGTTAAAGGTTTTTAGTAATTTTCATCATCATTTTCCTGGGCCACTTTTGCATTAAGGATGTTTGAGCCTTTTTTTTCTTTTTTTCCCCTGACATTCTTAGAATCCAGACCACAACAGCATCAACTAATTTCCTCACACAACAGAGAATTTCTCCCAGTTTGTCCTTTACGGTTATTCATCACCAGTGATCCAGGTCAGAGGCCCTTTTGGAAGTGCAATCTAGTGTCTGCAATTCTATAATACCTTGTAAAACATTTTAATCTTTTTTAGAATTATTTTCCCTTTCTAGGCTCAGTGCCACTTTCCAGTGGATTTGAAACTAACATTTAAACTTATAAATCTAGTTTAGCAGAATAGTCTGCCCTAAAACAGTTGTTTAATCATTTCCTCCTGGGAAAATGAGCAGGCATTTTGAACACTACTTATCAGTGTAAGCATCAGTATTATGTCAACATCAGTATAGCAAAGAAAAGGTGACACAAACAGTTGTCACGATTTTTGAATCAACAGTTAGACTTCCAGCTGCACGCTGAATTGTACACCTTACACTCATGAAGAGGAAGGGAACATTTAGTAGATACAGATTCACACGCGCAAAACTTCTCGTCTTATATGTGGAAGGCATTACTTCTGCCATAGGAGCCTGCCTTAGTCCCAGCCCACATGCAAAGCCATCAGTCAGGATCAAGAGCTCTAACAGTCACCTCTGCCCTGCAAACCAGAGCTGTGACTTCCCCCTGAAAGACACAAAGGTGGAACTATACAGCAAAGTGTGGAATATACCTGCTAGACTACTTCTGGTATACAGCCTAGCCTGAAAATCCATCTCTTAAATTACTTTATGATTTTTACTTAAATAAGTGGAGCCAAAATAACACATTTAATGTTTTCAGACTCCTGAATATAAAATACAAGATGGTCTATGCACATAAAATCAGATATGATTTAAGTGAAAAATACTGACACTTGATTGCCTTTACGTTGACATATCAAACAATAAAATGAAGATTCTAAGGGCTTACATTTTAAAAAAATGGGTCGTTACTTTTCTCTGAATTTATTTGCTATAAGCTTGTTAGACTTAGTGCTACATTTAAGGAAAAGAATGAGATGCTCTACTGTGTCACTCACTACCTGGGATGCTCAGTGCAGAGAGAAAACATAAAGAGAAACCTCTCCACAATAATGGTTCAAACCAGATTATTCTTGCTCCTAGTCACCTCTTGTATTTTAATCTCTTATCTGTTTCCATTTGGATTTTCATTGCTCGAAATAATTTCCAACTAACAGGTACCCAAATGCCAGGCCCCAATTTTCACTAATTTTCTGTTTGAAAAGCTCAGCTTCCCCGTTTGGCAGGAGCCCCCTGGTTTTTGTCAGGCCTTTGTCAGTTTGCAAGGCCTCTGCAAAACACACCCTCACTGGTGTGAGGAGAGGAGGCACTTTAAGAAGGTGGCAGCACAGCTTTTAGTTCACCTTGCTAGTGCAGAATGGAGGCTCCTACCCTCATTCTTCTTGCTGGAAAAGAATGCAAGAAGGGTAACAGAGAGGCAATAGGCCTATGGAGCTGAAGGCAGTTTTGTTTTGGTCTAGTCTAAAGCAGGACAGTTTTCTGAACCATGAGTGTGATTAAAGGTCAGCTTTATTTTTTAAATTTATTTTTAGGAGAGAGGTTTGCCAAGATCTACACTGTAATTCTAAAGAATTTTTCTGTTTCATTGAGCCAGTCTGAAATTCCCATGCAGTATATGCAGGAAGTAGATGAGAGAAGGTCTGACTTTGAAGAAGAAATAATACCATGGACTTCCCCCTGTACTTGCATGGGAATGGAAGGCATGCAAAAGAGTGTTTGACAGAGATGAAATAGCTGAAAACATGTGGCTCAGAGTTGCCAGGTTTGCTTTTGGGTTAGCGTATAGAGAGCATTCACTGTTGAAGTCCTGATCACACCATCCATAAAATGTGAAAGACACCATTATCTGGCTCACAGGGATGCTGGGAGATTACGTAATGTTTGCACAGCTCTTTTAAAATATGAAGTACTGTGAATTATGCAGTATAATTGCTGAGAGCAAAGACTTACCCTCTCTAAAGAAAATGAGAATGACAAATTCTAAAGAAAATTATTTTTGAGAGCGTCTTTAACTACATTAATCTACACTATTTATCTATTTGCTAATTAAAATTATTTTAGTCTGTTAGAACTGATCAGAACAATTTACATGAAAAAAGACACCTGACTGTAGTTGTCACTGAAGTGTACTCAATCCGTTGAGAAAAATCATTAAAAAGTTAGCACTGTACTTTCAAAAGTTCCCCCTTATTCCACGCCACATCTTCATAAGCTACTTAATAATTTAATTCTTTCTGTGTCTGTGTTTCAAGTTGGTTAAATCTGGGCTGCTAAGTGGTGCTTTCCTTTCAAGGGATTCATTTACTGAGGAATCCTCTTCACTCTGATTTAGTCTTTCATCTTGCATGGATGCTGCTTTACTCATCACTAATTCACACCACACATCACAGGCTACATCAACATCTGCATCTTCTGGATGGAAAGTTTTCATTTCTTCCCCTTTAAGAATATCTGTCATTCTGCAGCCCCAGTCATCAGCTCCTAACAACCTTCCCAGCTGTACAAAAATGCATTCTGAATAAACATTGGAAGGAAGGAAGCATAAATATTTGACAGCATTCACAGTCGAGGCAGGTTATTAAGCACTCTGCGTTTCAGAAGAATACTCAAGACTGTCTTCCAATGAAGTATTACAAGTGATACTCCAAGTATTTTTTAATCTAAGTCAGCTTTTACTTGAGAAGAGGCTATTAGTGCCTGGATATGAGAAGAAAAGATTGTGGGCACACATAGCATTTTACAATTCCATTTTCATTTTGTCTGGTTTTGTGATTATCATATTCTGCATACCTGAATCTTTTGTTACTTGGAATTTTGAGCATGCCCAGAACGGACACGGTAGCAGAAGCAAAAATCAGAAATGAATGACTTCCTCCCTGTGGAGTTCGTTAATGCTTATCCCATAGGCTGAACTTTAAGTGATTTGGTCATCTGAAAGACAGCTTCATTCTCTCATTCTCCATCTGGGAGGTGTTTAATGCTGTGGTGTTGTAATATAAAAACTACAGAGGAACACATTAAGAGGGAGAGCCATTTGCTTTTATTCTCTCTCAACACCTTCACTAAAACTCCAACAATTTTTCCAATAATGTCTTTGTGACTGCCCATTAGAACATCAGTGAGGCAAACTGAGGCCTAATATGAACACATTATTGGAAAGCCAGTCTAAGGTAGGATTTTTTCAAAAATTTTAGCTATAAGACCCAACAGCTTCTTGACAGAATTAATAGTTTAATTCAATCTGAATTCTAAAGTTTCTAGTTTTTCTTAGCAGGCTAACTTCAATCACTAAATTAGGTTCAAGTACATTCCTTTATTAAAAAATAAGCCCAAATATGTGTAATTCTTCCTAAATGTACGTCAACACCAGCTGTTACAAACTTCCTTGTCCACAGCTCTGTTGTAAAGTAATAACTGCAGTCACTGTTCTACTCTGTTCTCCTAATCTGGGCCCTACGTAATTTCTGGAAGTCTTATGCTCTGGGCTGCTGGGAGCCAGGAAATCCTTGCTGCAGCCCTCCTACACCTGTGCAGAGCTCTGCTGCATCTGCACAATTAGTCCAGCTGGGGCTTCTGGCACAAGTGGCTGCACTGGCAGAGCCAGTTCTTCAGATTATAAAACATAGATTAGCAAGATTTTTCCAGTGATGTCAGTAGAACACTTTTGGGGTTGAAGCTTGGCTGGATAACATTCCATATTAAAACATGGATTTTTGACTAGACATTGGCCTAAATTTAATCTTTTTTCCAAACAGTCCCAAACGCTGCAAAAATACTGAAAAAAGTTACACACTGGATTTTTTTTTACAGTGATCAAACATGACCAAATACATTTTCCCATCTGAACTCCTATTGCGTGATTCCTTTCTTTTTAGCTTCATGTGAAATCTGCCATACAGTATGGGACACAGCTCCAGAAAATGCAGAACCTGCGGATGGTATCTACAGAGCATCCCCTATAGCTCAGTCACAGGAAAATACTGAACACATAACCAGCAAATCCATTCTGCACATTTATTTTCCCAAATGAGGCTTAATCTTAGCCTATTGTTTTGATCACAAGTTGTGCTGAAGCACACAAACCTGCAGTACACACTGATACTGAACTGACAGTGAAATACAGCACAGAGATAGTACAGTCAACCTGACTGCACATTTATGAACCTTCGTAGTGTAAGAATTATCTTGCACAAGCAAAATTGTCACATGCTAGCCAAAAAGCAGACACATTCAGCACTGAGCACTCAGTGTTTAAGTACTTAATTCCTGTCATCGAGTAGAGCAGCTCTAACTACAGGGCACTGCAAGAGCAGACGTCAGAATAACCGAGCATGTCAGTTCAGACCACAGTGATAAGCTCCTGACGGAAAAGGACAAAATTCAGATGACTTGTACTTCTGAATTTCCTTGAGGTATAACAACTGTTCAGGCTTCGATGCAAAATGTAAATTTTCAGCTTTAAGGTTTTTTTATAATGGAAATCCGTATCATTTCTTAAACTCAATTATTAGCGAGAGCAGTTTAGAGCATTTATGTGCAAATGCTTCAGGTTATTTTACCCATCACACTGTAGTACATAACTGACCTCTGAGAAGATAAAACCAGCAGGAAAAGGTATACTTGCTGCTTTTAAGAAAAACATTTAGAACAACTCATAAATGACTTGTACTACATCAGTATTAAACTGATGAATCTGGCTTATAGCAAGCCAAATTTGGACTGCAGAATCCTACAAAATCCTGCAGCCTGTAATAGCTTTATGAGCAGTACTAGACAGCACAAAGTTTGCCCAGGAAGATAAATACTTAAAAGAATACAGTAAAATATGGAAGTTGTTTCAAACTTCACAGAAAAAATGTAATTGTGGACGAAATGTAGTTAAATAAATGGGGTTTATTTGTTAGCTAGTCTCATATGCCCTGAATGCACACACATTTGGAAATCTTGCTTAACCTGATTTTTTATAAGTATCTTGTTCCATTTCAACATAATCTTTTAAATGTGTTACAGCAACAAGAACTCATATGTCACATATATTCAGCATCTTCAATTTGATAAGCTAACTAGCGCAGGGGCATAAATTGCATTTTTCTGCTTTGAGACTAAGTACATTATTTTTGTCTAATCCTCTATTTTACACCAAATCCTTCCTGAGGAGTCTTAAAAATTCAGAGCAAAGAACAACAAAATTTTACAGTTTCAAATGGGAACATGTAAGTGGGCTACACCGTTACCTGCAGTACCAGAGACAGGCACACAGCCTGCAGACATACCTGGGGTGGATAATACAGGGGCCTCGATGTGCCTCCAGCCTTAGTGGCACGTGTTACAGGCAAGACAAAACGCCTAATAACTACTTACACACCTTGCATCCAAAAAATTAAAAGCGTGCAAGAGATGAAACCCTGCTCCAGTCAAGTGCAAGGGACATTTTCTGGCTGCCTCAGTGGGTTAAGGAAATGCACGTACCCTGCAGTGTCAGGCCGTGCCAGAAGGCAGTGCCTTTCACTGTGCCCTCACAAGCACATGGTTGGCAGCTACAGAAGTGTAGCACAAGCTGTCCTGCAGCTTCAGTGATACTCTCAGAGCTGCATGCAAAGTCTAGCACCATAACCCACAGTGTTACTGCGAGATCAAGGCTTCAACCACACAGGTTCAACTTCCAGCGTGTCAGAAATGAGGCACTTGGAGCTTCAGTATAAGCTGTGTTTGCCTATTCTGGTTGCTAAGCCAGAGACACCAAGCTCCAGTCACTAATTTCATATTTGTTCTTCCAGAGAAAAAAACAGAGCTCATTCTAGGCTGAAAAAACTCCTTGCACCAAAGCACAATTCTCAAGATGAACTACAGAGTCAGGGCAGGAAAACCTGAACAGGAATAGTTAGGTGGCCTCTAGACATTGGTTTCACAGGCAATTGTTCCACATCTGTGGAGAATCTCTGGTGCTTACAAACATCTCTGGGAATGCAGGGTTTGTTACAAGTGCATTTTATATAAGACATGTCAAAATGCTATCATTATGCATGGATGGACAGAAAGTATAAATTAAATATTTCGAAAAAGGATCAGAGAGTTCAGCTCAGAAATTCAGAGTTCAGCTCAGAAACTGAAGTCAGCTGAAAAATGAGTCCTGCCATCCTTGGAATTTCTGAGCTATTAGGTCAGACAGGCATTTTGAGGCAAAATGATGATACGAAAGCAGCCTGTTTATATTTGAAAAACTCCATCTTCACAAGATAAAAATTATCAGTTTTCTATATCCAAATGTGGGTTTTTTTTTAGTTTAGAACCATGGTTCTTTCTCCAAATGTAAGCCAGTGCCTCAAGATTGGATTGGTAAGAGGAAAACTCTTATTTCAGTCAGAATGGATTTTTTTTAAGATTAAAGACTACAATGTCTTTGTGTAACAGGACATAATGCGTCTTTTACTGTACATTTCTCCACCTTGAATTAGTTTTTACTCTTTCCATAGCCAACAAACAAACTCCTAACAAAAGCAGCAGTATTTGAAGGATAGAACTATAATATTCTACCTATGTTTTCATAACTAAGGAAACTGTAACAATGCTATAAACTAAACCCAATCTAAAATAGCACATCCCAGATGGAACAGAAGGGACAAAAATATCTGTGAAGCTTTCCAAGGCTTACTATGCATGAAGCCATTTTTATGTGGTGGTTTTTTTTATAGCATAGTCTATTCAAGTTCAAATTTTCTCTCCAAGAGCTTTTGGATCTCATCGCTAACACAGAAAGATGTTGTAGAATCTGTGGTCTTCGAAACTGCACTCCATCATTTAGGGGCAAGAAGGCAAGCAAGTAGTTCAACTCATACTTACATAATTTTATCTCTGTGATCTAAACACTTTGTGAAGTGCTTCAGCCTTCTATAAATCAATCCAGGAAAATATAAGAAGTACCCTCCACAGGGTGCATGATCATCTTCACCATGCCTGCCATGGAAGATTAGGGCTTTATTTATTTTGAGCAAAATCTCTTACAAATGATCCAGTTTTAGTAGGATTTAAAAGCTGTTCTGCCTTGTTCACGGAAATGAAAAATCAGGTGTCAGCTCCTGACCAGCACAATCATCTTTTTCTTTTTTTAAAATATTGCAGCAGGGCGTACAAAGTTGTTCTAAGGACTGCCAAGTAAAAGTAAAGTAATTGCCTGATGGTGGTGATATTTGCAAGACCTTTACAGAGTTCGGAATTAGCTTCTCTACAGGTAAAGGCTGCTAGAGGTAAGAAGGATGATTGAGGCACGTGCTGGCCAATTTGCAGATGTACTAGCACTGGTGGATGTACTTTGAAAAACCCTCTAAATGCTCCCGGAAGCCTCCCTCCAGAGGGCACGCAAAGAGACTCATCACTGACGAGAATCCTAATTAATTTCCATCTGATACTGAATAACTCGTCCTTTCGAGCCTTTCAAATTCAGCAACATCTTAATCTTCTTTCGGATTCAGAATGTACTGATGTATTTCTAACCATGATGCCTCATATGGATTTGGATGAAACATGAAGTGGGGCTCTGAAGTTTAGATGTTCAGTGGCTCGTGCTGGAGAAAAGCATTGTAACAAGGCTCTGCTTAAACTTCTGTTTTTCACTTGTTTTAACTCATTCAATATGTGCCATGGCAACTTGATTTCTCAAACTTTTGCACCATTCTAAGTTGAAAGCTTTATAAAGCACCATTAGCACTATTTTTAATACAGTCTTGCAAATAAACTCATCTGACAAAAATTTATTTCTCTGGTCCTCTGTTGAGCAATATTGTTTACAGTACCATTGTTTCAACCTGTATCAGAGATTTACAGGACATTCTGTTATCTTCTCATGCCTGAAGTCAGGTGAACAACACTTACAATTACTTGATTTATCCCATTTAACTTTTTAAACAATGGGACATAAGATTTTCTTCCCTAGGCTTCTGAAACTTTCTCAGTTTTCCAAGGCTTATTGAAAAAAATATTAGCAGTCAAAAATACTCATGAGAAACATCTCCTAAAATACCTGGGGGGAAATTTCTGTTGACTGTTGACTCAAGTGATGTCTAAAAATTCTCCTGAATAACTTCAAAAATGGAAAATATTTAATGAACCTATCCCATTAATATATTATCTACTGCTTTCCTAGTTATAGAATTGAAATATTTATTGAAAACACCTACTCCTTCCATTACCTATTCATCTAGTAATTGTATATAATAGATTTTTTCCTTTAATTTTAATATATTACCATTCTCTAATAACCACAGACTTTTTCTAGTTCTTTTCCCTTCTTACAAACCTTCTATTAGTCCTACTTTTTTTCAGTCCCATTTGCTGAACTATCTTTCTTCTAGATTTAAATACTTCCCTCCTACCCCATATGTTTCTTTTTAAATCAGTATAAGATTTTCTTTCCTAGATTTGAGGTTTTCGGTTTAGGGATAGAAAAGTAAAATCTTGCCAACTACTGCCCAAGCATAATCAATATTTATATTTTTCCCTTATGACTGAACAAATGATCAATTACGGATTTAGGAGCATTAGGTGGGATTTTATTATACTCATATATATCTCAACTAATCATTTCATAATCAGGACAACCACCAATATTTAGTTCCAAGATCAGTTCCTACATAAGCATTAAGATGAGGATTACTATGGATTTCCCATGGAAGATGTAATGCTTATCAAGTCAGGAAATGGATATTTATCATTTACAAGTTTTGAAAGAAATTCCAACATTCTCTGGCCCAGAGGTTTGAGTGTCTGAATGTCCAGGATCATCCAGTCATAACCATGGGACACCCTGCACACAGGCAGGTTTTTCTCAGCATGCTCTTTGTTGTGTTGGTGTTTGCCACAGGTCCCCAGACCTTCTGTGTGCTGCCAGCAAGAGCACTGATCTATGCTCAGGAATGTATTTTCCAGCTAGTGAGGAATTTGGACCGCTCTGCCAAGTAGCAAGTTCTAATCATACAGATTTAAGTACTAGCAAAGAAAGTTGAACATATGCTCACAACCAACAGATTCCAAATTGTGTTATTACCCAAACCCATAACAAAGAATCGCTTCCCGTGTCGTGAGGACGCCTGAAACAGTTTTGCCCCCAATACTTTGAAGATAAATAAAATAAAATAATACCTCTCACACCCCGCTAGGCAGACTCCCTCCAAAACGTCTTCTGTTATGTGTCACTGGCCTCCTTTTCTCAATCCCACAGAACAGGTAAATTACTGAGAGTTTGTTAGGAAAACTATTGGAATAAGAATTAAAATTATTTCACCAGCAGTTACAGCTGCCTAAAAAATTGAAAAATTAGGTCATGAGCTTTGCTGGATTTTGGTTAACCCATCCATGTAAAAACACTTTCCTGTCTTAGTAAAATTTGTCCATACCTGTGAATCGAAAGTGATGGGTAAGCATAAGTGATCATTACAGTAATTTCCTGTTCAACTTGGTGGCAGACTTCAGATTAAGTGGATCATTCTTTTCCATCCAGACCAGAATATTTTTTAAGACAATTGCTGCTGGTTTTAGAAAAAGGAAATTTTTATAAGGGCACTCCTTTAAAAAGGCTTATCCAAATGAAAAATCTCAACATTTTGAACATTTCTCATTTGTAACTAAAACTGGAATAAAGGGAGATGATTTCTAATGACAGTCCGTGTTGTGTTACTCTTGCTGCTGAATTATATTCATATTATTGCTACAATCTGTGTACTTTCCAGTAACCCGTATGACATCTAGGTCTGCTGCAAGACATACAGCAATTCCAGATCTTATCAAATATGTAAATCTTCATTTTAACTCTGGAAACTGAGGTTCACATTTGAATGTTTCACAGAAATATGCACTTTCAACCATGGCTGCAGGCTAGTGTTCCCTTGTGTAAGTCATCCATTTTTAGAACTAACTGTACAATTAGGCAGTCCAAGTCACGCAGAAGATCCACGGAATTTGTGCATATTGCTCATACGAGGGTTTTTTGGCGTTTTTTGTTGTTGTTAAAGCGTTTATGTGCTCATAAATAAATCTGAAATGCAGGAAAATAGCTGTGTTCGAATAATCAAGGACTGCAAGGGAGTCCATGTCAAAGGACATTTTCCTTGGGTGACTGAAAGTCAGCATGGTACATAAAGCTAAATTACAGAAGGCTTTTATTAATCTGGAAATTTCAGTATTTCTTCCATTACCACGGCACTTGGCAAACATTTCTCACATTAGACAATTAAAAAGGCAATAGCACTGTTGTCTGGCAACTTTGGAAGCACTTAAGTTCAAAATTACAAATTAAAACAAAGACTAGAAATAAGATAATTATCCTTTGTTGCCTTTGACTTCTGGTCTCACAATCAGAAATCAGGGATGCAGTGCATCGAGGCTGCCTGGGGGTCACTAAGCAAAGTGATTTCAATTAACAATTGCATACGAGGAGCTTCTACACCCAAATGGAAAAGGATGCTGGAGCATTTGTTTATGAAATTGGAGGGTTTAAACTGTTTAATAAGTATTACAGCCTCAACAAGTCCTCTTTAATGATACTTGAAGGACCAAAGCTGTGCTGTAGCCCTGTGTAGAACCCTGACAATATTCAAACCAAATCACATTTTCAAATGCAGTGTGGACTGTTCTGAATATCAGTAAGAGGGGAAATCCTGTGTTAATCCTGTGTTAGCCTTTGTTAATTATTGATGCCAAGAATATTATAAATATAAATAGAGAAATGAGTGAAGGAAAATAAGTCTCTTTTTTTTTGTACAGCCTCTAACCTGAGCAGCTTTTGAAGTTCTGGCATGTCCTGCTTCCCTAAAAGAACCTTTGAAAGTCCTTGGCTTTGACAACTTTGTTTACAGAGCCCCTCACCCAGTAACAGATTCGTTCCATTTTGATGATACCTGAGAGTTTCTGAAATGTGTTGGAATTCCTGTAAATTATGACAGTGTAGTTTCAGGTAACTTGGAAAATTGTTTAGGATAATTGCTCTCAAGAAGCCAGATGTTTAACTGAGTCTCCAGAACAGGCTTTCTTTGTTGATTTTATATGGACAACCTCATGCTAGACTCAAAATCCATTATTTGGATAGTCTAATTGTAAAAACTGCTGATCACTGGGGGAGTACCTGGTGCTTACTCGTTTTGACAGTAAGGTTTTTTTTTGCAATTAGATTGCAAAAATTTAGCTGCCTGTTTTTTAAAATCTTGCACTTTAGCCTAAAATTTATGTCACATCTCTCCCAAGAATGAGTTTTCTTGCATTTCTACTAATGGTTTCTCTTTCCTTCTGGCCTGAAAAAATGAGAACAGTCACCACTCTTTGTGACTAGTACTTTTATCTTTCTATTTACTGGAAAAAAAACCCCAACAAAAAACAACAAAAAGAAAAGGCCTTAAAAATGTTTCCATCCTTCCTCTTACCTTGTTCCTACTAGCAAAACCATTCTAGATAAAAGTTGGGGTCAAGAGTCCTGTTTCATCCAACCTGGATTCTCTTTCTCACAAACCAACTCAAACAAGGTGACATGGTTTGTGGTCCAGGCCACCAGAACTTCCCAGAACACACTATAATTTATCAAACAGTTGGAGAGAGCCTGGTGGGGGAGCCAGCCATGTCCCTGAGTCCTGTCTGCTGTACAGTTTATTGACTGAGGCTGTCACATGAAAAATCTCTTCCCTCCTGGAGCGCTTGCCTCCTTCACAAGAGGATGGACAGGTCTGGCAGCAACTGGGCCAAACAGCTCAAGCGATGCATATCACTAATTCCACCTTTCTCCACAGCCCCTGTATCTCTTCTGCAGCAACAGCAGCTCTTTAGAGACAACTCTCAAAGGATTTCAGTTTTCACTCTCACATTTTCACTGTCCTTCCCTCCCCAGTACTTTATTTGCTTTCTATTCACACTGAGCACTCAAATTCTCTTACTCCCAAATTTTAACCTTTTTTCCGGCAGGACACTCCTGTGGACATCTTTTCCCTGCCTAGGTGCCTCCTTCTTTTTTATTGGTTAGCTGAAAGTCTGCACCTCAAGGTGATTTTTTTCCCCTTCCATTTGCTTTTAGCCTGTGTAATCCCAACACAAGTCTAATAGGGAAATGTGAAACCGGATCTGAGCTGTTTTTAATACAGTGTTGAGAGGTGGAGTTGGCTGGAGTTCAATTCCGTGCTGAACAGCTCACTGTAGCTCAGTAAAGACTTGTGTCTGTGTTTCTGTTTATATGGCTGGAGCAGAGCACAGAGTATGCTTTTTCATTTATAATCATACGGACACAAGACAAACAC
The DNA here is from genome assembly GCA_013400235.1 of Oriolus oriolus. Classification (NCBI taxonomy): domain Eukaryota; kingdom Metazoa; phylum Chordata; class Aves; order Passeriformes; family Corvidae; genus Oriolus; species Oriolus oriolus. The sequence goes on from VXBT01009623.1 coordinate 483,842, forward strand.
CTCTTAGCTTGCAGAAAGACAGGTCATAAAAGGAACTCCCGGGAGACTGGAAACCTACATTATCAGTCCTTTTTCTACTGGAAGCAACTCAATCCAATGCAAGTGTTGTTCATGGAAGTTGTAGTTTGATGTCTTAGCAGAGTGTAGGTGACCTGGGGCACACTCAGCATCACATTTACTCAATACGATTATTTTATGCAGGCATCAGCCACATAACAGGAAAAAAAGAAAGGAAAAAAAGGACAAACCATAAATCTGGGGTTCTACCTCACTCCACAGCAGTGTTTTCTGCACATATGTGTGGGGAGGAAGGATGGTTGGGACTTAAAAATTCAGGACAGCGTCTATTTGAAAACCAGATTGTCATGCCTAATGCATAAGGCCCTGCATATTGCTGTATTCAACAAACACAAAAGAACGTTCAAAGCACATTCCATGCCTGGTTTCAACGCATAACACACAGAAGTAAAGGTCATAGGTAATACCATTATAACCTCTTTTGTTATGGCCCAGTGCGACCTGGTGCTACCCTGCCCCATAAAAACCCCTGTCCTACTCCCACTCTGCCTCGTGCCAGTCACGGTCCCTCAGAGTCAGCCCAGCTGCAGAGCCAGGCTGGGACCCTCGCAGATGTTACACCTGGAACTGCAGGGGCCGTAACAGCAGCGACAAATACACACACTGGAGTGTGTGGATGCATGTATGCACCTATGTGTTCCATATATTACTTATTAACATATATTTAAAGAATTATAAGAGATGGATTAAACCCCTTTTTCTTATTAATAGGCATTTGCTTCAAATCCTGTTTAAATTTCAGGCAGAAACACTGAAAAATGGCACAACACAGGAAAATGGCTTTTGCTAATCATGCTTTAGGACAGCCTCCCAAAGACATGCTGGGCTGGCAGGAAAAACTGTGCCACACCTACAGAGGATTACCCAGGTCATGCCAGGGAACAAGCCCACTCAACACGTCTCAATTTGTCTTTGGAGCAGGTTGTGCAGCACAGTCCTCTCTGCTCTCATCCATGTTAAACACAGACTCTGCTAAGAATTCCTGACACATGCATATCTGTCCTGAAACTACCCACAATAGGGATTAAAGAGATGTACAATTTAACCTCAATTCATAATCCTGCTTAAATCAGGAGCAAAATAAATCACTAAGAGCAATGACAGCACTGTTCTCAGTGCTCTGTGTGTGACCCTGGCAGATCCCTTTGGAAGCACAGGAAATGCCTCTGCATCCACTAAAGGAGCGTGCTGAGTATCCACAGAGCGTTGTGTGCTTTCCATGCATCCAGGATGCAAACCATGGTACAGACAGCTATCACAGGTGCAATGAGCTGACTTCCTCAAAGAAATAAATGCCTTACTAGACCAAGTTGACTGTAGGCCAGCTATATTCCATATGCTAGACAGAGCAGGTCTCTCTGGAGCATCAGCAACTGTTGCTTACTCACAGAGCCTACCCCTCTTTCTGCTTTCATTACCAGTGTTAGCAGTTGTTTATTAGCAACTGATCCCTTGGTTCTGGGTGCCAGCTGCATCAGGATGCTCCGCAATCAGGATGCTCCATTTACTGGGAAAACTTACAAATAGAGTGTGGCAGTCATTTAACAGCTGAGATCACTGAAAAGCTGAACTACAGGAATTCCATCCGTCTGGGAACATCTTAACACTTGCAGTTTACTGGGCACTTGTGGTCAGTTCATGTCCTTATTCAGGTCAGAGCTGACAAAGCATAGGATTTTTTTTTTTTTAACAGTGAATTCCTTCATCTCTTTTAGTGAGGAGATGGGATTTCTGTAGCATTCATCCAGGCCAATAGCAAGCCACAAAATTATCCCAGTAACAGCATTTGTGTCTAAACAAAATGAGGACCATCCTGTTGTGCAAGGCAGACACCGTGCACCACTCCCCATTCCGCTGAAATGAGTCCACACTCGGACTCAGTCCTTAGAGGTGCCCCCTCTTTGCTTTTACATTAAAGTGCATCGTCTCTTTGGGAGAGATAACTGGAATGCCATTCCCAGCCAGAAATATATGGCTCTGGGAAAAAAAAAAAAAAAAAAAAAAAAAAAAAAAAAAAAAAAAAAAAAAAAAAAAAGATTTTAAGGAAAAGCCTAATCCCATTACAAGGTCTGATGCAGCTGCAGGAGAGATAAACTGGGCAGCCATTTAAAAAATTTAGGTTGGTTATAATAGCCCAAGCTAATCTATTTCTTACTCACTGTATTTTCTAATTCCTTTCCTAACACATTGCCTACAGAATTTCATGGCAAATTATTATTTTTTAAGCAACGTTATATGTTAGCAATAACCAGGATGCTCAGATCTGCACTTTCAGAACATTTGAAGGCATGTTCAGAGATGAGGTTTTGCACCAAGTGTGTCGGATGGGGGATGGGTACAAAGTTGATATTGATCAGAGCTATTCATAAAAATAATTTCTCAGAAATTTGACATGCAAGCTGACTTCTATAGTCTCTAGGTATTATTATTTAAAAACACCCAAACTCACAAAATCTCTCTCATTCCCTCTCACCCACACTCAGCTGCTCCAGCCAGTAGGCTGGTCCAGCTGTGCTCTATTTTTACTCGGAGGGACAGCAAATGGAAAGGAGCATTTGCATCGCTTCGTGCTGGTTGTCATCACACAGCGGCCGCCGCCTTGGCTGGCACGGGCGCAGAGCGAGGTCCCTCCCGTGCCACAGCGAGAGCAGAAAGGCTTTTCCAGGACAGCACGGGAGGGCTCTGCAGGCAGCGGTGAGGGCGGCGCTGGGCATCGCCCCTCGGGCTGAGCGCGGCTCGGCGCCACCGGGGCCGCTGCGGGCGCTCCTGCCGGGGGCGAAGCACAGCTCCGGCTCTGCACCGCCTTCGCTGCTCACGGATCAGGGACAAGGCCATGCAATAAGAAATTGCTTTTTCAATGCCTTTTGTAGAAGCAGGGAAAGACTCATTTTCCTTCTTTAATTCCACAGTACCTCCTTTCGGATTTATAAAATATTTGTAGGAAAAGTTCGCCAGAAAATGCAACTCCTTCTCCTGCCCAAAAATAGGAGTATTTAAAAAAATTTTTCCCTGGGAAATTTTTGGTTAATTTTGATCTAGCCTTTTATTATTTAATTTCCAAGCAGAAACAGAACAAAAGTTACAATTAAAAGAAAATTCCCATCTAAAACCATTAATTACTGATTTTACCAGACAAAACTTCTGGTTTTGATTTAAACTCCAACTTTTGTTGGCACAAAGGTTTTCAGGCAAGACATTCCAGACAGCTTGCAATTTGAAGGTAATTTGAGAATTATAAACATGACCACCTACCACATCTGTAAAAGCTACTTATTTAAAACTTCAAAAATGTGAATATCCATCCATGCAACTAAATGCCCATGGGGCAGTCCTCTTTTTGTCCAACATAACATTGACAACAGCTTCTTAACCAAACAATCCTGGGCTCTCAACAGTCCTACAGGTAATGCAGAGGGAGCACTTCTGTGCAGGGGAGCTGGAGTCAGCCTTGCCATGCAAAGGCTTCAGAAGCTCCCCTGCCTGTGAGCTGCAGGGGCGTACCATGAGCAGCCTGGAACAAGAGACACCCACTGCCCCTTGGCTCTAGGGCTCTCCTCATTCCCATGCTCAGCTTTTCCTTTTAAGCAGTCTACACAGTAAGGGTGAGCAGATCAGCCTTCTGTAAATATCACTTCTACCACGCAACTTTCAGTGTCATATTTTAAATCAAAATACATATTTTCATACTGATGCAGAACATAATTTAATGAAAACCTAGAGTCTTCCATTTCAGTAGACACATTTTAGTCTCCAAAAATCATAGAAAATAATTGCCAATGTCCACCTCAGTGCAGATGTATTTCACTGTAATCCACCCCAATGCATTTAATTTCTTTCCTTTCTTTGTTCTGCCCTAGTGCCATTTAACTGTCTCCCTCTTTACACAGATCCATGCTGCTTTTATATATCCTTCATCTTATAAAGTGTGCCTCACCAACAGGCTAAGTAAACATTTACAGTGATATATAACACTTACTGACAACGTCAAGCCAAATAGACTGTGATCCAAGAACAGGCTTGATTTCCCTCAGTCTCTTCTCCTCAGGCAAAAGCTTGAGTGAATAGATGAACCCTGATCTGCACCTTGAAGGTCAAAAGAATAGCTTTGACAAACCAACAGGGAAACAAATTCTGGGGCTGACAGACTTCCTCCAAGAACCGTCTGCCTCCAGCATCCCAATAAGTGAACATAAAGATTGCTAAGAAAATAATCCATTTATTAGCTACTATCACAGCACAGAGTAAGAAAAAATCACTGACGCCCAGACAGTCAGCGTGCAAACAGCAGCCCCATGGCTTCTAACCAGCATTTCAAATTAGGCCACTTGCAGGCTTGGCATTTGAGAGCAGCTTCTTGTTGGTGTAACTGGGTTTTCATGCAATTGTAGAGGCTTGACTTCTCCGTGCATTAAGATTTTTTGACTCCTTCAACACTCTAAGATATTTAAACATCAACTGCAATTAGCAAGTTGCAATAAACAATCCCTTGCGTAATTCCAGGCTGCTTCCCGTTTTACTTTGCCTCGACAATCACTTTTAACTCTCCCTAAATTCTCCCCTCCCTCAAAAAAGCGCCACATTCTCTCTCAACCATTCTCACCCTGCCTCTTTCCGAGTGATTTTCCAGAACTAACGATATTTCTGCAGGGTAGAAAAGCTGTACCCAAGCTGTAGCGGGAGGTTCTGCCGAGGAAGCTGCCGTGCCCAGCGTGCCCAGCGCAGGTGCCCAGCAGCCCACACGGGCAGAGGGACTGACCCCGTGGAGCAGCACCGTGCCGCTGCCCGGCTCCCGGGGCGCAGGGATGCACCTGGAATGTGCCGCACGGCAGCAGCTGGGTCACACGGGGAGCCCCGGTGCCACTGCTGCGGCCACCCTCCTCGCAGGCACTGCGAGGTCAGGCTGACTTCTGCCAGCAGAGGTACTGAAGTGAGAGTGCGAGGAAGAGAAGCTGATGTAATGCCTTCCAGGAAAGTGATGAAAGAAAGAGGAAATAAATGTTTGGCTTTTTGTCCTCCTTTTGCCTCAGAGTCACTAATTTATATCATTAATACCGTTATTTAAAACTATTTAAGAGACAGTTCATCTGCACTCCCTTCATGGATTTCAGAAGTAAGGGATTTGTTGGGGTTTTTTTTTTTAAACTAACTAAGAAACATTTAAAAATCTTTCAGAAAGATAATCCTCTATTTCCAGTGGCCTGTTTTTTTGGGTTTGTGTTTTGTTTTGGGGTTTTGTTTGTCTGTTTGTGGTTTTGTGTGTTTGTTTTGGGTTTTGTTTGTTTGTTTTTGTTAATGAGGTAAAATAATATAGTCCTGTACAGAGAATTCATTATTCAAGTGTTGTCATATTTTCACTTACTGCTTAAAACAATGAGGATTAAATCTGACTCTTTTCTGCAGTATAAATATGGCTGTATGTATCTTATGCAGTTCATACCTAGTCTTTTATTTACTTAATTTAGTTTATTTTTATGTCCTCCATTTTCATGATTTTCCCTAAGGTAGTAGATGAGCAAATAATTTTAGTACAGAAGATGCTCCCCATACTTCTATAAATTATTTCCACATTGCCAGCAAGCCAGCAAGGAATGAGAGTAGAGATGTCTGCTGTAAATTTAATGTAGCTGATTATTTTCAAGCAGATGGACAGAACAACAAATGCTGTAGCAAACATCCATCTAACCTGTCTGTTCCAAGTATTGCATTTCTGCAGCTCAATTTTATTTAAATGGTAGCAAATTTTTCTATTCTCAGTATGTACCAGAATGCAAAGCACTGATCATTCCAGAATAACCATTAATCCAATCTTTGGTCAAGGAAAGAACATTGACTTTCAGCTAATAATCATTCTGGCATTACAGATAACATGTTTATAAAATGAGAGGGAACCATGTCCTTGTATCTTGGTCAATGAATCCTGCAGCTTTATATTTATTACGGCCTTAGAAATCTATATTCAGACTCTTTTGTGAATCATCCTCCTAATTTCTCTTCTTTCTTTGCAATAAAAAAAAAGCTTTATCTTCCTTCAGTGACTTTTGCATTTCTTTTTCAGAAAGTCATGAGAAAAAAAAAAACCTCTTCAGTGCACTTGGGACATCACATAAGTGATGCTACCCAAATAACTGACCCACTTCCTAATGGCTTTGCTTTTAAACGATGTCAACTTTCTTTTTCTTTAAAGGAAGAAAACAAAACATTCACCAAAAAAAACACTCCCCAAAAAACCCCAACTCAGCTTTAGTTAGTTGAGGAGTTTTCCAGATAGTGTCTGAAACTTTCTGGGTTACTTTGAAAGTCCAAGTGCAAATTGCCTTTTGAGTTTTGGATTTTTGATTGTCATGACAGACTGGCATTTTTTGCACAGTCCCAGAATATTGCAGGGTTAAGAGCAACTCAATTTGCACCATGCAAACAATTCTGGGTTGACTGCATGGAGGCTTGAAGGGCATTTCCTTCAACTTCACCTCTGTCAGGTGGATTTACTCCCTCCCAAACCCTGCTGGCAAGAGAAATACAAACTTGCCAGAACAGACTGGTATGGCACATGCAGGAAAACTGCAGCAAGACTTCGGTCAAGTCTGCACCCTAAAATTCTTAGTGAAGCTACATAGCATCTGATTTTTCACAGTATTTACTTCATTCTTTACAATTATAATAAAAAAAATTGTTTTCAGGTCCCTCCATAGCAAAGATAAATGAAAACAAGATCTAAGTTTAGCCAAACTTGGGGTTTTTTTAAAGTTGATTTTAAAATGCCATGCCCAGAACATAGCTAGTGTTCTGTCTTCATTTTTATTTAGCAGCAGTATACAATCCAAGTCTACTGGTATTATAAAGCTGACAGTCAAAAACTACCTCCAGTGGTCTGAAAACTTCTGTGACGTCATTTCCCAAATTTAAAAAAAAAAAAGGAAAAACAAAAGTTGGGAGGCGGGCAGGATTTTTCTGTCTTATTGTTCTGTTTCCTCGCTGAAGACCAGAAGGGCCTTTTATATTCAGAGAGAATGAATGTGGTGTTGTGTTCACTGCAGCAACCCAGCTCCTGAAACCTGGGCACACCTCTAAGTCCAACTGCAAGCAGCTGGGAGCTGTGCAGAGATGGCCTGTCGGGGATGGCCTCTGCCACTGCTGTCACACCGGGGATGCCTGGTGAGAGGCAACAACGCGCTGCAACCCCATCGGCGCTCCTCGCCTGCTCCAGCCAGCTCACTGCGCTTCTCTTCCGCGCCTGGCCTGCCAAGAGCAGCGCTTCCTGCAGCGTTCAGATGCCTTCCCACACATCTCCTTGCTCCTGCAGCCCCTCAGTCCCACAGGTACAGCAGGAGAATGCCGACCCTGCCTGCTGGGCTGGCACACAGCTGGAGGAAACCCAGCAGTACCGCAGCTGGCCCTCAAAGCACCCGGGTCTCATGCAGCTGTTGGAATACTGATGCTTGAAACCTAACTGGGCGGGGAACACAACCTGCAGTGTTTCTTTCCTTCTCCAGGGCTGTTTTCAGACAGCTTCACACATAACCCGAGGTGGGGGAGGGCCGCCCTTCCCACTCGGAGAGGCCCGGCCAGCCCATCAGGAAGGATCAGCGTCACCTCCCCGCACTGCAGCATCTCGGTGCCGCTGCCCTCCCTCCTCTGCCTCACCTGCCCTTCCCTCTCTGGCCCTTTCCCAGGGACAGGGGACAGGTTCCTCTCTCCTCTGCCCTTCCCTCCCTGGCCCTTTCCCAGGAACAGGGGACAGGTTCCTCCCTCCTCTGCCTCACCTGCCCTTCCCTCCCTGGCCCCTTCCCAGGAACAGGGGACAGGTTCCTCCCTCCTCTGCCCTTCCCTCCCTGGCCCCTTCCCAGGGACAGGGGACAGGTTCCTCTCTCCTCTGCCCTTCCCTCCCTGGCCCCTTCCCAGGGACAGGGGACAGGTTCCTCTCTCCTCTGCCCTTCCCTCCCTGGCCCTTTCCCAGGGACAGGTTCCTCCCTGCTGCCCCTGGATCTGCAGCCCAAGTGGTGCAAACAACACTTGACAAATTCATGGATGGGCCTGGAGCACACTTTGGGTTTTGGCGAGAGTTTTCTGGTACTGCCGCTTGAACACTGCTGTGACAGCCATGTGACCCTCTACTCTTGCAAATTTGTGGTGGAAAAGAGATCCAGCATCTTCTATTTTGGCTAGAAATATCCTATAAATATGTACAAAGTTATTAAATGGTGCCAAGCGTTAGGGAAGAAAACATAATCATAGACACTGAGATAAAAAAATGTCAGAAGTATACTGTAGCATTCATTATTTCTTGGTTTCCAAAGCCCTGTCTCCCCCACTTTATGGAAATACTCTCTAGTTAATTTATTCAACTATCTTAGCACTGTCCAGATACCACCTAGCTTTCATTTCTAACCCAACCAAATTACTGATAAAATACAATAAGGGACTGAACTTTTTTAGTCAGCTTTTTAAGTTGAACGCTTTAAATATTTCAAAATGACGCACACAAGAAAGAAAATGCTTTAGTTTTACATTATTATAACCCTGTCACGGGTTAGGAAGCTTTGCAGGTCCGTTTCCCAATGTAAGATAAAGATATAATCACAGTTTATTTTCATGAATTTTTTCCTTCCTCCTTTATTTTAGGCCATAAAAAAAGAGACTCATAGTATATCAAGGAAAAATTGAGCTCTGGTACATGTTCAAAATAATCACCACTCAAAATTACAGTTTAGGGGAAATTCTAATGCATAAGCATGTCTGAAAAAAATGAAAAAATATCCCCATTATTTTAAAAGTCAAAACAAGAAGTCAAAATTTGAACTATGTGCTACAAACACAAGCCATACATGCTGATGATTTGAAAGAGGTACAATTGTGATTTATTTTTATTAAATCTGAAGTGCAATAATGTCATTGACATAGAGCATGGTAACTTCTTATGTTAGTTCCTATTTTTAGATAAGCTATAGCCTACCAGGGGGTTGCCACAAGTACGTTCTAAAATATCATTATAGTTTGCCCTGTTATCACTTTTTTAATTACAGAACTTCTGTCATTTTAAAACTGCTGTGAGTACTGAACACATATTAAAATTATCCTCAGTTTATTACAAAGAAAATAAAGACAGATGAAGGTCATGGTTTCCTAATGTTATATATAATTTTAAATTGTTCAGTAAAGAATCTGCAGGAACTTCTACCCATCTCCTTGAGTCATTTGTCCTTTTACGTTTCTTCTCCTGCTGCATAAAAAAAGCATAAAGTTTCTTCCTGCTGAGAGCAGCAGTAATTTTAGTGGTCCCCAGGGATCCCTGAGGCCGGTGGAAGGTGGAAAGTCCTTCTCCCCTTCCCACAGACGCTGGGGTACAGCCTGTACTGGTTCATGTGCAGGTGAAAGCTGTATTGGCAATACTGCCCGTGATTTTGCATCTCAGGCTGGGGCTGGGTGCAGCCCCCCTGGTGCTCGGAGCCAGGACGAGGAGCGCAGCCCCTGCTGTTCCTGTGACCCCCACACGTGTGAGTTCCCTGTCCCGGGGTGGGGGGGACCTGCAGTGCCCCACCCAGCCCTGCTGTTCCCATCCGTGCAGCGGGGAAACAGCCGCCCTGCACTTCAGCTCGGTCTCCTTCCAAAGCTCATGCAAGATCCAAAGAAATTCTACTCCAGATTTTAGCAATATGGCAAATATGAGTCCAAACAAAAGTATGGTTCAGAAAAAGAAAGACTAGTTACTTTAAATAGCCATTGAATTAAAGAAGGAAGCTAAGAAAAATGTGTCAAAATAATAGTAATTTACAGCTCCTGAGTGTTTAAAATTGCAATAAATCAGAGACAGATATTTTGACAGAAGAAACCAGAACTACTGTAACGTGGGTAAAATTTCTCCATCCATGAGACTGTTAACTTGTATTCACTCATTTTGTTGAATATTACTCATTCCACACAAGCTCATGATTTAAACTTATGTCCTACGACCGAAAAACCCAATAAAACAAACCAACAAACCCCACAATCAAATTAGAAAGAGAATCAGCCAAAACCTAAACCCAAACAACCAAATGAGACAATCTCCATCTAAGAGGAGCTTCACCTTTTTTGATCTGGTAAAGTAGAAATAGTGAGAATGAAATGAATTTGGAAAGCAAGAGAACTGACTTTATTTCTGATCTGTAGCTTTTCCAGGGCTGAGAAAGGCAGAGGCAAAATACTCAGGGTTACAGATGACAAGTGACTGGAAAGGAATCTTTGGCATCTGAAATGATGGAAATAGCTAAGGAAAAAAGGAAGCTGAGGTCAGGAGAAGAACTTTGAATGAGATAGTGCCTTTCCTTCAAGACTCAAGCAAATGTTCTTATGGAAAATGAGAAATAAGTTTGTTCATTTGTCCTCTCAATGGTAGAAAACGTCATTTGATGGAATTCATTGATCTCTGATAGATTCTTATCTGAATTCCATGAGGAGGGCTCTGAATGCTTCACAGAAGATTATCTATTTACCTTCAGAACATTTTAGTGAAATAGAGCAGCTAGACAAGACAGGGAAATTAAATTACTGACAGATGTGACACAAATCATCCCTAGTAAAACACAAACTGAAGCCCACATCCTAGATTATGTTACTGACCACTGCAAAGCCATCCTTTCAAGAGAATTATGCCACCAATTAAATACACCATAATGAGAAATAGATTGGCAGCTTTGGAGGTTACTTGCCTCTCTCTTTTTCTGTTTAATACACCAAACATCTCCTTAGCATGCAGGACGGTGTGGGGAAGGGGTTGTGACTGGCAGGAAAAGTCCTGCTCTGGTGAACAGCTGAGGTTGCAGTGCACATCTTCGTACCATGACAAGGACGTACAGCTTTGGTAACACAATCTCAGGAATAAAACACCAAGTGGGAAATAAATTCTTTCCAACAGGCATAAGCAGGCTGTGTTCTTTTTAACGAAATTGGGAGTTAAGATTGTTGCCTAAAATACTTTACAACATGATCTGATCAACAGGTTTAGCCCAATGCTGACAACAAACTGAATGGTTTCTCTTATCTCTCTGTAAGGTTCAAGGGCAGCCAGGAGGATAACTGAAGAATACTTTTGTCCTACCAGTCCTTAAAGATTAACGGGAATGTTTTTTAAACGTGATTCCTACCTTCCTAAACTCTTAAAAAAAAAAAGTCTAGGCAGAAGGAATGCACTAAATCTATCTGAAAATCCAGATTTAAAAAAACAAAACAACCAAAAAACCACTGTCACAAAGGAAGTGTATAATCTAGTTAACATATAAACACACAAAACAAGTCAAAAAGCATGAACAGACAACTGTGCACACTGCCAACAGAAAATCTCGGCATACCATACATACATCTTCAGTATCTTCGGGACTCATATGACAAAGTCACTGCAGCCAAATGAAAAAGAACAAATGTATAATTCATGAGGAATAGCTTTTTAACACACTAGAGCTTTTGGCTGTCTAAAAATAGAGTTGTGAAACATAAAAAGCAGTATCATTGTCTCTAAGACTACAATCATATTTTATTTTCCTAATATTGTCCTCAGTAAAATCTATGGTTTGGAGCTCACCCATCTTCTGTAGACCCTTTTTCTCCTGTTGATTTATGTATCTTTACTGGAAGGCTTTAGAAAGGAGTATGTTTACTGGTAACATTCCTTTGAGCTACAATTTTTTTTTTTTTTACTATGGCACATATTTGACACACAAACTGTGTGTCACAAAATGATCACAAATGCAGGAAAAAATATCCCCCGCAGTCAAATATTCCTCCTATGATACACCCTGTATGTAAGATAAGGCAATGGCTGAAAATTAATGCAACATAAAGACTGTCCAGCCTGACCCTCAGCTGTCCTTTGGATGTCATTTTCAGACTTCCATCGCCTTTTATTTTTTTCTCCAGTAAAGGTAAACATCTGGTGTATAAGTGAATCACAATGCTACTACAAGAAATAATCCATTTTAAAAGTTTGTGCAAGAATTAGAGGACATAAGTGCTAAATGACTGGATGAATCTGGACAACAGGAGCAAATATCAGAAAGGAAATACACATACAGTCTGGTAAAATAAAAAACGTAGTACTTGCAAGATCAATTATAGATGATCTCACTTGTTTTTCTAACAAAGTTGGCAGGTAGCTTTGAAAATGAAAGTAGATGTCATCTAGCTGACAAGAAAGCACCTCTTATAGAAGATCAGACACAAGTACCCCGTTAATGTTAAATACCAGAGACTCACTTCTTCATCTTAGTACACATACTCCAAACCTGCTGCAGCCCAATGGACATACAGTAGCTCAACCCCAGAACTGTCAGGCTATATTATTTTCAGTACAGTAATTATTTCAGTGACCTACTTTTTCTGTGACCAGCTTCCTACTCTAGGCAAGAATCAAAGCATAAAGCAGGAAAGATTAAGATTCTCTCTCTGGTTTAGACTCTACATTTAAGTCAACAGGAAAGAAACTTGATGTGGACATTCTTGGTGAAATTCTACTGCACACCAAAACACAGAGGTCACACACTCAGTGTTTTCCCCTGTAAGAAATTTGTTTTTATGTTGATCCTTCCTTTATTTCTTCCAGGATGTGGAGCAGTGCCCACAATTTTGCCAGCTGAGGACCCATAACATAAGAAACATTGTGTGACTTAATCCAGCCCGTTACTTTCATTTTAAAATGTACCTTAAGCTGAAGAAGAAGCGCAAATAAACGTGGTCTCAACACTTGAATGTCCTGCATTTATTAACATAGGTTTACATTTCACTATTACTCTGGTTTTCCTCACTTCTGGGAAAAAAAAAAGACATTATTGGTGCCACATAAGTGGCAGCTTATCTCCCAATTGCACAGCAGCTCTTGAACTAAAAATGTATTTGGACAAAAGAAGCGATATGGTTGAGATGGGCTCTATCCTTTTGTATCATAAAAGGGGTGAGACCCTTTCCTAGGGGATCTGCTTCCTACCAGCTGCTGGTGAGCACCACAGGAGCAGCTGGAATATTCAAACCTTCATCAGTTTTCAGGCTGTGAAAACTAAGGACTAAACTTGTCCCTAAATAAATCTTTTGCATGTATCACCAATAGAAGTATTGGTTCATTATTTATCTCCTTGTGTGGAAAGAAGCCGCCTTCACAGCTGCCCGTAACCATTTCACCGTCAAAACTGTCACTGCTTTTAAACTTGCCAAGGGCTACTTCTCTGAGCCCTATTGTCACTGACTCATCAAATCTGAAATGATGTCTCTGACCTTCGAATCAGTTGTCTTATTTCTCTTTTGACACCAATGACAACTAGAGGAAAAATGTAGATGAAACAGTCAGAAAATAACAGTGAAAGCAATCTGACAGTGCCAAATCCATCTAGGAAAGCATCAGTTCTTAAAGATGCTGAATGCTCTGTGTGAAATAAGGATGCTCTCAGCAGTTGCTGCTTCTTTGGAATTCAGTTGTTAAGCTCTAAATATTTTGACTAAAAGAATTAGAAAGCAGAGGGATACCTGCAGCCTTCTCTGGGGACTTGAGTGCACACAGAAGTGTCAAAGACCTTGCATAAGGCTCAAATCTTGTACACAGTGAGGCCAAGGAAGGAAATATTATGGAACACTGGGGAACAGCCAGTCCTTTTCATCTGCCTCCCGCTACCGTTGTATTCACTGCACCTAGCTAATTGCAATTCTCAAAAATCAAACTGAGGATGCTTCCCCAGGCAAAATAATTTCATCTGTCCATGTCCAATGTATTTCCCGTTTTGGATCAGTTAAAATGCAACAAAAAATATGCAAGTTGTATAACACAGTGCAATGTATAATTAACTTTGCACAAAGCCCAAAGTTTTAAACTTGAATACTGATAAATGCTAAGCTGGTAAATCCCTGTTTGGGGTCATCCAGCCTGAAATCCTGTGCTGAACTTTAAACAGTCAAAATTCACCCAAGCTATTGATCTGTATGATGGATCTCCTTTAGGAATTATGGTCCCCTTTATGAATCCCTTTGAGCTCCCCCAGGCAAATGGAAGACTTGACTTTCACACATTTAATGGCTAATATTAACCAGGAAGGAAGGCAGCCCTTACATTTGCTTGTAAATCAGTTCTGAATAACTCTTCCTCCAGTGTCCGTCCTTCTATCTTTGGTCTCCTTGCAGTGTTTCTAAGATGAGGACATCAACCCTCCTTTTTTTTTTGTTCTGTTTTCACTGGCAGAGATTACCAGAACATGGTAGTAAACATTTCAATAGAAAATAAAATACAAAACTCAAGGGACAGCTCTACCCTGAACTGTCAATTACAATAAAACATGAGTATGTAACAAATCTCAGCAAGACAAAACCATTCTAACATACTGGTAAAAACTGAGTGCTGGGAAAAAATGCACATTGGTAATATGAAATGCATGAAAGGAGAAAGGGAGAAATGCCAAAGGAGGAAAGAATTTCTCCTACTTCTGTGACTTATTGAACAAATGACCTATTCCTAATTTGAAGCTGAATTTTCCCAAACAACTACCATCGTTACAGAGTTTGTACAACAAAGTTCAAACTGCAGATTAATCTGATATTACTGGCTATATTAAAGAGAGAAATTTCCCTTAAAATAAGCAGACATAGATAGTAGGTCATTGATGATTACTAAACATCAAAAATTAATGCAAAGTTGTAAAGCAACATATTAGAAAGACTGTTACTGCATGATGCTGCCTCAGAATATGTAATTCATGTACAGAAACAGAAAGAGTTTAGTACTGAAAGACTTGTGCTCCAAGCTAAATTGGCTACCAGTGCATTCATACAATGTGGGGTAAAATCCTAAAAGATAATTACTTGCTCCAAACAGAGATTTTTCTCACTCCTTTTTCTAGCCAGTCTTAAATTTGTCTTTTGAAGTTTTCTGTCTGTGCTTGATTTGGGAATTATTTAATTTCTGTTCTTTAAGTAAGGGTGGTTTAAGATTCTCACTCACCTGCTTATAGGCATTAAATCATATTTTACTTGATTTCTTGTGCTGCCCTTTTAGTGAAGTAAATCTGTCTAGTTGTTTCTAACAGGAGCTTTAGGATAGGCTTTGATGGAAACAAGAATCTAATTATAACTCACATTTTCAGTGCAATAAACTATATAACAATAGTATTTTCAGCGCATACAGAATAAGAAAGGAGTGAGAGTGAGCTTAGTTTCCCATTCAGTCTAAACCAGTCTGTAGTTAAACAAAAAAGAAAATCACAAACCAAACTTGAATATTTATTTTACTCAATTTAATCCTCCTCCATTTAAAAGTTCTCAATACTCAAAACAATCTTCCTGCATATGTGTTTTCTCTAACTTTAATACTAGTGACTTCAGGAAATGTCCATCAGGCTAACAACACCATGGAACTGTAACTTCTCATGTTACTGAGCAAAACAAAAAGCAGCCAGCACATGTTCAGTACTGCGAGGGGATGGTACAGATATTTGTGATGCATTACTGAATGGAGTTCACACTCTTGCAGGACTTTAGATTTTTCAAATATATTTTTCAAAACATTACAGCATACAATACGTTATGGTTACGTTATATGTTATGGTTTCCATAAGTACCATGAATTCTTCCTTTGCCCCTTTTCTGACTTATCTGCCTGTTAGGCATTAAGTACTGAGAGATCTCAGTTTGTCTGTCTAGTCACAAGAAACCCACGTCCAAAAAAACCAGCCACAGATAACCATTTCAATAAAAACAAAAGCTACAGGTTTGGAGATGATTTTATACTCACTCAATAATGTGTTTCATCCAAGGTGAAACTGTTATTACACAGGCAAGCTGAGATTTTCAAATCTGTTTTAAGGATATGTACACCACAACAAGGCATTCAAAGCTCTTGAACATTAAAAACGTTATTCACTCGAGGAACAATTGGGACAAACATTGGTTGCCAGAGATAGTTAGCACTGCATTACAGTTCTTAAGGTCAGTGGCATTTCGCTTTCCAGGTGTGAAAACAAAAATTCCTATAGGAACACTCTGTTTGTTTAAAACATCCAGATAATTCCAATTAAAAAAATTCCATTCAAAGTTACTGAATTATGCAAAAGGAATGGCATCTACTTACCATGTCAGTTTGTTGGGATAGGAATCACACATTTCAGATTCAACTATTTTTGGTAAAACAGGTTTCCAAATATGTAAATACATTCCGAGATTCTGTGGAGACAATAGAGAAGCAACATCAATGTTTGTGCAGGGTCTGTTGTTTAGGAGTGCTACAGGATACACTTACAGTATTCCAGTGCTGTTATATATCAGCCCTATGACAACTTTGAAAACCTCTTTTTATAAAAAAAATGGGAATTTGGTATATGTATTTTTTTTTCATATAGAGTCAGTCTGTTTCTTTTAGGAACACCATATCCTGGAAAAAAATGCCCTGTTTTTAAAAAAAAACCAACCAAACAAGAGAACAAGAATTTTCTATTCGGCCACAATAATCACTTTCCAGCTAGCACATTCATCAAAGAATGAACAATTCACTAGGGTAACATATGCAGGAGCTTGCTTGTATATATTCATATTGTCTTCTGCCTGAAAAGAGTTAAATAGAGCATATAAATGATGAATACAGAGCGTCTTGGGATACAAAACAACTAAAATGGGTTAATTAGTGAAAAACATGCATCAGAGTATAAGGCTCAACTGTAAATGTTATGGTTTTTAAAACCTATTATATCTGCTGATAGTTTCAGGATTATGGATAATATATATAAAAAAGATGTTAATTTTCAAACGGAGTTGAGTGGAACATGTTAAAGAGTAAGAAATTTTCATTGTTTGAATAATAGTTCCGATGCATTCACATGAAACATACACTAGCAAATACATTTCTTTGACATGCTCATATATAAGCATAATATGTAAGTGACCTAGAAAATCCAGACATTGTATAATCAATGACAAAAATATTGAGACAGATAAGCCCTGAGATCTTTGATCAAATATATTCTTTGGCAAACAAACAAAACACGTTATCCTGACAAATAATATTCTTTGGAGCACTGGAAGCGTGCCTTCCCCAGCGCCGCCCTCCGAGGCGCTCTGCGGCAGCCCGGCTGGCAGCGCCGGCTGCGGGAGAGGCTCCGGAGCCGGCGGGCGCAGCCCTGAACTCCAGTGCCCCTGTGCAGGGCAAGGCTCGCATTGCTGGCTGCTGCCCGCTGCCAGCTTTCTGAGTGAAGGCTTTATCTCCCTTTGTGCTTTGTCACGGTACAGAGAGCTGACCCGGCTGCTGTCATTCTGACAAACAAGAAATACACTCTCCGGTTGGTAAAAAGATGAGTTTTATACAGAGAAGGAATGATGTGATCTCTATTCAAGTGCCAGCAAGGTGTTTTAGGATTTTAAGGACTTTTTTCTTCACCTAAAAAGGTCCTGCACACTGCTGTTGTTGCAAATTTTGCCTATGCTATTCTTTCTGCCAAATCAGTGAGATTTGCAAGCTGGCTGAAATGAATGCTAACACGCCATTGGTATTTCACTGAAAATGCTCCGAGATTTCTCCTGTGATTCCCTGCTTGGTTTGCTGTGTTTGTGTCTGTGGGCTCCTGAAGAAAGAGACACCAGAATAGAAGGGGTAAATCTCCTCCAAGGTCTGTGGTTGAAGAGACTCCTGAGAGCCTGACATACGCTAATTCAAGATAATAATAGTCCTTTGGTTAAAACAGTCTGCTGGAACTGAGAAAATTTGCAGTTATAATACTGTTTCATAAAGTCTTTGGAAACCAATGCATCACGACATAGCTGTGTGGCTCTACATGACCTGTGATCACCCTGTTAAATTTATCTGTACAATGTGTTCGTACAGAACCCTAAACAGGAGAGTGCAATGCTGATAGAAAAACATGAACTTGTGACAGAGCAGTAAAGTTTGCTACAATTAAAATAAAAGAATTAGTGAAGCACTTAAGAAATACTTGTGATTTTTAAATCAACACTAAAGTGAAACTGTAAAGTCTTCTTTTTAACTTATGCATTTTTGAAGTAAAAATGACATAATTCCAAACACATAGATGAAGTCTTTTCATATCTGGATGTTCTCAATTTGGGTTAGGCAACTGACATTTTAAATACGGGTTGGAAGAGGATATACATCAGAGTATGCAGATAGAAATGTTAAAATACATATTTTATTTTGACAAGTAAAAGCTCTGTCAGAAGGTCTTTGATTCACAAAGCTGGAATACATTCATAGTTTTGAAAGATGATCCTTTATCATATTCACTTCTTAGACAGGTTAATATCTTAAATACAAACAAATGCACATCAGACAGAATCTGAGCCTGATTTGCTTGAGGGGCTGTAAGAATAATAATAAAAAAAACTATTATTAAGTAGATTTAGCATGAAAGGGAATGATTTTTTTCAATCTTTTCCTATTTGTCTGAAAAATAAATTCTACCATTATAGTGTGTAATACATGAGGTATTAATAACCACATTCAAATTAACAAGTTTTTCATTCAGAGGTGTTGTCTAAATATTTCCTATTGTCCAAATATAACTGAACAGTGACATTCCAAACAAATAAATTTCTGTAAAACCCAAATAAATTTGTCTGACAAAGAAAATAATTATGGCTTATACTAAAATATTTCCGTTGGAGAAACCAGATTGCAGCTGATGCTCAATAAGAGGCTTTATAAAGAAAACCACTAAATCAGTGCATCTTCTGGAAACGCCACCTTTTCAGCACTATTTCAAGCCCTTTATAAATGCTGCAGTTGCCGACTAATTATATTTTATTTTTTACTCCTTATTTTCGGCCATCTTTGATATCGTCCAGATAGATGCAATATTGCATTTAGGCTGGACATTAGGAAGAAGTTTTTCATGGAAAGGGTGACTGGACATTGGAAAGGGCTACCCAGGGAGGCGGTGGAGTCGCTGTCCCTGGAGGTGTTCAAGGCAAGACTTAGGATGTGGCATTCAGTGCCATGGTCTGGTTGTGGGGTCATCCCCCAGGCTGGTGTGGGGTCACAGGTTGGGCTCCATGATCTCCAAGGTCTTTTCCAACCTGGCTGATTCTGTGATCCTGTACTCTATAACTACGTATAAAATCCAGAGAAACTAGGAATGTAGCAGATGTCTGACTGTTTTTCTCCTCCTTCTCTGTAAGTAAACACATTTCATGTCAAATGATTGAGCATCTGCCACCCCCAACCATGGCCTGCAGTTCCTTATTACACCCCCCAGGACACTTTACATTAAGTATCAATGGTGTGAGCTTTGTACCATCAGCACTAGCTAGGAGCTCTTCAGGGCGTTTACATTTAAATTGTTGTATTCATTCTCAGTGTCTTTGGATTTCATTTGCTGTATTTGCTAAAGGGCAACAAAGCCACATAAAAGGTACTTAAAAGTTTCTTGCAAAATTGGGCTGATATATTTATAACAGGGTCTCAAAGCTACAGAGCTGATGAACAGCACACTGAAACCAGAGGTGAAGCTGCAAAGTTCCCGTGACTCTGATGTCTGCACACGATGCAGCAGTACGGTATTTTGTGATGACAGCATGTAATAAAAATGGATACAACAGCGCAGAAATCTATCGATGGAATTTGCATTCCCCAAGCATAGAGAAAATCACCAGATACCACAGTACCTGCGTTACTGTCAACATCATCTTGCTAAATACCACTCTTACTTAACCATGACAGACAATCTTTGAACCAAACACAAATAAATAATGGCCAGAGAATCCACCCATGTAAAATTTCCAATAGAGTTTTCTGTACAAAACTTCAAACAAATGGAATTATCTGTCAAAAAATCTGTATTCTTTCCAACCTTTAACATGACCTGTCTTGAGGCAAGACATGTTTTATTACAGTATAAGCAAACATGCACCCAAACTGCCAACAGATAAACAGGGTAAAGCCATCCCTCCTCCTGTGCTGTGTCCTTGTGTAGTCAGTTGTGGACTGAAAAAAAGTACCAAGACTCCCCAAAAACAGAGCAATGAAAAGGCTTTCTCACCTCTCATTTTGAAGGAGAAGGTGAGTTTTGCCACACTGATCCCTCTTTAAGTCAAAATTGAAGCCTTTTTTTAAAAGAGAAAATATCTTTCAAAATCACAAACAGAACAGAAAGGTTTTGCATAGCCCCAGTAGCAACATCTCCTTTATCTCTGGTTTCTACTGCAATACTGTACAAGGACTGGAGCTTTCCTGAAGCTTATATAAAAACTCCATTAATCTGATAAAAATATCAGCAGGTGTAGGAATGAAATCAGACAAAACATGAGGTGGTGTGCAGAGAGGTTCCTGTGGGTTTATCTCCAGAATCAGGGAGACAGAAGGCATGTGGGCTCAGGTTCGCTCAAGCCCTTGCTGCCGTGCCAGAGTGGCTGAGGCCAGTTGCCAGAGGGGTGTTTTAGGGAGGGCTGATATCCTCAGGGTTGCTGCTTGACTGGAAACATCAGTTATCACCTTGATACCACTGCCTTGTAGAAGGCAAAATAGGCAGGCAGAGCAGGAGGAGGATCTGAAGTGTGAACAGACAGAAGCTTCCCTGCTGGTAGATGGCATGGTGACAGTAGGTTATTTCTGCAGCCACTTGAGGAAGGAAAATTCCTGTGTGCTTTCAGGAAGATTTTTGGATGTAGAGCCCTATTAAGACCTTGAAAAATCCTGTGCCTGTGCACACACAGTGGTGCTTTGGTGTTATTTCTCAGGCAATTCCCATACCAAGTACAGTGTAAATTGAAAATTTTCCAGAGGTATCTGTGGTCAGTGAGGAGCTGGGTTTGCTGTGCAGTTGCACAGGAGTCAAGATGTGCCCCAGCTGTACAGCAGAGCTCCTCCCTGCACTGCAGCACATCCAAACACAGACAGGGAGTACTGGCTCACAGTAGATGGTCAGGGAAACTCTCAGAAGGAGCACCCATCTTTTTGAATCAGTACTTTGGCTCTCTTGCTGTCTAACACTCCACATAGTCATCATCTCTGTCTTTTAGGGTATGTTTCCCCACTTCCTTGGTCCAGTAGAACTAGTTTAAGTTATTAACCTGATCCTCGTCTAACAGTTCTCCTGTTGGGACTGAAACAGCTCCCTGCCTTCCTCCTTTGGTGACTGAGCCTATGAAGTGGTTGCTGAGAATGCCAAAGAGCAGGACAGCCCTCTGCAGCAGCTCTTGGTCTTCATATAGGCATGACAATAATTTTTTCATATTTTCTTATATCTCAGTGAGGCCCCAAATATCACCAGAAACAGACCCATTCCCATAGACAACTGCTTCTTTAAGAGACAACTAAGTCTTTCTGGAATGGATTAAAACTTTATCACACAATAAAAGACCTAAAGGACAGTAGCCTTATCTTATTCTTGGCTAGGTACTTCCTTCAAATATCTGTTCTTACATTTACCATTCTAAATGGAGGAACAAAACACAGCAGCCTACATAAATTGTCTACTAGAAACCCTGCAATTAAAAATATGACCAGGAATAACCCTGCATTCAAAAAACAACTGTGAAGTTTGCCTTATTGAAATCAAATGTCTTAGCCACAGCCACAAAGAAGGAGTCTGCATTTTCATAAAAAAATTTCTGTTCCATTAAGAAAATATTTTCCATATTAAAAACAATTGACTTGCTGCAAACAAATTTCACTAAGTTTCTTACTAAAAGAAAATGCAAGAATCAATTAAATGCTAAAAAAAAAAATCAAAGAAACAAACAGGAAACCAAGATGAAACGTTAGCAGCTACACACTTCAGAGTTTAGACTGTTCTTGTAGATAATTAATACACTCACATTATTTAACTGAAACATCATGCATCCTGCCACATGTCATTCCTTAACCAGTCAACACATATGAACTATGCTTGCAGGACAGAAAAATGGTTAAGAATCATGGATTTTGTAGCGAGATGAAAATCACAGATGCCTTTTTAAGTGAGAAACAGAATATAGGATTGAGGAATTTGCAATGGTCACTTTAACTAAAAGGATGGCCATTGATGTGTTTGCATTGCACAAGAGTATTATTAAACATATTTAGATAAATGCCCATGTTCTCACTTTTTATGCTTTGTCAGATTGCATATAAACTGTAATTCAAATAAAAGATGTTGTAAAACCTTGCAACCACTATATCAAACAGCCTTGTAAGCAGCTGAATAACTCCGCCATCTCTCAAATTTAACTTTCCCATTAGTGGTCGTGCAATCTGATAAACTAGGGGGGCAAGGTAGGTAAAACATTCCAGTTCAGCTTAGTCTAAATAGAGTGTTAATCAGGGTTAAACAAAAAAAAAAATCAAATCCCAGGATTAATTCCAGTAATTATCATGTCTGAAGAAAAAAACCAGGTTTTTTTTTAAATTTATTTCATACCACAGTCTACTCATTACAGTAGGTTTTCATCATTTATGTATCAGAAATTTGGACCCTTGTCTAGATACACAGACACCTCAAGAGAAACACGCTGCCAACTTATATCCAGTACCACAGAATCACAGAGTGGGGCAGGCTGGAAGGGGGCACAGCGGGTCACCTGGTCCCACCTCCTGCTCGAGCAGGGTCATCCCAGAGCACACAGCAGAGGCCTGCAGCCAGGCAGTTCTGGAATCTCTCCTGCAAGGGAGACTCCACATCCTCTCTGAGCAACCCGTTCCTGTACATGGTCCCCTACACAGTGAAGTTCTTCCCCATGTTCGGGTGGAACTTCCTGTGCATCAGTTCCTGCCCGCTGCCTCCTGTCCCACTGCCCGGCACCACCGAGCAGAGCCTGGCCCGTGCTCTGAGCCCTTCCAGCAGACACCGACGGACCCCTCTCAGTCATCCCTTCTCCCTCAGCCTTTCCTTGTGGCAGAGATGCTCCAGTTCCCAATCACCTCTGTCACCATCTGCTGGACCCCCTCCAAGAGCTCCCTGTCTCCCGTGCTGAGGAGCCCAGAACTGGACACAGCACTCCAGACGTGCCTCACCAGGGCTGAGCAGAGGGGCAGGATCACCCCCTGTGTGATGTCAGTGCTCTCCCTAATGCACCCAGGATCCCACTGGCCTCCCTGGCCACAAGGACACACTGCTGGCTCATGGACAGCTTGTTGTCCACCAGGAGCCCCAGGGTCTTCTCCGCAGAGCTGATTTCCAGCAGGTTGAACCTGTGTGCTCAGGAAGAGGACTAAACAGGCATCTTCTCTACTCCTCCTCACATGCCTTGAGAGCGTGTAACTACATTTCACAGTGGTGCGATCTGGGCATCCACTGCCAAGTGGGACATGTATCTGCCTTTGATATTCCAGACAATACAGCCTGTTTACCAAATGCTGTTGGTTAATAAGAAAGCATCTTTCAGAATGCTCTATTATGTTCACCCCGTAAAGACAGTCTAAATTTAATAAATGCAAATCAATGATCACATTTTAACTTGATGAGAGAAGGAATGGGTGTTTGCTACTAAATTTACTACAGAAAACCAATGGTCTGTTTTCTTCCTCTTTTTAGGAAATTTTCTGGTTGTCTAGACATGCTAAGAATTTCTCTGTCCAGTTTCACTAAATATACCTTCTGTAACTGTGAATGAACTTTTCCCACAAGAAATACGCTCTGAAAATGTTTAAACATTTCATCAGTATCTGACCAGCCAGAAAACTCTGCATTGACCTGAAATAATTCAGTAAAGCAGACGTGAGAATCAGAGAGAGGACACAAAGAAGAAAAACAGAATTTAGCAAAAAGGAGCATGCTTTGGGTTTACCTAAAAGCAACAAACCAAAGAATAAAATCCTGCTGACCTGCAGTTTTATGATGCTTGGAGAGCACCACTTTTGTCACCTAAGAGAAGGGAGGCCCTCGATTTGCTTGTAACAAACACTGTTGCAAAGGGAATCAAGAACAGTTAAACACACTTGGCAAATTTTAAAGGATATGAGTACATCCTGAGGGTTTCCAATTTTGCCTAGTAATTTTATAATAAACTGTAGAGAGCCTTTTATCTGTGCTTTGTGTTTGGTGAAGTCACATCAAAAGCAAGAATGGATAATTTACATCCACTTGGAAGTTACTCACCATATGCCTGGGAAAAAGGTACTACAGCACTGCTTTAGCACACCCTCCTCAACCCCTGTCATTAAGAGGAAACTGGTACATGTAAAAAATCAGGCTTCAGAAAATTCACAGGCTGCGCATGCTCCCTTTTTTTCATCTCTTTTCAAAGTCTGCAGCCTCTAGAAGCCCTCACACCAGTCCCCATGGCTTTTGCTCCCAAGCATCTGCCCAGCCACTTCAGCACTGGGCTATGGCAGGGTCTTTACGTGAAAGCAATGAAATGAAACTGTGAGACTGATACTTTTGATAAGTTGACCGATAACCTTTGTACTGTATCTGGACTCACCAAGAGGTCACTAATCTCACAAGGACCTTCTTGACTCTGCATGCAACTCCATATGAGAGAAGAATGAAAATTTTGGCAGAAATCTCTCTTAGGAAGAAGTTTAAATTAAGCTAGTTCATAGAAAAGCTTTTGGTAAACCAAAATTGAAATTTCAGTTAAAGACCTGAAGCTTCTAAGTCCCTTAGTTGTGAAGGTTACATTCAAAGTTTCAAAGACAGTGTTTTAAGAAGCAGATTGCAGAAGAGATAGCTCTGAGCCATTAATTTTGTCCGTTCATGACATTCCCATTCACCAGAGGGAAGAATTGCTTCAAATCCGCTTGATCTGAAATACTGATACTAAAACTAAAGGAACTTGGAGATTATGCTGCTTACAAGATCTGCATGAATTTTTATTATTATCGTTTTCTGATGTACTGAAAAATTTTGGAGACATTCAAACATAATTTTCATTTTTCCAGCCCGTTCTGGAATAAAATAGAAGAAATATAATGCTCAGCACTTGAGGATTAATATCAAATAGATCACTGTGGGGACAACAACTACAGTAACGGCGCAAAGATGACTGAAATGATTAAATGTTTGGTCGTGCAAAGGTAACTGCAGCACACTCTCTCTTCAGAGATGTGCACAGGATGTAGGCACTGGAAGCCACAATGGTCTTTTCTGGTGCTAAGTGGGAAGGGAAACCGAACACTCCTGATGCATGTGTCAACATCAGCTCAATGCAGCCACTGCTGAACCACTGACACCAGGACAAAGCGGAGACATAATTCTAGGGAATGTGAACATAGATGTATGCTCCTACTCCAAAACAAAACTCATCAAAAACCCCCAAACCAACCCAAATAAACTAAACTAAAAGTGTTATCCTTACTGCAAGCTTATCATTCTCTACCTGGAATCCACTCTATACCTACAGGCACAAGTTTAGGAGTCCATCTTTCTATTCAGGTTCCTTGGTGGTTTTCATCTGCAAATTATTAATAAAGCTTGGTGTTTGTCAGCCTATGTCTGACAGATTAGATGTAATTAAAGTTTCACAGTTTATTTCATATCTCTTCAAGTTATGCTTTACAGCCCATAATATGATTTTTATAGGTAATAGTCTTTCAAGAGCTACAGCAAGATCTTTCAGAAGGGTTGGAGACTTCCAGGGACAGAGAAAATTTCATACATCTGTAAGTAAAGCCACTCAAGGCTTCATAATAAGTGAGGTAGGGTCAATTTCTGATGTAGTAACACATATCAGTATGAAAATAGGAATCTAAAGAATCAAAAGCTACAATTTCTGTTTACATATAAAATAAGCATCTGCGTAATTTAAAAAAAGTAAACAAGTATTATGCTAAAGCTGATTAAAATAAAATAAACCAAAATAAATCTCAATAATTATTACTATAATCAACTGTCACTTCCCTGAGATTCTCTCTTTGAATACAAAAATACAAATTAAAGGTTTTGAGAATTAAGAATAAACTATGGCCAGAAGTGGTTTCTAAATATTTCAAGACTTTTCGGAAAATGGTATGACATTTCCCCTAAATGCCAAATAAAACCAAGTATGATGATGCATATCCATAAAATAAGGCATGTAGTCTTTAAAATCCAACAACTATAATTAAAAAATGAGCTCTTCTAAAATAGCAACAATTTAAACTGTGATCTTATTTGTCACTGAGCACATGAGAAAAAATAAATCTCCAGCCATGCCAGCAGTGTTAAATTTTCACAATTTAGAAATGCAGTCATCAGTTCTGCTGAAAAACAGCCACTGAATCCGGCTGTACAGAACAGCGCCTTTGTTGCACTTGGTATGCACTGACAAAAGATTAATTCTTTGCATTGTTAGAAGGACTGACTGCTTCAGAACAAACCACCACTATTCAAACTTGTCAGAACAAGCTTGGAGAAAACTAGATAAGAGCACTTGAGGGATCTGCACACAGACACAGTTGAACTGGAAGTGAAGTTACATACACGAATTAACTGTTATGTGGTGCAGCTTTAATTGCCTCAAACAATTCCTCAGTCTTGCTTGTAGCAATGACATTCAATTTTCCAAAGTTCTTGTTTCATATATGTTTCAAGGTACACAGATTGCATGCTAGTGGTCTACAATAAAAATTATGCTGGTATCACATGGTGACAGGTACTTCACATGGAAATAGGAATTTCCAGGCTTGTTCAAATTTAGTTTCATTTTAAATGCAGTAATTTATGATTTTAAATAACTGTGCCACACAATAATCCTGTACAACACATGACATTCAGGAATGGCTACAGATGGAGCTTTCCCATACAAAACAAGAGATGATTATGAACTGCACCTGTTTATACCAGCCAGACTAGTTTGCACTGTAACTCTCATGTTGTGCTAATAATTATCAGATTAGTATTTAACTGTTCTTACCCAACAGTTGGCATAAACTGGGGCACACACGTCCCTTGAGATCTGAGCCTGCAGCAACCCAGGCACATGTGTCACCACATGCATACTCTCAGTCCCACTGGGTTGTCAAACAAACCCTGAGCATAAGAGAGGAAGGTGAGTTCAGATGACGAGGAACCACCTTTGCACCTCTGGAGCTCCGGCTGAAGAGGCTTTCACGGAAAGATTTCTCTCAAAGAATGAGCTAAGGGTGGAGACAGTTATTTGAGTGACACAGAAAGAAGAAAAACAGGGGAATTGCATTCATGTTGATGATCTGAATCTATACTACAAATTACGATTTAGAAATAAAGCATAATGCCATCCACACAAACAGCCAAAAGTACCACGCCAGAGAAGCCCAAGTGAAAATGAACATACAAGATGAGATGAATGGAAATGGTCTTTTAGGGGACAATTTTTGCAATAACAGAGCTAAAGAATCCACAACCATAGATACTACTACTAAATAAACAGGTTTCTTTTGGTATTTTCTGAAGTTTATTTACTCCAAGTAAAAGTAATGGCTGTCGAATCCCGTACAACATTTTTTTGGTGTCAAATCATTATTAGTTTTTACTCTTCACCAAGTACTAGCTAAATTAGTTATATATCACACATATATATTTAACTCTGGTTCATATTTATCTGAATAATACATAGAACATTTTTCTACTATCTGGGTATTAACACACACAAATGGATCAAATAATAGCTTTCAAAATACTTCAGTGCATCAGCACTTCCATAAAATAAGCACTTCATGCTTATTTTCACACTTGGAAAAAGACTAGAAATGTCACTTGCCCACCTGAAATGTCACCTCAGTAAACTTCTGTAAATAAATGATTAATACTGTATTGTGGCCAAATGAAAAGAGTCCTGCACACAGAAGGGTGACATAATTGAATCTGCTGCAAAGTACATTCTGTGTTGGATGTTTCTATTCCAGCCTTAGGAGACAACGTCAGACACTTTCAGAAAGGATTGTTGGGTTTAAGTTCTTGAGGAACTCTGATCTTAGCTTTGAAAGGGTAACTTCCTTACATGGTATTTTTTAGTACTTGTCTTACGTGTAGACTGCTGATAAACACAGGGACAACAGCATGACTGGGTGAACGGATTGTTTTTACCATTATAGCTATTTTAACAGCACTGTAAATGAAGTATTGCATTTTTAAGGGTAAATAATGCTGTTCATGTGTTCAAAATTCTAGATTCATAGGCGAGGTGTGCTTTACAAAGACCCAACTGCAATAATACAAATTGAGGCAGATGTAAGTACAGTAATTTTTAAGGTGAATCTGTGTCCAAATTTAATGCTAATGTGATTAATTTTTTGTTCCACCTTATGTTTCATGCCAATTTCCTCTTATGATTGTATTTTTTTTTTTATTTTGGGATCACAGTAACTGACAGCTTATTCATGAATTAGATCCTACATACTGTTTGCGACAGCTGTAGACTTGAATCATCCCCTGTGTGAGCAAAACACAAATTTCATAGACGTGCATCAAACTGTGTTCAACCGAAATGTGAGATGACTGTTAAAACCATAGCCCCCAAGCCTTCAGCAAATGGAAAGCCTGTCATGTGAAATTCAATGTGGATCTTAATGTGTGGTGTTCTATTGAGCTACTGTACTCGATTCAGAACTAAATTTAGGTGTTAGAGGATAAAATTACAATCACAAGGCCTTAAGGGGTAAAGAAAGAAAACAAGAGTAAAGCGATTTATTAACATAGTGGTACTGAACAACCTTTCCATATAAAGTTAATGTCTTTTTTGTTGTTGTTGTAAAGGTCTATGACCAAATTTATTTCTGATATTATTTAACTGATCTTGTTCTTGCTGCTGTACAGTCTTAACTGACATTGCTAGCATCTACAGCCATTGGAAAAAATGGCATCTTGGTTCAAACATGAAATTAATTGGCTTAGACAGGAAAGCAAAAAAGTAACTTACATGATTTTAGTCGTGGTGGACAAAAAATCTCAGCAATCCAAAAGTTTACTGTAAAGCAGATTGGAAATGTGCTCATGCACAAGAAACCCAAGTCAATTTTCTGAAAAAGCTTGAGGGCTTCCAGAGTATCACTTGAACCTGACACACAGTATACAAACTCAGGGTATGGTATAAACTTCCATTGCTTTATGGCTATATTAAAGCTCACAAAAGCTTTGTAAAAGTTTACTGAGGCTGAAAAAGTATCAGCACTTTTATATCAAAGCTTCCTCATTCCTTCCAATAAAGGAAGAGAAGTTATATGGTTCAATAATACCCCCAGCAAGTAGATACACATTTTCTCTAAATCAACTGGTAGGTGCTGCGGAGAACTATTTGCTACTTAGTTTTCAAATATTCTCAGTTTTCACAACTCTGATTCATTTACTCAGAGCTGCTATAATTTAAGATCTGGATGCACTGCAACCCCCTCAAAGATTGTGGGGAAAGGGCAATTAAAAACCTGACAAAAATTTTAGTATATATCAGTTTGGTTGGTATTTGCATTAAATTTTTTAAGATGAGAACCTATACTATCATTTACATTACACTCACAGTTACCAAATATACTAATAATTCGGCAGAATTATTTTCAGCCCATCAAGGTGAAGAGATGTGGGGATACCTGGCAGCATAGCAAAGGGACCAGGGACTAAGAAGCAGGGAAAGTGAAAGAAAACAAAAGACAATGGCAGAAGGAGTTTAATGATGTGGGATGTAAATCCATTGGATTTACAGGGTCCATAAAGTTGGACTCTGGTGTTTGTGGAAAAGCTTGTTTGGGTAAGGCACATGCTGGATGGCACAGCTTCCGATAAGGCAATCCTATAAAATGCACTGAGCCACACTGGATTGATGCTGGTTACAGCTGCGCTCCAGAGTTACTTCCATCAAAGCTCAAGAATCTTTAGAACTGGAAAGCAGTCACAGACTATTACACATCACCCAGCTCCACTTGTACAAGTCCAGTCCCTCTCAAATCTTAGCATTTGGCCTTTATTTCTAGAGTGGGTGGAGCTGAAATCCAAGGAGAGAACTTCTCACACTGGGAAAAATCTGGATTCAGAGCTGACCTTCTGGGGTCCTGGGCTTACATAATTTGTGAGATAGCGTGGAGAGCACATAACATTACTGAAGACAAGGATCACAGTACTACTGTTCCTTTTCAGCACCACTGAAAGGCTAATTCTTTAAGATAGCGATAAAAAAATTCCTGTCTGAATGTAAACGCACTGAGTTATACAGCAATTCATGTGGGAACCCAGAGGATTAAGGCCTGGAAACTGCCACACTGGAAGCCAGGCCTGAATGGACTGGAGTAACAGAGCAGTTGCTTTATCCAGCAACTCCATCACCCTCTGTCAGACGGTGCACAGGAATGCTTGCTCTGCACCCCTCTGCAGGATGCTGGATCCCCTGCAGGCCCAAGGAACATTACTACTAAGTCTAAGTTTTCAGGGTGCCAAATGACATTCACTCTCTGAGTGTACACACAGAATCTCCCATCTCTGTCCTCTGCTTAGAAATACACCAGTGTGGGGTTTATATAAGGTTGGGATTAAGAGTGTTGGATAAAACAGCAACACATCCATCAGAAACTGAAATTAAGCCTCTTTGAATGTCTTAAGCAGAAAGGAAGTGGGTCACTCAATTATCTATGCTTAAAATTAGGCATTTTAACTTATTTCAGCTTATATCAAATTCTTTAAATCATTCATGGGAACTGACCAATCATTCGAGTTAAATATCTGAAGTAATGAGAACCAGGCATCTAGAGACAGACACTTATCAAACACACACTGCTTAATAAACAGGTTTGGATTTAAGAAGCAAAGATGCATCAAACTTTTTAAGGTTAAGTGCAAATTACCAGTGTTTTGGTGAGAAGGGCATAAAACATAATAGGCTTCTGTTTTGCTCAGGCCTGTGCAGGTAACAATGGGCTCTGTGCCGAGAGCCAGGCTGTGCTGCTCTGTCACAGCCTCGTTACCACATGTTAAGGTAATAACAGAGAAATAGGAATGCAAAGTGTCAGGTATAAAAAGGTGCTCAACTTCAGTGTTAATGCTACAAAGGTGTTGTTAATAAAGGCCTAGTATATGGCCATATATCATATGGTTTCTTAAAGTTCAGAGCAGCTTAGAAAGACCAAAGCCAGGCTAATACATACGAGTTTCAATGAAGTAAAGTATCAATTAAAACAAGCCAATATTAACACATGCATGATTAACGACCACCTTAAAAACTGACTTGGTCAAGCATTATTTATTCCAACAGGCCTCTCTCAAACATATTCACAAAGCAAAATACTTAATATTTAAATATCTCAAATTTGCAGTTAACATTTATTTTTAGCTCTTTATTACATGAGTATTTTGGGAAGTGTTTAATGAGAAGACTGTCCTAATGATACAAGTGTTCTTGAATTCTGTTTTTTGTTTCATTCAACCATAACAGAAGCCAGCTGCCGATGTTAGATGTGGATTGGCTTTGATGTTCAGCAAAACATAGAAAATCCCCTTTCTACATCTCTTTCTAGTCCCATACTTTATGGCCACAGTGACCAAAATCCACAGAGCCTCATATGTCTGACCTAACTGCTTGGTGGGGAGGGGTACGGAGCGAGCAAGAGGCAGCTCTCTGCAGACAGAGAGCATTTTTCTAAAACCACACAGTTTGTTAGTATATCCTGTGAGGGTGGTGGCAAAATGGTTCAATGGGACCTTTGTATGAAGCTTGTATTCCCCCTTGCTTCAGCACTCTCACTGATCGCTGCAGGACCTCGCAGCTTTTCTTTCCATCACCTATTCTCCCCCGCCACTTTCCCCAAGGTGACACATTAGCTAACTCCTGGGGTATTTTTCTGAGGAAATGTAGCTGTAGCTAGAAATAGTAACAGAACCCTTTGGCTGATATAAAAATCCCTGAAGTTTGTGTGATGCTTGGCTCAAGCGCTTGCAGATTGCCAGAGTGCAGCCGGGAAGGCATTTCCCCAGCAGGCTGTGTGGCAGAAGTGCCTGGGCTGTGGGTGTCCCCTGCTCCCACAGACCCTGCCTCGCAGCTGAGGCTCACCTGGAAACTGCACTCAGCAAGTCCCTGCTCCTGCCCTGTCCTGTGATACAAATGAAGCTGCTGAGTCTACTGCCTTCTTCCTGTGGCACACTGTAATTGTGACCACAGATCTTTTATCATGGGTTTAAGCTTGTTACAGGGTATTAGAAGTGCTGTGCAGTCTCTGAGAGGAGGAGCAGATGATGTCCCCCAGGCCCGCCTGGATTAACTGCTTGTTACACAATTGTCAGCCTGACAGCCCAGTTGGTCCTTCTCTTGCTTGAGTTTCTAACTTGTAAATTGTGAACCCACCCTCCTTACGAGAAGAAAATATGTTCTCAAATTTTTTTGATGATTTCTTTCTTGTTCCTGGTTTTTTGTTTTCTTTAGGCAGTGCTTTCTATAGATCCACTTTCTTTTTTCTCCTGCATAGCACTTCTCTTCACAGATAAGGCACAAAAAAAATCAAGCTTAAAAAAATCCCAACCCTCAAACAACTCATTCTATTTAAACAGACGGCTTAAAAACAATGGTTAAAGTGCCTTATCATCCAATGGGAAACAACCTCTTTCAAAGGAAGAGCTGCATTTCCTAACATCACACATATAACGTGCAGAAGCACAGAAATTGAACATGGAATCCCATCACATAAATTATTCATTCATTGCCAAGGCAGTTCCCTGCAATGTAAGTTTTGAATAGTTGAAAAGTTAAAAAGGTTTTAAAGTTTAAAAAGTTTAGAAGTTAGAAAG
This sequence comes from Oriolus oriolus, assembly GCA_013400235.1. NCBI lineage: Eukaryota > Metazoa > Chordata > Aves > Passeriformes > Corvidae > Oriolus > Oriolus oriolus. Next base: position 516,502 of record VXBT01009623.1, read on the forward strand.
GTTTTAAATACTTGTAAATGGATGTAAGGATTCAAGCTTCCCCTAGCTTCCCAGCAAGATAAACCATATGGATATTAAAGCATGTTTATGTTTCTGTCTGGAACTGTTTTCTTTTGCTAAAATATAGTCTTAACTCAGAATAACTAGGACTAATTTTTGTTGCTTTTCTCATAACAATAGAAATGAAATATTTGTATGGGATAGATTTATGCTGACTCCTAAAATGTAGGGGTGGTTTGGACATAGAACCCGAATACAGCAGATGGAAAAAATGCTAACTGGAGTGCAGACTTTCCTACTTGTGATAAGAAGACATATCATCAAAGGACCTGACATGCAGTTTCCTGTTTGCTTCATTTCAGAGAACAAAGAGATTGACAAACATATTTGTATATATTATAACACAAGCTTAGCCATCCATCATTAAATGTTTTCTAGTCACATGACAATATAATGGCAAAAAAAATTAAGCTTGTACATTTTAATAGTCAGTCACAAGAAATTACACTGATCTTTCCTTGCTACCCACTCCCTTTGCATACAAATCCACAAATTTTGGTCCATCTTTAGAACATTCATTTTTGCACTGGAAAACCCACTTGCTAAATAAAATTCAAACATTTTTCCACTGAATAATAAAACTATATGTTCATACTTTATGCAACATATTGGCCAAAGAAATTCAATTTGGGTAGCACTATAACAAAAGATTAATTGTGAATGTCTGTATATTAAGAATGTTTCTATAAGGTTTCTGAATGTAGATGTTGAGACCATGCTGCAAACAACCCATTCCTCTGGTTAAGCAGTAACAGTCTAAGAACAAAATGCAAACCACTTTTATTTGGCAAATGCCATATAGAGGTATAATCTCAGACAAACCAAATTAATCACTGTATACTACTGATAAACAATCTACACCTGATGTACTATCCCTTCAGCGGAGGCCGTGTCTGCTGCACTGCAGTGCAGGCTGCCTAAGGATTTCCATTTTAGATGCAGAAAAGTTTCAGAAAGTAATGTTCTTGAGGCCAGTCTAGGCTAGACTTTTCTAGCTTGATCTACACAAGTGAGACTCAACCCCCTGAAATGATACCCTGTAAAACCTGGAGAATAAAGAAAGAGAAGAGGTGGCACTGCTGCACATCTCTCCCGTGATACATTTCACATTCCGGTGAAGGTGTGGCTGCACGGCTGCCCCTCTGCCTCACTGTGTGTTTGGTCAACACTGAGCAACAAGCCTCAGCCCCTCAGGCAGCAGAGCAGGTGACTCCCTAAGTGTCTGCCTATAACAAGGTACTGAAACTTTTCCTCCGTTCAGTTTGTGCAGGATGATACCAGGGGCTTATTTGTTTTCTTTTCTAACTCCTTCCATTTAGAGTATCAGCACAGAAACTCTGTGTTAATTATACAGCAGGATTTAATGGTCTTCCCAGACTTATTATGTGCCTGTTATAATAAAAGAGAATTTTATGTTTGCAGTCTTGTGAAGACTAAAGAAAACTGTAGGTTAGATCAAACAGGAGGTTTCGTTTAGATAACCTCTGTCATTACTGCCTAACAACCAGTGAGCATGCTCAGATACATCCAATAAATTCCCCAGAATTCTCACTAGGGCAAAGAGGAGTTCCCATGCAAATGTAACGGTTCAAACACATGAAAGATGTTTGATTCCTTTTAGAAAAGACAGCAAGTCTCTTTTCTGGATTTTCCTTTGCAGGCTATTTATAGTTCAAAAGTACTTTCCATATTCACTTATTTAAAAGCAGAGGTCCCAGCTAAAGGAAACAACACACTGGGGAGAGGCACTGTGCTACATAATCAGTTTTCAGCTGAGACTTCATTTACCATACTGAACTAGTTTCACACAGTAAGACAACCTTATGACCGAACAAGACAAAAGAAAATCCCTCGTGGGTATGTAGCACTGATCAAGGGAGCTTCTTTTGCCAGAAAAGACAGTTTCAGAGTGCCAGTTAGGGGGTTTCTGACTAGAAAGAAAATTGCGTTGGACAAACAATTCTGCTAGAATTGCATATACCACATTGTTATGACAGGGAGTTAATTTATTTTGTACTATACTCTAGTGCAGCTCTACATAACAAAAGAATATATTACGGGATATACTTATATTTTAGTACTGAAAGGAAATTACATCTTTACATGAAATGCTTTTCAAGTCATGTATTTTTTTTATTCCACTTTGATAAACTAATGCAATAAATTATCATTATTTTAAAAAAATCTTTCAGTCCTTTGTCTTAAAATGCTAGATTTAAATAGATCCAGACACAAAGATCCACAAAAGTCTAAGAGATCCCAAGCTTTGTGACAGAATTCTCCTTCACAGCATTCCCATGGTAGAAGACAGACACATGTTCAGGGTTTATTGTTTGAGGCTGCTTCAACCTTTGCTACAAATTTTAGTAAATATTCAGTTAAGTTACTAAAGCTTTTTTGGGGATGGGGCATACATACACACACTTAGCATGACCAACAGGGGAAACTTTTCTATCTAATCTTAATAAAAACACCACCCGTGCCACAAAATAAACCCGTAAAAGAGAACATACGCATTTTCTTGTGGGTCCCATATTGTTTCTGTAGCTATATCACAACAATGCTCTCTGTATTTCTCTCATCGCAGCATATTATCATGCTGATCCTAGCCCTTGGAAAAAGGGAAATGCAGAACACATATGTGAAATAAAAGAAAACACATATGTTTTAGATTAAGCCAATCTCAAGATGTTAAATCCCAAACCTGCTCCACAGAAGAGTGAACTGGGTATTAGCACCATAGGATAACTATCCAGTTTAGGACTAGACTGTTCATTGTAACACAGTGTTTTTCCTAATAATGTGTCCTAATCTGGTTCCCTCTTACTTCTGAGTGGCACTCTCTCATCAACATTTTTTCAGAGCTATAGTCCCAGCATCAGTAAGAATTGCAGCTATTTTTCTGGCAGCCTGCTCCTCCCTCATTTTATCCATTGCTGAGTGAGATCATAGCTCTCATTTGTTGAGAGCCAAGCAGTGAGCCGCTTAGTCTCTTGACCTCAAAAATTTATTGGGCTGCAGAAGAAGTTGCTTCTATAGACACCTTTGGTTTGGGCATTCAGTTAGGATGTGGAAGGTTTAAACATTTGACCCTTCCTTAGAAAAAATTTTGTTATAAATTTACTTTGCAGTATCTATCTACCCCTTCTCTACTTGACTACAGCTGAAGAATGAGGCATATGAGATTTTCATATCTATTCTTACCCTGTCTATCTATCTGCTGAAAATACAAATATTTATGCTTTTATTGAAATTCTCGTGACAGCTTTTTATATTTTTATATTTTTGGTTCGGACTTTAAACTGGCTACATCAATATATATTCCTTATAAGCCCTTTGTACCACCACCTCCTTAGCCCAGTTTTGAGTGAAATATAAGTAATAATTTTCATAAAATATTTGTGAAACCATACATACATATGTATCTCTTGAGAGCATATGTTTAAGTAATTAATAGACATTCCTAATTAGAATGACATAATTTGAAATAAATATCATGAAGCAATTCTCTATTATAGTCAGGAGAGAAAAGGAAACAATAGCACTACATGGAGTCTAAGGTCCAGTTGAGTATGGCTAGCAAGAAACCAGGAATTGCCAAGTTTACAGCATTTTTTAATGTTCCGTAATTTGTTTTTGTTACACATCAAAAAAAAAATGGACCCTTCACAATCAATTAAAAATAAAGGAAGATTAAGAGAAGAGGGTCGCTTATTTTCTGGATCAAAGTTCAGATCTTCACTTCTGTTACCACACATCAGGTAATTTTAACCCAAATACCTGGGTCTTCTGGGCTCCTCTGTTCCCCCTCTCCTCAGTTCCAGCATAACTCACCAAAGTAAAGAGCTTCCCCACAAGAAGTTGTGTTTTCAAGTAACCAAGAGTAGTGGAGAGGGTAATATTTAGTTAAAATACATCTCACATAGGATGGTTTAATTTGGAAAGGAGCTCTGAAGATCATATGGTCCAACTTCCTGCTCAAAACTGCATTTTGCTGTATGATTGGTTTAAATATAGATACTGATAACATTTTTACAGGCTTTTCTCATCTGTGTTTGATAATTGTGTTCACCTCCTCACCATTGTAATGATCAGAAATCACAGGGTTACAGAATGGGTCAGGTTGAAAGGAACCACTGGAGTTCATCTAGTCCAAACTCCCTGCTTAAGCAGGAATACTCCAGTGACTAACAGTAAATCATTTCAAGCCAGCATCTCTGTAATTCTGATTTTTATATCAAATACTTGTTTCACTTTATTCCCTAAAACATGTCAGCTAAAAGGGAGCCATCCATAGGTCTTAGACACACAGAAGGCAGACCCACTAGCTAATGCTTTACTAAGATCATGTCTAGGTTGTGTGATTTCCACAAAAATCAAACTCTTTTTGTGCCAATCACAAAATTCAATAGAAACTGTGAAGATATTATTTTTCCAGTAACACTTTATCACAAGTTTCCTCACCAAGTTTATTAGAATTATTAGTGTAAGCCAGCACTTTTCAGTCACTCAACAACTCTCCAACTGCTCTATCGAGGAGTACTGTGAGGAACAGCTTGTACTGTGTTCAGAGGGGTCTGTGTAGAGAGGAAACACTGGTGAAATTGGCTTCAGCCTTGTGTTCTTATCTTCTAGCACAGAGCTGGCCCAATGCTTGGTCAGTGCTCTACAACTTTATTACTCCACAATATTTATATAGCATTAAAATAAATTCAGTTCTTCAAAGTTTCACCATTTCTACTGGAAAAAATTAGAATTTTAGCTATGTATTTTCAAATAGATCCAAGTGTCAACAGGGAACAACCAACAAAACAAATATAACTGCACAGATTTTATGAGCAGTTTGCAAACAATACAAGAAAACTCTTTATCCTACCCATTCAGTGAAATTAAGGAATAATAAGTACATGTGCAAAACCAAAACTACTTTCCAAAGAAGGCCCATTGAAGTTTTTATGTTTAGTAATGGGGGGGGTTGTTTAGTTTTGGTTTTGTTTAACGAGTAATTAACCAGCCCTTTATAGTATCTATGGGATTTCAACTAATGTGTGTCAGCAGTTCAAAATGAAGAGTCTGTCTGACAGCCCAGCTACTCAGGCTTTGAGATTTAAATATGACCCGCATAGAATTAAAAGAAAATAAAATTTAAAAAGCTTCAACTACTAAAGTGTTGTCATTGTTGTTTTAAATGACAAATTAGTGGGATGGAATTCAAGACACTTAATTATCACATTAGTTAGCCAGATGGTTTATTTGAAATCCCAGCAGACAAGTATCTGAATTTTGCTTTAAGTTGGGCTCAACGAGTTAGCAAAGGCAAAGGACAGCAAGAGTATGCAACTCTCTTTTTCTTGCTTTAACAAATAAAATTTTCTCTGCCTATCCCTTGAGCAAAGCTTCAAAGGGAATTTATAGAAAAAGCGGCAGCCAAAGGAATATGAGCGTTCCGCAACCTTTTGGATATCTTTGGTCACTTAACAATTGTGTTACTCCCCTGACACAAAATTTCCACCAGTTTTTCAAAGAAAGGGATTTTGAAGCAAACTTCCATAAAAACAGAGACTTTTTCTAAACCTGAAAAAAAAAATGGTTTCAATAGTCGGAACCATGTTTTTTCTCTCCTCTAAATGTTTTGGCAACAAATAAGATTCCTTGTTGGATGACTTTATGGGTGGTGGGGAGGAGAGGACTCATGGATCAACAACCCCAGAGTAAGAACTGGTGGTATGACTTGGCTGAGCTGCACTGTTTCAGCAGTCAGCTCTTGAGCGGCTGCTTCAAATGGTCTCAGCACTTTCACAGGAGTTTCCATTAGTGTCTGCTCCAGACGTGAGAAGAATCCATCAATTTCATTTTCAAAATGTCATAGCATGTAATAACTGCCTTTGCTCAAACAGCTTCTCTTAATAGAGAACGTTGAATTCTGTCTGGTAACTGCATCCTGAATAAGTTTGTCTTGGGGAACAAGTCATTATTCTTGGAAGATTTTCAGAAGTTTTTTGGCTTTCACAGGCTGCCTGAGCTATGGACAGATACCATCTGCTTGTATAAGAATATACATCTCTACTGTGTCATCGTACTCATGTATGAAGCGTACAGACACAGAAGAGCATCACCTTCCATCCCATCCCCACTGTGGAAGGGACAAAAATCTTGGTACTTTTTTTTTTGGTAGTTGAATTAGAAGAGTTAAAATGATAGTGACACAGAATTTTATTGCCTTTAAAATATTTTTCAGATGACCCTTTGAGAACAGAATTAGCACCTGATGGACCCATCAAGGTGCAGACCTCCGCAGGATGCTCTTCTCCAAAGTTATAATACTGGTTCAGAATGAGGGAACAGAGGGTCTGGAATGCAAGGCAAGCAAAGATATTTTACATACAAGCGTAAATACAGCGGCCTCTGAAAGGTGGTATTTCCAAGCAGAGAACTACCACAATTTTCCTTCCCTTAGTGGAGATGAGAAGAACAGAAATACTAAATGGCTTGTTCAAAATGACATTGGTATCTCTGGCAGAGAAGAGAGTCATGTCTTGCTTCCTATATTTCAGACCACATACCTCTTGGATATTTGCCCAAAGAAGTTAAATCCCTTGTTTTATGTATTGCTCTGATGTAGCAATTTGTGAAACTTGAAACAAAACATAACTCCAACCTCAAAAATTCAAATCTCAATGATTTTCAATGAGACTAAAATTTTTTAGCAATGAAACACAAGTACTTTGAGGTGTTGCCCAAGAGGATCAGCACATGGAAATATTAACACAAGCAAAACATTAACTAGGATTTCCAGTAAAGACAGCATATTGATTTGGTTCTTGGTATCAAATAGCAACATCTGCACTATGGTAGGTATATACTAGCCCCATTACTTTTCTCCTTCACATAAAAAACAGATTGTCAGTATGAGAGTGAGTGTTTCTGGGTCAGGACATTAAAGTCAAGCTAATGCATACCAAATGCATCATCACGTATGTAAGTTTTATAGTTCTGGGGTTGTCTGCATTGTAGAAAAGTTGGTTTTCCTAAGATTATTCTTGCAGAGGCTAAATATCCTACAGAACTGCAGACTGTTCAGTGTTCTGCCTTACCCTGGGTCCTTCTCTTCAGCTGGCATGCATGTGCTCAAGTTTGTCCAGGCATGGCAAAGCTTTTTGGGTCACTATTACCAATCAGGAGCCTTTTTGTAAACAATCGTACCATGGTCTCCCCATTCCAAAGAATTGTCTAACACCCACATGTGCCTCCTCTCCTATGACTGTAGGTAGGAATGACCAAAGTAATCTACAGAAGTAGATCTGTAGAAGTACAGACTATTTTTCAAACAAAATTACCTGTAAGTTCCTGTCTATTACTGCCTTGAGATCCTGAATACCAAAGATGATCAAAATAATCCTGCCTGGCAACATTAGGTTTCCCTTTCTCAGTTAGGTCCCCCAAATTCCCCTGTCGCACAGTTTGCCAGTTTGTGCCTCTCAATATGTGTGAACTATCACATCTCTATCTTCTCCATCCTTTAGCATATGAAATTATGCAGATTGCTCCTAGATAAAATGTATACCTCTTAAATTAGAAATGTTTATCAATGCAGGATGCCACAAGCAGCGCAAACCCAACTATTATAAATTAAGTTATGGAAATACACAGCACATGAGGTCGGCACTACAGAGGGAGCATGAAAAAAAAGCTTGAATATTTGAAACTGCTATAGACTAGAGGGTAGTTAGTTTTTGGAGAGTATTTCTGGGACATGTTTTTACTTCAGAATGCGTCTAAAAACACACCGCCCCAAGCGCAGCTCAGTTTTGCTGTAACGGAGGAGAAGAAGTTCCTGTGTGCTTGAGACACCAGGGTTTGGGTGTCCCTGAGAACAATGGGACATGGCTTCTAGTTCGGGTTAGGGTGGGGACAGGCTGCTTTTTATAGACAAATGTCACTCTAAGGCGTTGGAAAGAAAAATGCTAAATTCTGCAAAATTATGGCCAAAGATACGACTTCAAGACTTGACATCACACATGAACACACATTCACTACACAAGACAGAATTCACTAAATGTTGCTTCAAAATATACAGATCAAAAAAAAAAAAAAATAGTGACCACCCTTGCCTTGGAAAGGACAAAAGCAGAGATGAAATATCTCGCCTATGGTGATGTAACAGGTCAGTAATAGAAGTGGGACTATAAAATGTGCCATCCGTTATGTGAATCATGTACTACTCTTATAAACTGTAATATTGCTTCCCTTAAATCTCACTTGAAAGAAAAATATTGGCTTAAAGTGCGTGCTGGTCTGCTTTGTCTCCAAATACATACTTCAAAGAAAGGTTGCAAATATTTATTCCAAGGGTGCTAGTGGGCAATCCTTTAGAAGCAGAGTAGCTACCAATAATATGTCATGGGAAATAAGTGTTGAAGTAACTTGATGGCAGAGCACTGGACGTTTATATGGGGAAAATAGTCTGTCTAATTTTTGAGACAGACTAAGGAAAGTGGGGGAAGAAAGAGGAACACCAAGCTGTCAGCTCACAGCCCCTGCAGATAACTGAATGACTCCAAGTCACAGGGAAATTTTGCCCAGCCCTTAATGTGAAATAGCTGAAAGAATAAAGAAATTGTATGACTGGGGGCAGGTGAGTTAGTTACACTCAGAAATGGTTTTAAGTGTAATTTTTCAGAAGTTTCACTGGCTGCTATTTATTGGCAAGCAGGTTTGTAATAAATTATGGAGCCATATTCTGTTTCAAAAATCAAAGATTCACTATTTTCTTTCATAGTTTGAGTTTTTCATTGCAGTTTGAAGGCCATCCTATATAAATTTGATTACACATTTGCAATTTATTGTTTCCCTACTGTTAAACCCGTCTTTTCTGTGAAACTGCTGAGCCTTTGAGAAAGAGCTGTTAAAAGACTGCAGCTAATCAGTCCTTTTTCTGGAAGGACTCTCTCAGCTAGAAATGAGGTATAAGATCTGTGGCTTTCAAGTTCTACTGTCTAAATTGTTCTTCCGCAACAGCTGGAGAAAATGCTTTCAAGAGTTTTGTGCTTCTTCCTGTGTGGTGATGCAGCTTTCCTCTAACGACTATTTCCCATCAATACCCACAGACACCTACCTTCTTAACCACTGCTTTAACGGTCTCTCACCACTTCCACCTTTCCGGAAAAAAAAAAAGAGAAAAAAAAAAAAAAAAAAGAGAAAAAAAAAAAAAGAGAGAGAAAAAAATACTCATCTGGGAGAAGGTTTACAAATATCTGCACACCAGGCTGTTGAAGGAGATAACATCACAAAGAACTTAAAATTAGGTGTACAATTCTTGTCTAGTGAAAAAAAACCAAAACGGTCCTGAGCGTGTGGAGGCAGCAGATGTGACCAAAAAGTTCAGTATATACCCCTTCCCATGCTAAGATTGCAGTGCTCTTTACTGAAAACTTCACAGCAAGAAAAAAATAAGTGCTCTTTTTCCATGCAGAGTAAGGTGAATAGCAAATACAGTCATATACAGTCCATTTTTCTGAATAATCCCACATTCTTTGAATTATAAGAAAGTTAATAAAGTATTTCTCAAAACCTGCAAAACACATGAAAGCTCTGGTTTTTCCAAGAGCCACTATCTACTGACTTTTCTGGGAAATTTAATGTTTGTTTCATTTTCCAGAGGACTCCGGTGAGCCACTCAATTGACAACTTAAACTCACACCACATTAACAACAACCTATTTTAACCTTATTAGGGTAATTATTCACCTACACAATTATTCAAAATTGCAGTAAAATATTTAACTAACTGGTGTTTCTTTCGAATGATGCCTTGGATTTTAACTAACTGAAAGTATTGCAACAGCCCAGAAAATCAGTGTGTATTAATAGTGACATATACTCTAAATTATTACAAATATGGCACACTCTCTCATCGGGATTAGTTATTTGTTAGAAAAAAAAGAACAAGGACAGCTGCAGCAGAACCTGCACACGACACAGTCTGGTAACTGGTCATATAGACCATTATTTCATGGAATATTCCCAAACTTCATTCGGGGTAAAAGATGATTACACGATTCAAAAATTCTAAACTGCCACCTGTTTTTAGACCTGTCTCTAACGAATATACAAACCAGTTTCCACACAGAATGCTAAAGGTCGCCACCCCCACCCCTGAAAAAAGAGAAGTGCTTTTATTTAAATCAAGTCCTGAAGACAGTGATGACAAAATGTCACAGAAATGCATTTATAAAATCAGTTAATCAATAGCTAATTCTGAAAAAGAATATAATATAAAGTCGTTGCTGATATCCTCTGACCTCATAAAGCACAGGCTGTTAACATCACTGTGAGAATGTTAAGTAGATAGCCTGCAAGGACTAAGGTTGAAAAGTGTTACAGAGGTATTTACTGAGTAGTAAGGACTCTGGCTGCAATCAAAGGGAAAACAAACATTAAAAGACCTATTTTTAATTTTTTTTTCCCAGCTGAAAATAGAAGGCTGTTCACAACCACAGGATTCCGCTCAGTCAAATTAATCATAGAGAAGAGTGGATTAAATTTAGATTAAAAAGAAAATCATTTTTACCAGAAAGGTTAGCTCTGAGGTACTCATGAACAAAACAGCAAAATGAATGTTGAGGGTTTATAGAGAATCATCCAAGAACCTACATCCAAGCAGCCCAGTGCTCTGGCATTAAAAACCATGCCCAGCCAAGGGCCTCAGCTATGGTTTGTGTGGCAGCCAGGAGCAATCTCAAGGCTGGTCTCTGTGGCTCTGACAGACTCAAAGGGGAAAAAGGGCACTCTAATCAGTTCGTGTTTATTAGCAGTCCTTGATTGTGGAATGGTTGTGCCACCTCACAAACACAACAGTCAGCATCTCCTCTCCCTCCAACAAAAACCACGACGAATGCACTAATAATGAGATTGATAACACTGTTGTTATGTTGCTAATGTTGCTAAGTGTGCTAATTCACATGTGGGCTTTTATGTTAAATGCATCCAAACTTTTGAAGCAATACACCTTAACCTTAGAATGAGATGCTGCAAATTCAGTTTGTGTGGCTAGAGCATGGATTCAAATGTATTAATTCCATTTTCCTTACAGGTTCCCTATTCCAGGAGTGCAGGAAGAAAAACCCCCGAATTTACAAAGAAAGAGGATAACACCAAAAGTTAGGTGAACAATTAAAATCTAAGTGGAAATTCACAGTTAATTCCATTATTAGAAAGCTTTTCATGGTCTAAGAATAAGAACCATTTGGGCTTACTTGACTGCTCCAGCAGTTCAGAAAGGTGTTTTGGATGCTGATTTGGGATAGTCAGTAAGAGAAAAAAGACTGAATAACTTAGTGCAGGAGGGAAAAAAGAACAGTATCCAGAACCACTCACAAAAAGATGCAACAAAGACAACAATGTAAGTAAGTGACTATTTTTATTTCCTCTACTTATTTAGGAGAGTATCGCAAAGGAAAATTCTGAAATCCCAGGTTTCTATTTTTTTCACTAGATTTTTTATCAGGTAAAAGTCAGAAGAGATTATCAGCAATTTTCTTATAGAATTTAGCGAAAATAGCTTTACTTCTACTTCCAATGCATAATTATAGGTTTTTCAGTTTGATGTCAAGGCTGTTCAGCTACTTAATGTTTGTGTTTAAACATCAGACAAGTTCATCCTATGGTTTATGTTTTCTTTTCACTTTTCTAATTCATAAAATATCTCATTTTTCTTTTCATGCAAGAAATTCAAATAAGATAAACATTCAAATGTAGAACATATACAAAATTTTTCTATTGCAAAAAGCTGATTTTCTGTGTTTCCAATTCTCAAAAAAGCAGTTACTTAATTTTTGCCAGTTTTATACTTTTACATCAACTAAAGCTATGGATATGACCTCAATTCAATTCAAAATTTTAATTTAGACACTAAGAACTCATTTAAACATTTTGGTTTAGTTAGAAATTTTATTTCATAATCTTTTTCATTTAATGAGTACATTCACCAATTATAAGAGACCTCAAAGACTATTTTTCTTGCAAAAATCTTAAAATTACCACATGCTAATTAAACTGTGCATGCAAGTAGCCTTGTAAAGAAACAGCCATCTTATAAATTTTTTTATTTTTATTTATTTATTTTTTTTAATTTACATTTTTCATTTTTTAAAAAATCACCATGCAAAGCACTAAAATTAGAAATAGCTGATTGTAACAAAACGAGAATCAGATTTCAACATGCACATTCCAAAGTAAATATATGCCCTTATCAGACCGTAAGCATTTGATTGTTTATTTTTACACATCACTAAGAGCTTGTTTGGAAATTTCACATCCATAGATATGCATGTGTTTGTCAGTGTGAACACCGAACACCAGCTTGTCAGCTATCACACTTTGCTTCTCTCCCTTCAGGAGAAAATGTGCTCTGAGAGAAACGTCCCTGTCCTGTCCCCAGCTCACCAGTGACACATCACAATGCGCTGCGTGTCACAGCTTTCATCCTGCACCTCCAGACTTTGTGCAAACTCATTTTGCAACGTTAAGACAGAGTTTAGATTTTGTAAACAATATTAGTAGAAAAGCGTTAAGATTATAAACCAAACTTTTCTCGTTTCTGTGCCAGCTAATGCAGCGAGAGGAGGAGCTTTCACTGATGCTCCTTTCAGGCCTCACTTGCTGCTCCCACGCACTGCAGTATTCAAAATTATCCCTGCTTTCATGGGTAACAATAACATCAGCTGATAATATGCCAAACCAATGGAGTCTTATTTCATTCACTTCAGGGTAACTTAAAGTCTTAACTTGTGGGTTTTTTGGTCTTGGGCTGAGAAATCAGGGCGAAGACTGAATTTTACTATTCACACACTTTCTTTTGTATAAGTGACGGAGCTTAAGCAGAGGCAGAGATACATACATTTTTTGAATGTAAAAAATTAACATACATAATCCAAGGAGACAACACAGTAACTTGAATAGAATCCATTCACACAGACAACTGAGTAAAAATAATCTGTCCATATTGCAGCTATTCTATGCCACCATCTGTATCTGATCTTTATATAGATGGATGATATATTGACTCCTGCAGCACTGCTCCAAATCTCATGGCAGAGAGAAAACTTTAGTTTGTCTTTCAGCTGTCTCATTGAAACAGCCTTCAGCCAGCTCCATACCTCCAACATCACTAAAAGATGCCTGACATCATCACTGCAGCTTTAGGGTGATTTATCCGAATGGTACCGAAAGAAACATCCATAAACAAGGTGTGCAACTGCCCAAGGTGCAGCTACTACTGCACCTCACAAGCCTGGGATATAAATGTGACAAATTCCAGAATAACTTTCTGTTAAGCTTCCTTTGAATGCATAATTTACAGTAGATGAATTCAACCCTTGGTCATTCACAGGGGCAGCTGCTAGTCTGCAGCCCTCACTGTGTGAATCAAGTCAGGACTGAAGTGTCTCGTGTTTCCGCCTGCCAACACAAGAACTGAAATCCAGAGGCACGAAATTCCTAGCTAGGAGAGTTGCAAGAATTCTGCTCTTCTACTGTATATTTAATGTTAAATTTTCTACCTCACTTAATTTCTTCATCTTTGATGAGAAGAGGGGTCACTAGTAACATTTCACTAATTCTCACTGGTTGCCAGGTTAGCGTACACAGCTGAAAAAATACAGAGTTGCTTTTTTTCTTCCTTTTTTTCTTTCCTTTCCACCCGTTTTAAACATAAACTAAAAAACATTACCTTTGTAATACACAAGCAATCCCTTTCCTGCATGGTCTAGAGTTGTAGGCCTTCCATCAGTCTTTTTCACCACACTTTTAAAGCCACTTCAGCATTAAGGAGCTCCATAACTGCACAGCAACTGGCTGGCTGCCAACCAGCTGCAAAACAAACGCCCCTTGTATTGACATTAGAGGTTCCTTGATCATATTCAATAAAGAACCTTTGATGTTAGCACTATTGGCTAATATCATCTTACAGGGTCTTGAGGGAGAGTTTATCAGATCTGTAAGACAGATCATGAAGCAAAAAAGGACCCTCTAGTGTCAGAAAACAACAAAGTTTGTGTTTTGTGAGGTAAAAATAGTATTTATAGGTGAGAAAATGTCATAATACACACATCATCTGTGATTCGCTGTTTTTTGGTGTAACATTTGGTGAACCACAGATCTCACCTTGTCTGGCAAAACCTAAGTTGTGCTCTCTTGTTATCCAGCCTCAACAGAGAAGTCCCCATGGGACACTAAACAAACCAGCCGTGCTTGGGTGCCTTTCTGTCACTCCATATCCTCCCGACAGCCATCCCATATCCTCCTGACCTTCCCGTGCTATAGCCAGGCAGCTGCCTCCGTCTTTGCCTTCCTGGCAGACTTTCTGCTTTCAGAGCAGTCTGTCACCCTGCCCACAATGTGGCACTTCAACACTTGGCAGGTTCAAAGCAAAACTTCTGGTGCTCTGGTACTATGGGCTGTTTGGTTTAGTGAGACCTCTTTAAGTACATGAAACTGTAAAAGCAGAGACTGACAGGCCTCTCAAAAGCTTCCAAAACTAAAGGGGCACTGGCCCAGGGGAAAAAAAAAAAGGTGGTGCAATAGACAGTGCCTTGTTTCAGAGTGCTCCAAGAGGAATGGCCCCCAGAAGGGTAGAAATCTTTCCACATCCTTTACTGAAACACAGAAGGTGCTCTAGGTTTTGGTGGTGGTGGTTTTGACCTTTTTTCTTCCATTGCTTCATCTTTTTCTCTCATCTTTAGTTTTCTGTTCCACTGTGGGAAATGCCCCAGGGGACTCAGCTTCTTGTCCTCTTCTTCAGCTGTTGCCAAATTTCAGCTTTCCCAGCCCTCCAGACACGGAACAGCGTCTGGCTAAATGTTATGACCTGGAAGATTCCTTCCAGTACTAAGCTGGAGGAAACAACTTCCCTAACATGCCAGCCATCTCCTTTTAGTCTGGGTGGGACAGGCCTGGTTATGAGCAGGTAAAATAACCCTGCTGGAGGGCTGGTGTCAGTGCATTGTGGTCTCAGGTTTCCCTCCAGCTCTGGTTATCAGCAAAAGCTAGGGAAGTGCTTAAGTACCAAGCAGCCACTCAGTGATAGCTTTGCTATTATACTCTTCTAGCTTGCAATAACCAGAGGTTTATTAGCTCACACATATCCAAACATTTTTCTCTCCTGATTTTTTAATAACAGAGGGAAAAGGCACAAAAAGGCTATCACATATAACTTACATGAGAAAATAAGATATTCTATTTCATTTTTGTGAAAACACACAGGCACAGATGGAGAGGATGATCATCATCTTTTGAATGCTGGGTTATGCTCTCATATTGGCCTGGCTTACTCAGCGAGGCACAGTCATTCTACGTCATTAGACATAACCCCATATGAAATAGTTGATATTATTCTATTTCTCGGGCCATCTCCTCCCTCCTTCTCCCGTTTTGTCCGCCCAGCTCAAGGACTGCTGCCTCTTCACTCCCACCACCAGTCCACATTCAGGGATATTTTCACTTCAGTCCCAGCGCCTCATACACTCTCAGCTCTGCTTCACCTCCCGCTCTGGGAGCACAGACTGAGCAATGCTCCTTGCTTGTCAACGCCAGTAGGAAAAACCCTCAGCCCTGCAGGCCCTGAAAAATGGCTCACTATCTTATGTCAAGGACAGAGGCACTAGAAACAGATATAATAAAATAATAAAAATACTTTCTTATAAATCGGCACACTGGGTGGAACACCTGTATGTTTATTCACCAGCTGGCTGTGTGAGATGTTGAGCCTAATTGATTTCATGCCCTAAGGCAGATATTTTAAACTAATTAACAGATGCATAAAATTTATTTAGACATGAACTGTTCAGGTTATCCCATTGCATCAAACCAATATCCAAACAGCAGCTCACAATATAGTCTTAGCAGGGAGGAACTTCCCAGTGCCACAGCCTCCAAAAGCAGTAATATTTCTCATCCCTGCATTTTTGTATCATTATGCCCCTTTTCCAGCTGCATTCTTCAGGTGAACATGTTTTTGCAAGCTATTTTACATTCACTTCAATAAGCTTTTCTGAAAATGTTATTGTTTCTTTGAAATAGAAGATTGAATAATAGAATAATCTATGACCGTACTTTGAAAAAGAAATCCTATAAATGAAGAGAATTTCTAATTTGTGAACAAACTGATTAGTTACTCAACTCCACAAAGAAGTTAAAAGTGTAAGATCACCCAAATGTTTTATACTATAACTATGACTCAGTTGCCTTTTAACAATATGTGTTCATTAAATAATTAAAAGCTGTCAGTTCTCATTAAAATTCATTGTGTGTGTGTATATTATATATATAAACAAAAAAGGGCCTGAGATATAAAAGCAAGTTTCTTTAGAAAAGGAGGAAAGGAGACATAAGGAGTAGCCAGAAAATTACATAGATGAAAAGAAAGAAAATACTTCACGCAACAGCATTATCTCAGCTCTATAAATTAAATTTAACCACCCTTTCCAAACATCCACGTTTGGTGCAAGGACTTGAGAGGGATGAAATCAGTTGAGAGTTCTTAATAACTCAGTACCTGGGTATTTTTTAAAAGATTGATGTTCCAAGACTGCAGCCATGTCCCCTTGGTAATCAGGGAGGTGAAAGAGTCTACAAGCTTTACAAGCACAAACGGTACAGAAAGCAAGTTCAAAGGTACACGTGGTGAGCATTCATACAAAGTATTCAGGTTCGGGCAAAACTATTTGCAATCTGAGCACTTATCCACTTGAAGAACAGAAGCATCATCACAAAGATTAGCTAACCATCCTAATTCTGACAGCACACCAATTGCTGGCACAGAACACCTCATGCTTAATTTAGACAGACAAGATATTGCTCTCCAACAGCTCTAATGCTCCCCAAATAAACATTATATTTTAGTAAGCAATTTTCTGAGCATTAGAAAACACTTTCAGTATGAAGAATAACCTGTAGAAGAAAGGAAAGAGGGTGGCAGTTGAGCTGTAGTAGAAAAAAGATACGGAACATGAATCCCTGAAAGTGTCATTTTCACTGTATTTAAGAAGGGGTATAGAGGCATAGAAAGGGAAAAAAATGATATGACGATATCAAAATTGCCTGGACCTGCTATAATCATTAATGATTTTAACTGTAAAAAAAAATTCACATGACAAAATGATGTCTCAAACAATTGGTCCCTGTTTTAAATGAAATTAAGGGTAAATGTATTGTGTAGCTTAAAGAACATGAATTATGAATTCTAATTGTCAAAGATGATTTGAGATCCAAAGATCTGAAATGTCTAAAGCCAAAGAATAGGCCTGGCAAAGAGAGACAGTTTCCTGACCAGTCACTGAGAGAAGAGAGGTTTTTAAAGAGCTGAAATCCTGATACCTCTGAACAGCTTAGAAGATTTGGGCTGAGATAAAACAGAGCAAGCAGTGTGTTTTCAACATTGGAAGAATAAAATTAAATCTTTTAAAACACTTTAAAAGTTTCCAGCATTTTTTCCCATTTCCAAATGTGATTTTCAGTGTATACTAGTATTTTAATAATTCTGTCTTTAAATACCTGAACTCCACTGCTGCTCAGACAGAAATAAAAAAAAGATCCTCCTCATGTTCGATATTATTTGGATAAAGCATTCAGAACAGAAAATTCCAAAAAAGGTTAACAAAATGAAATAACCACATTTTAAGCATTACTATTTCAGGCAATCCAGAGGTATCTCTAACTTTTATGAGACTTGCCTTCATTACAGTTATTTCATGTTGAGAATAAGATGCCTACTTTCATTTTTCTCTTCAAGTCTTTACGTCAGTTTTCTTTCATTTTCTTTCAATAATCCTATAAAATCAAAAGGTCACTAGTGATTTTAGACCTTGCTCATATCTGACAAACATTAATATTAAAAAAAATCCCAGCATTTATTTGAAAACTGGATGCATAAGGGAAAGTTTTAAAACCTGGAAATGTTTGCAGTATGGACATATAGTTCTTCATTCGCTGGTGAACCTGTGAATTTCCTTTTTATAGCTGCAAGGTAATATGACAGTCAAATTTATGTTTACAAACTATGCTTAAGTATTAAACACTAGATAATGTTATTAATGGAATTTTAAAAGATAGCGCAGTTGTGTTCATTAACAACAACACTAAAGGCGAGTATTTTTGTGTCTTCAGTGTGAGATGATTTTTTGATTTCACATAATAAAAAACTGAAGCCAAACCTGGGTATTCTTTTCAAACCTACCCTATGTTTTTCTAAAATAACAAATTTAACCTTCAAAGACGTGTATGGCATAAAAGAGGCAGTCAACTGGTAGTTTACTTTGCTTTTTATAGCCACATTACTCCCTATTTTCACTGAAAAAGGCCACACATGCTATTTTAAAGTCTGATGACTCCAGGCTTTTTAGTGTAAACCCTCAGCCCCTCCCCACCTTCTCCTCGAATCCTCAGACTGTCCGGTGACTTGAACAAGCATTGCTTTTTCGGCACAAGCATCTCTCTCCTAAATCAATATACCAGGGTGAAGGCAGCTTGTCATTTCCTGTCACAGGACACCCTCCCAAATTACCCTTTTCTTTTTAAGAGTTCAGCAAATCGTGTTTCAAGAAATGACCATTTTTATTTCCTTTCTGATTTAACATGTTAAAAATAAACACCAGCCATACTGCTCATGAAGTCCAGAGCCAGATGAGAGCATTGTAGATCAAAAATAAACATCAAATTATTTCTTCTCCCAGCTATAACAAGTTAATTTTGAAGTCAAAAAAAAAAGCAATCTTTAGGTGGGATATTTTTAAAGATATTTACAAAATTAGAAAAGGGATCTGAAGAAATTACAGCAAACTCTTTCCCCTACTTTTAAGATTTTATGTTGGAGCTTGCATTCTTGATTGATAAAAAACAAATGTCCACAAAAATGCTTAATATAAATGCTCCAATTTAAGGTGTAATAATCTGAAAGGTGTTGAAATTAAAACCAGTTAAAGTTACAGGCTTTCACACCAAGATGTTTTACCTTGGAGTTCATGTTTTAGATGAGGAATTACCACACATGCTGTACTGTTTGCACAATTCTCATCTCAGAGCAAAAGTTACAGCCACAAATTCCATGCAATGATATTAAAAATTAAACCAAAAAATTGGACTATTAGTTGAATGGCCAAACCAAAACCTTTTAATAAATAATAGGTTTAGCTCAAATGATGATAGAATATTTTATTCGATTTGCAAACTAACCTTTATTAAAACTTCATTTTGATTATGAACAGTTTCAAGCTATAAATGTCTGTTTTTAAGCCTGGGATAGGGGCTGGCCCATGCCATGGGGTGGGTGTGCAAACACTGATTTAGAGGACACATAGAATGCTTTGGCTTGGAAGGGACCTTAAATACCATCTAAATTCAACCCCGCTGCCATGGGCAGGGACACCTTCCACTAGACCAGACTGCAGACAGAAAAGACATTTTATACAATCTTAAAAACTTTGGCATGGCAAATTGAGGGCTTCAGTGCAACTTCCCTATCTCTGACTCCACTCATGCCAACACATGTTTAGCCGCTTGTATGTGAGCAATTACATTTCACTCAATTCCGTACACAGTTAATTTTATGTCTCTTGAGATAATTTTAGAAATATCTAAGGTTTAAATCAAAGAAAGTCATTAGTAATCATCCACCCAAAATTACAGCTTTTAAATGTTTGTTCTGAGGTTAAAATAAAAACACAGGGTGTTCAAAGTTCTTCCATTTCTTAAATCTAACCAATGCTGAAAAAAGAAAATTAAAAAGTCCTTTTATTTTTTTCTACTAGAATTCCTCAATTTCTTCATTATTTTACATCGCAGTGCACTTGAGACTCAGATGTGGTGGGACTAAACCAATTTTCTACTTGAAATCATACGGCAAAGTATTGACTCTGCATATGTTCTTCTGTACTATTTATTCTCATTTTGGAAAAGATGGACAATGAAGGTTCAAAACTCCACTACAATCTGCTTCAGCATAACAGCATCAATATGAAAAGTAAAATGACACATGCCAATACAAAACCAGCATACATTTAAACCAGGGATGTTCTGCACCATCCCTAATGTACCTCATTAGCTCAATCAACTTTTACTGTTCAGTTACTTTAGTGCTTTGATCAGTTTCTGAGGTCTCTAACCAGATCTCTCATCACAAGAATGGATTCTTTTTGTTACATATGTTGAAGATTGCTGAACGTTAATCTGAATGTAGAAGATTCCCTGTTTTAGAGAAGCACACAATTTTCGAAAAGTAAGCAAAAGCATGGCTTTGCCACATGTTGATTAAGGTTAAGGAAACCCTCAAATGTCCTAAAATTAGACCCTGACTACCACTGTATTTTCTGCCTTTACTGGGTTTGTCTAGGTCTCCCACATGACAGATCTTCATTACATTGGCTATTCCTTCATTATTAATGAACACTCTGATTTTATCCCCTTTCTTGTATAAAGAGCCTCATGAAGTTGCAGAGTCTGCTTTTCTTCTCTGAGGCAGCCAAGGTCGTGATTAGCACACTTGGGGGAGTAAATGCAGTACCCTGTGTGCTCACTGCTGCTGCTTATGTTGGGTAGTGTTGAGATTTCAGTAAAAGCATTACTGCTGCAACAGTGAACTCAGCATGGGAAACTTGATCATAGGTGTTTCTTTTCCTCACAAAGTAAAAGAAAAGCTTTAGGGTAAAATAATGCTTTTCCATTAAGTTCCGTTCTCAACTGTACAAAATGCTATAAAAGTTGCACTGGTTTTTATTAATTTGGTGGTTGTTAATTTACAATCAGATCAAAAGGTATGATTAGGTGTTTGAACTTTCTCTTTCCCCACTGCTGTATTTTAATTCCACCAAAAAACAGTCAACCTTACTTTCTTTAAATAAAACTAATAACTTGCTAAAAGAAAAAAAAAAAAAGAGTTGAATAGTTTTCTATTTGGATCCAAAGTACAATGAGGTCAATAAAAATACACTCATTAAGTTTAAACAGGCTGTGGCTCAGACATTTGTAATAACTGGACAGCCAAGAAATATCGATGTCTTTCGCAATGCTTGGAGCATTTTACATCAGATTTTGCCATTTATCATGTTAACATGTGGATATCAATGAATTAGAATACAAACAAGATGCATTACAATATTTCACTGAAGGGACTAATAGATATTGAAGTTCTTAATTGATTTGATGAGGGGCCTGCACTTTAAAAAGTCAGGAAACCTAAACAGATAAAAATCCCATTTTTACATGGGATTGAGTACATGGATGAGTGTGGACCTTAACTCAGAATAATCATAAAAAGAAACATTCAGAGACACTTCATATTTCACCTTTATCTCTACCTGCACAAATCTCAAATGTTTTGCTGGTTGTTTCTGCCCTTCCATGTTCTTAGCTTTTCCTCTACACTGGTCAGGCATTAATTCTAATAGGGGCTAACGGGTGAAAAGTCCTAACTTGGATTTCTTTGAAAATTAACATCAAAGAAAATCAATTTGGATTATAGTCACTCTTTAAATATCAGAAGTTTTTAGATTTGATTCTGAACACGTATTAGCTTTAATTTTTAATTTCTTCAAGTGAGAATTTTGTAAGAATGTTTTAGCCAAGTAAAAAACTTCATATGGCCCTGCATTTTAGATACTGAAAAATGCCTTTGACTTTAATGAGATCCCATATGCAATTACGACCAGTAATGTGCATTGCACATCCTAGACAGTTCATGACAAAGTTTCATCCTAGCACTGTATGTCCACAGTAAGCCTCTCCCCCACGTTGGCATGTCTGGCTACTGCTGCTTATTTTCCTTTGCTCACGCATGCGAGTACATAATCAGCATTTTCAAATCCTTTGTCATAAACATGTAACATTTACCATACTTCTTTTAAAGCCAAGGAAGCTGACAATGCAATATTAATGGATTTCTTCTAGCGTGGCTATAATAATTTCTGAAATTTTGGCTTGTGCATCAGTGGGTATCTCTGGCATCAGGGAGAGTGAGCAGGGGCTTGGACTGCAACAACCAGCTGCATTTACCATAGGCTGATTCACCTGCTGCTAGCCACACACCAGTAAAAATCACTAACACAGTAGCCAGAGTTCTAAATCCATAGTGCTCCTGTGTAATCCCCTCTTGCACTGCCAGCAGCATGCAAAATAAATAAATAAATAGCTTACCCTGCTTAATGCTAGTCAGAAGGAAAAATTATGCAAAGGTGTGGTAGGCCAGAATCAAAGAAATTTAGACTTTGGGATGTTACCCACAATTTGAAAAGTGAACTTTTTATTTCAGTTGTGTTTTAAAATTATTGTTAAGGAAGAAAACAATGTGCCAGTGCATTCTTTGAAGCGGTCCCAGAAAGCACATAAACACTTGCCCAAAACCTTTACTCACTGCTGTCCACATTTCCCTTTCTGTCATGTTCATTTTGGAGCTCTCCTCCATTTTTCAGACTTCCCACTCTTCCTCTTTTATGACTATAAACACTCACTGTCCTGATATTTTCTTCCTAGTCACCACCCTTTTCTACTGAGAGGTTTCTCATTACCTCTGAGGCTCACTGTGCACAGACAGCTTCCCTGCTGCCCTCCCCACCCCAGTGCCAGTCAGCTGTGCTAAATCCAGACATTCCAGATGCCACAGATACTTGTCCATTACATTATCTCCCTTCAGCCCATCTGCTAAAATCAAATTTGCTGGATCGGGGACTAAACAAATGCTTCCCCTTCCCTGGCCTCTGGTAGCAACTAAGCCAGCTTAGGGTCAGTAATAACAACAAAACTTTGAACTCAGGACTTTCGGTTTTGCATGAAGATGCCCAACTCAACAAATTAAATTTAAATGAACAATTGAGCTCTCCTGTCATATTAAATACTGTTACAGTGTTGAAAAATATTTTGAGAAAGTAATCTTTGCACTATTTTAGGATCTGAAAGACCTAATGTTCAAGGCCTAGAATGGAATCAGAACTTGTTAACAAATAAATAGTAGCAGTATTTATCAATGCAGTTATCTTTGTAGTCCTCAATAACCACACTGCTATTTTGTATACACATGTACTGCATACCATCTGCTGATGTTTATTTTAATTCACCAGGAAAGGCCTGTGTTTAAGTTGGAATTTAAGTGACAGAATCAGAACAAAAGAAAAAGGGCAGCAGAATAAACTGAATAAATTCCAAGTCTGACTTGTAAAGGCAGACAATATAAAAGCTATAATCTTAGTTTAATCCCCACACTTTTTAAACATAGTAATTACTAGACATCTGCTGGTAACACAGCCTTGCTATTGGATAACCTTAATTACCCTGTAATATTTCCTGACACTCCCCAAAATATGCCCTATGGATAATAATTCATTCACGGTTCAGCCCCATTATTAGCTACTAATTCAAACAATCAAGACAAAGACAACGAACAGATGACCTTGAACAATTACCCACTCACTGAACAGAATTTATTTCATGCTTTTCAAAGACTTTACTGCTTTCCTGGCTTCATGAGCAGCACTCAAAAATTAACAAAACTCAAGCAAGAAAAGAGCTGCAGAATAAAAGGAGATTTGCTGGGGTACCCCAGGTCCCTTAAATATCATTTGCTTGCATTAACAACATAATGGCTTCTGCAATACAGTTCATTTTCTAAGATTAAATAGGGACCTAGACAGACTGGGTGCAAAACCCGATACAATTGTTTTAATAGAATGGATTTGTAAGCTGTTTAATTATCTTCAAGAAATGTATTGGGAAACCTGGAATGAAAAAAATAAATGCATATAGGTATAATGAATGGAATTCATGCAACTGTTGCAGAAGCAGATAAAGTATCAGTGACTTCAGTGCGGAAGTAGATGGCTGCAAATGTCTGAGGCTTCTCTTTGGGCTGCCCAGGAAATATTTCAAGTCACAAGTCACACTTTGTCCTCATTTGAGCTGCCATAACCTGGTGCCCTCTTTCTGATTGTACAGGTAAAATCAAGTGCAAAAGATGGAGCATTATTGCCAAATAAGTCGAATCTCTACTACTTCGGGTGATTCTTTATGTTGTTCATTTAGAGAAATTATTGTCGCAATGAACACGAGAAGGGATACGGCTTTTTAAATGGTTATCATAATCAAATTTTAGACATTTGTCTTCAGATTAAGGTAAGGCGGAGGTACACCAAGGAGTGTAAAGAGCTACTGCCCTTTTCTCTGCAACTCAAGTCATTCCCTCTTTGAGAGTCTGGGAGGTCCTTTGCAATCCATCTGAGAGTCAAAGCATTCAGATTTAGCTGGAAATGGGACTAGAATTACTGAACTGCCAGGAAAATAAGGTTGAAGGGAAAGATAGGAAAAAAAGAATGTTATTGAAAATTCAAAGTGAAAAATCAAAGTCAAAATGAAATCTATCTTTTCGGAGATGGTTCTGAGAAAGACATTATCATTGTAGGAATACAGGTGAATTCCTTGAATATCTGTAGAAGTGAAAGGCAGAAATAACATTTTGTCAATAAAATCAAAACACAGACATGCTACAAAATTTTCCCCTGACAAAATCAGAACTGTGACAAAAAATAGCTTTTAAACACAATCTATTTATATGCCATAATCACAATGACTTGAAGATAAGATTTTTTTTAATGTAAAGTGCATAAGAATGAACAGCCTTGTAAAGTTTAGAGCAGGAGGTTTAGCCCTAAGTCCAGAAAAATAATCTGAAAGCCACAGATAAAAGGACAACTGGTAGTTTTCCTTGGCCTTAAAAAGGTATGCAGTCTGCAAATATAAAGCACTTCATGAAAGGTGGGGGGGAAAAAGGAGGTTTTTTCCTCCAATGGAAAGCAAGAGACTGCAATATCTTCAAAGAAAAATATTTGTGTCAACATAGCTTTACAGACTACTTGAGGCTTCTTGTTGAAGCTATGTCCTCTGAATGTGCTTTGCTTATCAATAATGCCTAATAAAACTTCTAAGATTTAAAGTCCACATTCCAAAATGAGGTACACATGATGAAATTTCTCATTCTGAGCCTATTTTTTTCTACTTTTGCACTACCCATCAGAATTTCCTCTTCGAGGATGGCATTGAAGTGTTAGCACGTGTCCCTATAATATTGCCCTTTCTCAGTGCAGTCACTGTAAAAGGCAGTTCATAGGGGAATCCTCACTTCGAGACATTTATCCAAGTAGTCTTGGAAGCATGTCAGTAGGAATATACTGGAATAACTGGTACAGTCTCTTCTGGTTTCAAAAATTTATTAATTACATCAACATTCCTCCTTTTTTTGTTTTCCTTTGATCATTACAAAACCCACAGCCCAACATTTGGGATTTTTATTAGGGAGTATGCTTTTCCTGTCTAGAACTTTTGTAGAAATGAACGTTGGACATTTCATTTCCAAGATCAAGAGCAGTCTCTCAGGTCATAACCAAACCTCTATGAAACAAATTTGTGATAAAGGCTTTTTAGGAACTGTGTGCTCTGTTTCTGTTTAAAAAAATCCCTCATGGATTGTCAACATAAAATATTTTCTTGTGGATAAACTAACAAAATAATCTCTTGGCCAAGGGTTAGGAATGGCCTTTTCTTATACATAAATATTCAAATTATTATTTTTGAAGGGAAAGTTTGAAGTACACTTGCTATTAATTTCTATACAGACCAAACTAATGCAACTTGCCTGAAGCTTATGTCCTCGTTCATTCAGGAACTGAAATGTCATCTACAGCAAGATAGTCTTTTCTTCTAATTAATGTGGTCACAAAACAAATGAAACACAATATGCAAATTAGAGCTATGATGACTAAATAAAATTCTGTCCCTCCAGGAACAAAACACTCAAAATAAACTGGTTTCGTATTGTTGGTTTTGAAAGGCCCATCTGTTAAAACTGAAAGTATTTTGCTTCAATTACATCTGGTTACTAATAAGTGCTGTGTTTCAATTATTTCAGGGAAACTTAAAAGACAGAAGTTTTTGCTAGAGTTCAGGTCCAGAATGAACTATGTAACTGGGTTATCATGTGTTAATCTCAGGTGTTGGACCAAGCTCAAAATTAAATTCACATTTCTGTTCACATCTGAAAAACCTCCCAGAAAGTCAGTGTGAGTCTATGAATGTTATACAGCCAAAAGACATATTAAAGATTACAGATTCAACCACTTAATCTTCTCATTGCTTCGAAATGCCATAAAGTCGACACAAAGAAACCAAACTTATTTACAGAGTGAAGGTGTCTTACAAAAATACGATTCTAAGAAAAACTACTGTTTTAATTCAGTGTTTCCATTCTCATGTTTAACATAATCTCCTGGAACACACAACTGTATCTAGCACAATTACTGTAGAAAATACAGATTTATTAAATAAATGTTAGAAATGGCAGAAAAGTGAGCGGATTCACTAAGAGGAATTCTGATTCAAGCATTTCCTTGGCCAACTCATTTCAAAAGGGATTGGTGTCCCTTTCAGACTGAAGAGGGTGACCTGGTTAGAAACACCTTCACAGCAGAAATTAGACCTTCCTCCCAAAACTCCAATGGGAGTTTTGACAATGGATCTACAACCATGATTTAACCTACTGGACCCTTCTGGGGTCCTAGAGTCCTTGACATCCTAGACTCATTTCTTTATTAAAGCTTCACAGAGTGTGCCTGCTTTAACCTGTGACCCTAGAAGGTTTTATGGCTCTTTAAAAAATATTATGTTCCAGCGATCCCAGACAAGGTGAAAACAAGATAAGGAAAAGGTGACCATTTCCTCCAGAAAATCCAGAGACCAGTCCACCTGTCTGACATGAAGGAAATCAGTATTTCCTGGAATGAATCAGGTTCAAGACCTGGCATGCAACTTTCTCCATCATAAGCAATTATTCTGACCACCAAATTGTGTTCTTAATCAGTTTTGTCCATCTGGACACTAATCTTTTCCAATAAAATCTCTATCCAAACTCTTAGACTCCTGTGAGAAGTCTTAATGTTAAGCTCTTGCTGTTTTTCAGTAACACAAAATCTACTTAATTTGATTTTTCAAATGAGAATATAATGCCCCCTAGAAAAGTTACAGGTACAGAAAGCAGTGTTATTGAAGCAATAAGAAACCATCATCTGTAAAGGCAAAGATGACATTCTGACAGAGTAGACCTTCTAGCTACAAGAGAGCTGGCCAGAACCAGAAAGGACTTAAGAGAAGCAGAATTATTTTTTTCTCAGTAACACTGTTCAGCAATCAAGGCTTCAGAGCTTCTAAGGCCTAATCCACACAGTCAGTGGAAGAGCTAAACTTCAATTGCTACCACCTGCTTTTAATTTCTTGGGTTTTTTTTTTCCCAGCTCCCCTACACATGAAAGCTTATTTTTCTTTCTTAGACGGAATGCTTTTTCCTGCTTATGTTTTCCCTCTCCTTCCTGAAGTCACAACTGCTTTTATCTTCAGTGTAGTCAATTCCAAGTCTAAACCAAAGACCTTGTGTACAATGTACTTTTTAAAACTGATATAAACAAACCTGCCTGCTTTTTTCACTTCTCCCTGCTTCTGATACCTTCTTGATGCTGCCTAATTCCTTCTTTCCCTTTTTGTAGCTTAACCTCTACTTTTATACTCTGCAAAATGCATTTGCTATACCATGCATACCATTATTCCTTACTCTTCTCTTCTGACCTTTATTTTCATGTACTGTCTTCAAAATCCAAATTTTTTATCGATTGCAAAGATTTAAGGGTTTTTTTCCTCCAAAATAATACTTTCATTCCTTAGCTTTAGTATGAAGCAAAATATGTTTGGTCGTTTGAAATAGCAAGGATCATCCCACCTCCTACATGGTGAATACCAACTTGAATCATAGGATCTCTCTCTGAAGCTGAGTGCAAAATCCCTGAAGCATATTTAGAGCTCCCATCTTTAGTTTTGCCACAGATGTGTTACATCAGTCTGTTTTCTTGTTTCCTACTCTATGGGTAATCTACTGCATATTGTACATTTGTAATTTTAGTGTACTGCAGTCTGACTTGAAACAGTTCTCCTGGATGATTTTTACATCTGCTCACTGCAGTATCTCTGCAAGGGTCAGAAATCCTCATTTCCACATTTTTACTTCATACATTTTCTACGTGAAGTAGAAGCTATAGCTATGTGAGATGCCATTGTTGGTTTAAGGAGGCAGTTTTAGCAAAGGCGGTAGTTTTTCCATTGCTATGTTGCCCATGGAAGCTCAAACGTTGTCTGGCAACTATCCTCAAGGGCAATTGTCTGGCCAACTTAGCAGTGGGCCCCCTGCCATCCTAACAGATGGGCACCAAGTCTAAGTAGCCATAAGACCATATAAGTGCATTTAGTGTGAAACTTGGGGCATAATTCCCAGCCTTGATCACCATATGGCTTTTCCATACAGAGTTTGTGATAAATGGGATGCGCAGCACTAACATAACTTTGAACATGAACAGCATTAAGGAAAATAATAACGAGAATAGCTCCCACCACGTGATAAGCAGCAGGTAAGTTTGGAACGAGCCGGAGCAGTAGAAGGGTAGGATTATTATACATCATCTTCCCCCGACTTTTATTTCTGTTGATCCATTAGGCTTTCCATGACTCAACTTCTGAAAAACAAGGAAATGGGCTCCTTCACTCCCCTCCCACTCCTCTACAGGGAAAGAGAGTGCAAAACTGTGAAAGCCTGTTCCTTCAAGAAAAAACCTTGGACTCATTCACAGCCTCATAAATGAACTGAGCCCACATTTCACAGTCGCTTCAATACTGAATTCTACAGGCCTGTTTTAGAAGAGAGGCTCAGGATTTCATAGACTCATTAACCATGCACATATTAATGCTTTTATTCTTTATTCTTATTGGACATGGAAAGCATTTTGCCTCCCCTCAGCATACATTGTTTGAGATGTATCTGATCTAGTGCTTGAGGAAAGAGGGAAGCCAGTAAAACCTATGGGTATGTTTGTGCCCACCATCTTCATTGTAACTAATTCTAAGTAGCGCATGCCTTGCTGCCTGTGGATTTGAGTTACTGCAGCAAACTACGTTTGTGTTTGCTAACAGAAGGGATTGTAAACAAACAGGAAGTACTGAAATACGGGTTTAGTTCCAAGAATGTGAATCTTAAAAAATTCATACATTGGTTTAGAGTATTTTTAGGTAGCACTTTGGAGTTTTAGTTATTGTCAGAAAAAGATGCTGCTTGTGACCTTTGAACAGTGAGAAGTCCTGAAAATATGAAAACTCTGAAGAAATGTTTCATCTAATTTTAAAGATTTCAAGTGGTAAGAAATCATATGAAATAGAATTTGCCTTGTTATGTCTTTTCTTTTTCTATCTTTTAAGGTGGAATTCATGGTTGATTTACACTACTCTAAAATGATACCAGCAAAAGGAAAGGAAAAGTCCCACCTCTCCCATCCCCAGTTACATATTTCTACTGGAAAGGGCAGTGCTGCCTTTCAGGGAGGCAGGACTTGAGTAGTTTGAGGTATTTACAGAACCATTGTCTTAGATAAAAAAAGAGGGAAGTTTAATGCAGTATAAACCAATACAGATTTTG
Organism: Oriolus oriolus; assembly: GCA_013400235.1. Classification (NCBI taxonomy): domain Eukaryota; kingdom Metazoa; phylum Chordata; class Aves; order Passeriformes; family Corvidae; genus Oriolus; species Oriolus oriolus. The sequence goes on from VXBT01009623.1 coordinate 546,097, forward strand.
CTGGAAACAGTTCCAGCTGTGCAGCTGAAAGTCCAACACAATATATCTCTGTGCTCTTGGCTCCTTAATCTGAGAGAGGAACACCTTTCATGAATAGATATATGAATTCGCTTGCTTTCCAACTGTATTCAAATAATCAACTCTGCTGGCATGAACACTTGCAGAAAGCAAATGTCAAAGTTGTTTATGTGAAGAACTTTTCTGGAAACACAATTTAAGTCTGGCCCTCCAAGAATTTCGGTTGAAACATTTATCTAATTAGGAAGAGAGATAACTGACAGGCAGTATTTAATCAGAATCCTGAAGTAAGCATAATAGAGAATCAAACACAGTCATAGACACATTTCTGTCACAGGTTGAGAAATGTGATCCCTTTCTGAATTAACTTCCTACTTACCTGAAATAAGAAGAGTTAAATTAGTGCCTGTTCATACATTCATTATTTAGGCTACCAATAGCTTGTCTCATACACAGTTAGATATGATTAGAGACCATTATGCTAATTTTCTCTTAAGAAGATTGGATATTTTATTTTTAACTAGTAACTTATAAAGTTTGAAGCTGAATCAGTTTATGTTTCAAAAATCAAGGAATTAACTGGGCAATATAGTATATTTTGGCAGACCGATGCACTGACAGGAGGCTTCAGTTTATTCACTAGTTGAACAGGGGAATGAGTGATACAAACCAAACATACAAAGAGAACATGTCCTAGTCAGCATCAGAGTATAATTAAGAATGAAAAATCCCCTTGCAGATACAGAATCTACCACAAGTATTAGGAGATCATAGTCACAACAGAGAGAACGCCTCTGAGCTTCAATTGTGGCTCTGTTCAGAAACGAGTCTAAAAGTTGCACAGCTTCCTGTTTATGATCTTTCAGAAACTTCCAGGTCCGATTCACTCAATCTATCTGAAAAGTATTTTTCTCAGTTATCAGCCCCGTGAGACTGACCTTAAGTACAAGTCAAAGCACGAGCTCCTTGTGATGAGTGCAACTATGAACACACCACTGAAAATGGCAGGTGAAATCACCATTACTCCCTCTCATGATACAATTCACTCCTTAACCTGTCCATCACGAAGTCTTAAATAAGCCAAATCCATAAAGCAGAAAGAACAAAAGGGACTTGAATAAGATGAAACTAGACATGGGTGAAGTAAACATAAACTGCAAAAGTTCTCTAATAGGCATTTATCATCCTATAAAAGCAGAAATACTCTAGTTTTGATAAAAGAAGTTACAAAAGTTCTCTCTTTATGTTACAAAGAAAGAGATACATTTTCACAACAGAACTAACCTGCAGAAATCACTACCTACAAGTGATCAGACAAACCAAGAGTTTCATTTGTTTAGGGACCCAGATTTTTGTCTGGATATTGAAATTAGAGAGGGTCTTCATGACAAGAGGAAAGTGCTTATCAGCCCACTGCTTCCTGCTGTAAATCACAAGCTTGGGTGAGGGCAGGGCTGTGCATAAATTTCCCCAATAGACAGCTGACTTGCAGAAGTTTCTGATGCTGCCAACTTAAGAGGAGCAAAAGCCAAACAATTCTTGGCTAAATTTCCAGGGTTTCAGCTTCCTCACATTCTCCACTTGGTTGAAGTGTGCCCTTCACTGCTGCACATGCTGTGATGCAGAGCAACCCCGGAGGGACACAGCCCTCCCTCTGCACCCCGCTGGTCCCCTGCAAGCCAGCACAGCACACGGGCAACACCCCAACACCCTCGTGGCCTCAGGGGCTCAACTCAGAACAGTTACAGACCTGTTACAGAAGTAAATTATGAATTATTGGTGTATCCTGAGGTCAGTTCTATTTCGCAGCAGATTCATTCACAATATTAGCCATATTTTCAGAAATAAGAAGCAACCAACTTTTAGAGAAAAGCTTTCTCTTCTAGGAAAATTGGCTTTGTTTGCTTGTTTTACAGTGATCATCCTAGCTTGTGGCTTTATGTAGACTACTGAAAACCCTGGTGTTCATAGTAATTTATAACAGGAATGAAACTTTCTAAAGCCCTTTTGAAAAATTAATTAAAAAATAAAACTCCTTATTGTCTACCTTATAATAAACTGACAATATTTTAATATGTTTCAATATTTTTCTCTAATAACTTCTGCTCTAAGTTTTTAAGTACACAAAATTTAGAAATGAATGCGATAGAAATAATTTTTCTATATAAAAATTATTTCTGTTTCAAGTCTTCTGCCCAAAATACTTTACTTTCTAAGGTATCAATACTATGTTCAAAATTGCAGACTGGACAGTGTAGGGACCCTTTCAGATTCCACTTTCATAAGCCACAGAATCTTTGTGTTTAATCTTTTGTTAGAAGACCCCGAAGTTCTTTGATGCATGCACATTATTTTCTAGTGATTGCCACCACATGAAAAGGGTGTTAATCCTCTGCTAATTAACAAGTTGTTGAGGTCAAAGGGGGTCAGCACTTTACATTTTTGGATTTGGTGAATTTTTTGTTCATTGGAACTTCTTGGTCTCATAAATTCAGGTATTCTGTAATTTTATTTCATGTCAGTGATACCATCCTCTTGCCCTCTTAACCCAGTAAAGAACCTACGAAAGGCTTTTGGTTTGACATGAGGTTCAGTTTGCATGTATTTTTCTACCCTACAAGTCCTTTTCTTACACACACTGTTGCATCATGCAGTTTAGGTGGTTTATCTAGACAGGAGATGAAGTTCCCACTGCTTTTGTTAGTCATACTTCATGTTAATAAAATAATACAATACTTCTAAAAATAGTTGAAAGATTATAAAGGTATAAAACCCAATTCTTATTGACGGGCAAAAAGATTGAAGATGGTCTTGACACTTTCACTTATTCACTAAGTGTTTTTATATATACATATATACATACTTAGTTGTTTCTGTAAGTATTTCTTCATTGCCTTATTAATCTGAAAAGTAGCTTCATTAACTCTGGACAATTTTAACTTCTCTCACTGAAATACAGCTATGCTGCCTGATCTGTGCATGTTCTTAGAAAGGTTCTGCAACATGAAGAAAAGCAGCTAGCACGACAGTAGATGTTTTGTTTTGCATTTAGTTCCTATAAACTGGAAAAAGTGCATGAGAAAAGGCATCATAGAAACAGATAAACAAAACCTGATGGGGTTGGCAAAGACTATGAAGAAAAAAATGTAAGGGCACCAAATCAGTCGATATTCATACAGTAAATTAAGGCAGGTCTAACCTTAGTAATCCTGCCAGTGAGTTCCACAATTTCACGACACATTGTGTGAAAAGGCACTTCCTTTCATAACAAATGAATCTGCTCTATCTTTTTCTAATCTCTTCAGATCGAGCTGGATCATCCCTTGTGAGAGGTAAGGAACGCAGACATTCCTAAAGTCTCTCTTCTACGAGCTTCAGTACTTTGCAACTGTTTTTTGTCATGACCCATTTTAATTACAATTTCTTAAACAATCTATCATAATCTTTGCAGTTTCCTTCACCCAAACGAATACCCTGCATTTACTTGACAGTTTTCATCACCATTTGAAAAACTGACATGTTTAGAATACCCTAAAAAGGATGAGTAAATTCTTTTTGGTAAAACTGTTTGTCTAGTTTAAAATTAAAAGAAACTGCTTAGAAAGAAAAAGAAAACCACCACCACAGTATAATTTTAATTTCATCAAAAATTCTTTTAAAAAGTACAAAACCATCTAAGCTGAAGTGGAGACTTAGCCACGCTGTGTAGACACTGCGATTAATTCCATGTTATATAAACAGCATCTCACAGACAGCACTGTATAGGTGGGAGACCATTAGGACAGTTTATAAAGGGAAGCGAGTGATCTTACCCTGCTGAATCTTGATTAAGGAAAAAAATTATTGTATAGGCTGCTTGGTCTAAACTGATTTTGTTATCTCGAGCTCAGTAAAACCTCAGCACAACAGAGGTGATTGATGATCCAGGATGTACCTATTCTTTTCTGACAAACGAAATAGCTCCAGGGTGCTCAAGTTGTGCAGCTCCTCCTCAGCCATGTGAGGGCTGAGGGTTTCCCTGAGGTACCCTCAGCCAGTGCATACCTTTGGCTCCTGTTACAACGAGGCACTGATTATCTCCACAATCATTTTTGAATGGTGGAGATTCTGTTGAAATGAAGCAACTTCTGACATTTCATTTATGCATATATTATGTTAAAGTAAAAATAGCTGAAGAAAGGAAACTTGTCTTTCTTTTCATGATTCTCTTTTTAGAACTTGATTAAAGTATTTTCTCTTTTTATTAAATTAAGGCCACTTTTTATTCGTTCTGATATTAATTTGTACTAATAGATTTCCATGCAGATAAAGTAGTAATTCACTTGAAATTCTATTCTTTCCTTAACATAGTAACCAAATAAGGAATTTGAGTGTAAGTATTGGCATTAAAACAGTGCTATAATTCCAGCATTTGAAGCAGTTTCATTACTTGAGGAATTGGAGTATTTAGATGAAGTTAAATTAGGCCACAAGAAAATATATTTTTAAAAAAGATGATGACCTAAATGGTGAATTGTGACAGCAGCCAAGTAAATAACTTAACAAGAAAAAGCTTTGCAGAATATTGATTTAATGCATCACTTAAGCAACAGAATATCTCAAACCCGCATTATCCATGCTCTATTTCCCTGTACCTTGGACAGTTTATCTATTCACCTCTCTCAAAGGAACAAGCACATATTTCTACATGGATTGTTTGCCTGTGATGTACAGTTTTAAACGCTATGATAAAATTAATCTTTAGAATAATTCTACTTTTGTGAAAGATACTAGTTTGTGGAAATTTTAGCACACTGGAATGAGAGTTACAGAAATTTAACTAAGATACATTAATTTTCATCCTTACTCTGTGAAAATCCATCACTGCAGAAAAATATATTCTCTGTTTTAAAGGATTGCAAACTGCATTTCAACTTCATTGCAGAGTTTCTAAAAGAGCTTTAAAAATGCCAAAAATCTGATATAAAATTACACTGATTTTAAAATATGGCTTTAGATGTTACGTTCAGGACAAAGACTATAAAGGTAGTGCTGTCTGAGAAGGAGGGAGAAAAGGCAAGAAAAAGTACTGGGGTTTTGGTTTCTGTTTTGTGTTTGTTTTTTTTTTTTTTCCTTTTGAAGAAATGAGTGAAAGAATCTCATTCTTTTGAAACAGTCCATTTTATTACCCAAAGTAAAATCTGGTGTTGTGAAGACTGTTCCAGCTAAAATTAGACTTTATCAGTGTTATGCCATTTAATATGCATGAATGACATCTTGATGGATAGAGAGGCATCGGATCTGAATTCTCTGATTTCCTCTCTGAGGCTGCAGAGCTGGAGCTGCTCCTGCCTGACTCCATGTGCCCCAGCTGCCACGGCAGGTTCTGCACGTAGACTGCCCTGTTCCTGCAGCACACGCTCAAACAGCTCTACCAGGGTCCTACAAGAATTATGAATATTATGAATGAGGCCCTTCCCTACATGCCTGTCCTCAGGAAACACTCAAACCACTTTTTCTCCAATACTTTTGATCTTTCCTGGTTAAGCCTTCAATTTTACGGGCAACGGGCTAAGAGTACCTGTGCCCCTCACCAGGGTAACAGAAGCCCAAACAAAATTATGATTTTCATGGCATTTTTCAAGAATATGGACAGTCAGAACACTGTCCCCAGGACAGTGTTTCAATCACTTTTTATTCACATCTTCAATATTCCCATCACTGTTAGTCTCAAAGAGATCTCACCACAGCCCAGCAAAAGATAGGGAGGTGAATTCAATACTGGGGAAATGAACCAGAGCTAAACTCCTTTTTATCAACACCTATGTCACCAGTAAAAAAGAACTGGTTTTAATTTTCAGGTCTCTTCTCAGTCTTAGAGGGGGTGGCCACAAGGTCTCACTGATTTCCCTGCCTCCCTCCACGCTGTGGTAAAAAGCTCCCAAGCTATTTGCAGTCTCCACTTTGTAATATCTGCAAAGCAGATTTAAGGAATTACAGAAGTTACCTCCTGACCAGTTTTATTTATCTTTTACAGCTAAAGGAGGTTATAAGAGCATTGTTGGAGCCTATTTGACCACCCTTTGTGATCTCTCCAGCTGAGCAAGGAAGGGAATAAGACTCATCTGTTCACCTCATGTTGATTTGTCATTTGACATCTGTGTCAGAGCAACACCCTGTAAGAGCAGACACTTTGATGCCACTGCAGCTTTATCTCTGTCAGGACTAGAGCTGGGTGGACTATTTACTGGGAATAATTTATTCAGCAGATTTTCCCCTTTCTTCAGTTTAAGAGTTCTCTATACATGTTCTAATTAGAAGAGATAATTGGCTTAATACTCAAGCACTTCATTCTTACTTGTTCCCTTTGTCCAGAGGTGTCCTGAATAAAGGCAGGGTGAAACCCTGGTGCCACTTAAGACACTGAAACCCACTCTTCTCCTTGATTTCATTAAGGTCAGGATCTCAGCCAAGGTCCCTCAAGCAAGAAACCTCCAGTTTAGATTGTGATATACCAAAAATGAGGTCCATAATTAAACAATGGGAAGGAACAAATGATACAGAGCGAGGGACAGAGTAACAGGATATTTAGATATCATCATGATGGCTCCATTTAAAAAAAAGGGGGGGGGTAAAAAACACAATAGAGATTATTTAAAGTAGAATGACATTCAAGAGGGCTCAGGCTAGGATTTTATTCCCCTACAAGGATGAGACAAACATGCAAACATACTTTTGCAACTGGAATTTGTTATTTGAACAAGTGCAGTTTGCATTGACTTCCTCCCTCTGCCCCCACCACTGTCGTCCCCTCTGTCTACACCTTGTTCGTTAACCAAGATCAAAACCCTCCTGGTAAATGAATTCTTTGCTCTGTAGGGTATAAGAAATTCATTAATCAATACCAAACATATAATTAAAGATAAAATGTCATTGCTGGAGTAGCAGTTCTGTTCAACTCTATAATAATCTATTTCTGAAAGCATCTCTACCCTGCATGCACCTAGCAAGGAGCAGTGCCTGAAGGCAGTATTGAACTATATTCTCTGAAATGCCTAGTGTTTTGCTAGCAGTTTCAAACTCTTCTGTTCTTCAACATTCAGTCACTAAACTATGCTGCTTAAATTATTAAATCCTTTTAATTTAAATTTTCATAAGCTACCAGAGGAAAAATGCACTTCCTTAAAGTAACAGGTCTGGCTTCTTGTAAGGAAAACTATGGCATCATTATTGCTTTTATGCAGTATTAACATCCTTTAAGAAAACAACAAAATAAATTATTTCATTAAGGAGTAAAATGTGGAAGGCAGATGGTTTAAAAAAACAAATCCTTTTGAAACTGTCCTGGCTTAGGACCACCCAAAACTGGAACAGAAATGGGGCAAACTATCTACTACCTCAATCCCTAAAAGACTGAGATATCAGACTAGAATTATGAATTTAAAAATGCAAAATCTCATTAGATCAAAATTATCGACCAAAATTATTAAAGAAGAAAAATAATCTCCAAGATTTGTTATACTGGTCCAGAAACAATGTATTACTTTGAAAAATTTGGAATATATTTTTACTTTAATATGTTTTTACTGGAAAACATGTTGCAACAGCTATAGGCTTGTGTCCCAGTGATGCTTTAATCTCATCTAGAATACTGCAGTTCTAGAGACTGCAGTCCTCTACAGACAGTGCTGTAGGGGTGGGACAGTGGAGGGAATACACTATTTAATTTAGTGTGAATTCATATAGTGTGAAATACTTAAACATTCATCTATTTTCTCTGTGAAGAGAGAGATGATTTATCCCAGGGAATAATAGATTCAATAAAAAATAGTCAAAATTAGACCATGTAGGATTTTTTCAATGAAAAAACTTCTACATTTGAAACATGAACTGCTAAATACTATCATTCTTCACCAAATACTGGATTGCGCAAACTTTTGTAAGTTTAAATTTTGAAACCAATCTTACTTTATAATGAAATTAAAATACAAAGTGCCAGTTGCAGACATCTATAAGGAATTGACAGTTTGATAAATAATTTATAAAATATATATGTTTATATGTTACTATGGGCTAATTGGGGATGAAAGTATCACTTGTATCTGAAACCAGAAAAAGCTGCACAACCTTTTAAGAGTAGTCCGAAGGGAAAAAGTCCCACTATGGTCACCAAGTCAGACTGTCCCTACGAAGCCTTCATTTTTTAAGGTGAAAACTGAGCCACTTGAGTATCAGGCAAGTGTCTTTTAGGGAAAAATAATTTGTTTATGCTGAAAGGACTTAAGAGAACAAGTGATTAAAGAAAAGGGACAAATATGGAAGGATTAACAAAAAATTAAGGAAATGACCCAGGAAAGCAAAAAAGCATTATTTAAAAGAAATGACAAGATTTTCTGGAATACACAGATGTGATACAGAAGCTGTTTAAATAACTTTCATTTTTAGGTTTATCTGACCAAAAGCATGGTTTGTTCTAGCTTTATTGATCAAATCTTTCTGGATAGTCTAATTCTATGGTGATCTAATTGTAGCCAAGCTTTGAAAGACTTGTGTCACTCAATTTCATCTGAGGTATACTGCAGTTACCAACCCACTGTTTAAATAACATTTCGTTTTATCTAGAAATTTTCTTACAAATACAATTGTAAACACATGAATTTAATTTTCACTTGAATAAATTTGAAAAAATTTTTAGGATCGACTAGCTAAAAATCCTGGATTTTTTCCTATTGTATTAAGTTTACCTGAATGAGTTATTCCTGAGATCTGAACTCCTCACTAACAGCCCTGTAACCAAAATCAGGTTTATAAATACACAACAACTACTAGCTCAACATATGTATGAATTCCAGCACATAGATTAAGAACCTACTGAATCTGGGGGTTGTTTTGTAGTGGTTAAATTACAGCCATATTATCTAAGCTATCCACCAAAAGTTGCTCCTAAGCAGACAGAAGACCTGCAGAGGAAAGAGGAGTAAGTTCTTCTGACTTTCGCTAGTAAGGGGATACCAGCTTCCTCTCACCGCTGAAAATCTTCCCAGTATCTCGTGTGGTTTAGTTCACTTCCTCTACATAAATAGTTAGAGGACACCAAGGAATAAGACTCAGTTGGAAAAGAACAAAAGCAAAGCATCCACGCCCCAAAAGCCCCACAGATCCATTATGATATTCACGGCTGAACTCGTGGTTTTTCTTTGTGTAGATGGTAGATGCTGCAGCCTGGCCAGCTGGGTCATATACAGCAGAGATGATTTGCTCAGACAACATTTCAGCCATTTTCACCCCTCTTGTTGCAAGAGATGAGAAGAAACCTTCATTCACAACCCTCTTGTACCAGACACATCTGAAAAACTCCTTGTGTTAGCTGTGGGCTGTTCTTAAGTAGGGTATACGACCATTTCCAGAATAAATGCACATACTGCACGTGCATATTTCCAGGCTCTGCTAATTCCTCTCCATGAAATGGCTTTTGGGTGCCCTTCATCCACTTGCCCTCCCTCAACGATTTTCAATGACTTTGCTTCTTCTCTGCCTTTTCCTGTCTTCTCCAGTATCTCCTGGGATATTTTTTTGACTGATTTCTTCTTTGCTTATGCACTACCAGCCTCAAGGGATTTTACTAGCAGTGACTAATATAAGCTTGAAACTTTAGCAAATACCACCTACTGCTGAATTATAAAAAGCAAAGGTGTATAGAACAGCAAAAATTCTCTGGCAAAGTTGTAAGCAAACACACACTTTATAAAGTTCAATTACTTTCCACTGAAAGAAAAATACAAAGGCTTGAAAATGCTGGGCAACATGAAATCTGCATCATACACATGACAGGACTGCATTTGATTGTCTAAAGGAACGGTTAATATATTTATTTTCAGAAGTACCCATGAAACACATCAGCACACAAACTGCGTAAGTGCCTTTATTCTACATGTTTCTGAAAGAAATTTATCTCAATTTTTGATTTTTGTCTAAATGTTGTATGCCTTACTAAGAGGAAGCCAAGGAGCAAATCTGCTCCTCCTCTCAAGTAGTCACTGAGCTTATATTTCCACATGAAAAAAATCAATAGCTGTTTTTTTAAAAGTTTTTGTGAATGCACCCTGTACAGGATGTTCAAGGCCATCCTACTTTTCCTCACCCTCACACCAGCCATATGCCCTCTGATACTTGCAAATAATGAAAATTCTCCTTTAGTAACTGTAATTTCTAACTTCAGTCATTTCTTTTCTTTCCTAGTATTCCTGGCCAGGGAACCTTGAAAATTCTTAGGAACAGGATCTCTGTTAGACAGGAGTTAAGCATCTCTACCAGTCTTTGCTAGATCAGGGGGAAAAGCTGCAACACCACAAAACCCTAACCAAACCCAGAAATGGAGACCTGTGGTGTCAAAGGATGGAGTCAGAGAGGACTACAGAGCAGTAACAGTAGGATCTCCAGACTCTGACAGCCTACTTCATCCAGCAACATCTTATCTCATGTGTTAAACATTATGACAATGACAGAATTTGAAAAGTAATGTTATTTTTCCACACTCTGATAATTTCGTGATGCTCTTATTCTTTGTCTCTTACAATTATGAATTTGTCTTTAGTAACAATAGTGGCGAAAGAAGCAGTTTACTATTCAAGGAGAGTGAATATGATGTAGCCTAAATCTTCATTTTGTTTTCTTTTCAGTGGACGTGATAGGGAGAATAAAACATCCATATTGATACACGAATACATAAAAAGACGCACTTCTCTCTCTGGAGGCAACAGTGATCTAAAGTATGAATTTGGTCTCCAAAATACCATGAGTCACAAAAATGTCTGCTTGTGTCACCCAAGTCTTTGATTCATAGCTCAAGAAATGCAGGTAAATAATCATTGCTCCAGAGTACCTAGATTTTCCTGAAATCCACTTGAGTTGTTAGAGGAAAGAGCTAAACAATAATAAATGAACTAGTATGTTTATTCCCTCTCTTTAAAGAGCTTTTCAGCATTTTAAAATCAAAAACTGACATTCACGAAACAGATGTATTTAAGACAAGACCATGTATTGGTCTTAAACCCAAAGAGTTTACTGCTCTCTAGAGTAAGGTTTCTTTTATTAGTATTTCTTCCCTCTTTAATTGAATTAAATAACAACAAAAAAAAGCAACCAAAATTATGAAGACCACCAGCACAGTGAAAAGAAGAAAATGTCTCCCAGGGTTTTCAGTTCTCTTCCCTCAGTGTTCTGGAGTCCAGATGTGGAAAGCCTAGTGGAGCTGAAAGCATTTTTGGAGGGTGGAGAGAAAGTTTTGATGCTACTGCTATAGCCTTATTTTATCCAAACCAGACAATTATCTTTCTTCATGAAGATTAAAAAGCCAAACAACAACAGCTACCAAACCACACCTTTTATATATCGTTACTAAACAGTATTTTTAAGTGAGCCTGCTGAAAAAAACTCCACTCTGCATTTTCTTAGCACTTAGAAGCAAAGAAGGTCTTTACAAGGCGTTCTTAACTCAGAGTAGAATATTTACTCTCTTCATCTTCTTTGAAATCCTGCTTGTGAGGTGTGTCAGTTTATTTTTAAGAGATGTATTTTTCCTGCTCACGTATCAAGCAAACACATATTGATTTGCTGCAGCCATAGCAGGTCACAGGGTATGGAGGAATGTTCCCATATCTTACACAGCTACACCTGGAATATGGTGTTCAGCTAAGTGATGACAAGGGTGGTCAGTGAGGTGATGATAAAAGTCTATAAATAGCTTAAGAGGGTGAACTCTGAGGAGGGAGAAGCACTGGTTTAAGGTGGACTGAAGAAGCTTGATGGGTAGAAACAAAAAGATGCCCTGACAGCCAGGGCCAGGCATAAGCTGCTAAATAGGATCTTGTACAGTACGATTGCCAGCAGAGCAGTCTGGGCTTGGCCTCGCTTACACCACAGACATATAATGAACTTACTATTCCAGATTAATTATTCTGGGACATTTCCAAGCATATTTAAGCACTTCAACTGCTAAATTAGGCCCCAAGTTCAACAGTCCACCAACAGGAGTCACACGCTGGGTGTATTTAGAACTACACTGGACACAGCCCTGGAAACGCGTAAGAGGAAATAAATCTGCTGAGAGAGGAAGATGGATACAAACCCTGCAAATCTGTCATACCTCTGTTTTCTGTAGTTCTAGGAAAACATGCATATGGGATTTGGGAAAGGTCTTTTTAATAAGGGTTAATTGGAGATGTATGTCACACATGACTGAGTACTGTTTCAAATTACTGCTCACGCTGGCATAACTAAATCAGACAAATGACAGAATACCAAAATAGGGAATAGTCAATCTTCTTCCCTCCTACTTAATCTTTATAGCTTCATTATTCTCAAATATTAGCAATTATAGATTTTCCTGGTTTTGTTAGTAATACAAGTTTTTGTAACTTAGTATGATATGGTCTTAGTAATATTTTGTTGCTTCTGTAAAAATATTACTAAGACCACATCACAATATTCCCCAGAGATCCAATAGTTCTGTAAAATCTTTCTTCTGTTGTCAAATTATTAGTCTAGGCTTTCAAACTGCTGGATTCATTTATCTGGCTTATGATGCAAAACTTCAGATAAATGATCCTGATATAGCCTCTTCTGAGCATAAAAAAAAAAAAAAAAATTGAAAAGGGGAAAATAACCACAGTTTAGTAAGCCAGATTAGTTATTCCCATAAAAATCATTGTACTGTCTGTAACGCTGAGTTACTCTAAAAGTCAGGTCGCTAACCCCGAACCCAAAAAAGTCACTTCAGTTTCTCTCTGCTGCCCGAGTTAACTGCAAGCATTTCCTGACACTGAGAATGCAGGCAGAAAAAGGAAAAACGTCGACTTGAGAAAAGCACAGCTTCCAATCCCCACCCACCAGCTTCAGTCAAAGGGATGACTTCAGTCCCTTTCTTAACTAATCCTGTCACTGTAAAATCCTACAGTCATTCTTCCAACATAAAGGGAAAACGGACTCACTAGGAGGACCTAGACTCTTTCAGCTTGAACTGTTAACCAATGGTGGAAATGCAAGAATGCTGAAGTTGTGCCTTCAGAGCCAATAGAGTGGATTTGTGTGTCCCACATGACTGTGTTTCCCCTGTCTTTCACATGGGCAGTATTTAGTTCAATTCAGAACTGCAGATAGTATAGCGTGCAGAGCAGCAATGGGATGTCTGAGCACAAGTGGCTGACTTCCAGGCGACTTCAGGAAGCACATTTGTACATTTCTCCTGAATTAAACTGGGATTCTGCACCCTTGACATTCTCCAATCCTCCCTGTCTCTGCAGGAGGAGACAGCGACCTGCACAGCACAACAAAACTGTGAGTACGGGCTCTATTTATTTTTATTTTCACCCAGAAAAGCAAATCTCTTAAAAATGTCAAAATGCTAGGTGCGCTAAATCAACGATTACTTTTCTTATAAGATGAACAAGTATCTAAAGTGGTATTCAAATTCAGAAATATTTCTTGCATGCTTCAATAAAAGAAAGAGGTAAAAAAAAAAGAAAAAGCGAGTTATCCTCCAGGGCAGTGCCTGCATGCACGCTGCATGACACACTGCTTCCTGACATAGCCAGCGTGCTGCTTTGTTCATAAAGAAAAACAAAGACAAAAAGCCCTACACACGTATGTTGTTCACTTTTATTTGTACTCTGTGTCTAATCAGGCCTGATCTGTCCCCAAGGGGAAAACATAAAGGCAAACTTTAACTCCGCCAGCAAGGGCAACCCAGACTTTCCAGACATCTGACAGTTATTATAATTAGCTATGAAAGACAGCGAAGACACTTTGGGGCAAATAGCTCTTACATTTGGAACAATGAAGTCGAGCAAGGTTCCCATCCCACCCCTTCCACGGGGGGAGGGGGAGAGGCAAGGCAACGGGGGGAGTGTGAGGAAAGGGTTATGGCTGGACTGAAAACACACAACTAGTATAATATCTGGACTTGCTCGGCATGAGGAGAGGCTTTTTGATAAGCAACTTTACCTCTAGATTGCGGCTTGCATTCACTCAGATTCCTGGTGGGGTGGGAAAGGGTGTGGGGCTCTTCACGGTATAACGTCAGAAGGTTGGGGTGGAGGGGGCAGCGGGGATGAAGGGGACAGAAAGAAGAGAATATTCATAGCAAGAGACATTGAAATTGTTTCCCAGAGCTTTACTGGCCAGATCTCCTTAAGCCCAAGTTGCTTTCTGGCAAGATTTATGAGAGTTCTCAAACAGAAGCAACAGACAAAGCAGCGCTTTTTTTCTTCTTCCTCGGAAAAGAAATTGAACCCAAATGAATAACCGTATAATAAACAGCACTGATTTGTATTTTTGCTCTTTTTTTCCCCCCAACATGCTCATAAGACCTTTAATAAGGTCTTTCCCCCCCTGCCTGCACGATCCTTCCCACCCCCCTTTCCCTACCAAAAGTTAGATTCTGAAAACTACGATCAGAAGAGAAAAAGCAAAGACAATAGAAATCTGACTTGGTCCTGGCTGGGCTAGATCTCTAATAATGCATGAAGTGAAAACAGTTTCTAAGTGAAAGATGAGCAGACTTCTTTTTAAAAAAAAAAAAAAAAATTAAGTGCAATAAGGAGAAATTGTTGAAAGACTCCAGACGCTACTAATTATGGCTTAAATAAATCTTCCTGGACAGATGTTTGCTTGCTCCCACCGCAGGGAAAGGAACGTTAAAAGAAGCATTTTTTAAAAAAGGATTTGACACGAATCTCCTACATATGATTTTTTTTTTTTTTTTTTTTTTTTCGGTAAATACCCCGTTTTATTCTTTGTCTGCCCTCCTGTTATCTCCCCCTCCCCCAACCGCCGCCCACTGTGAGCTGAGACACCTGAAGGCTAGACACAATGATCAACAGAGCACTGCGCTCGCCTGTCTGGATTCCAGCCAGATTTTTTTTTTTCCTCTTCCACAATCAAGGAGCCTGCACGCAATGCACGGCAAGCCCCTTGCTCTGCTATGTGCAGATCAGACAGAAGTCTGAACCGTGCTGCAGAAAAGATTAAAGACAAACACAAGCCTTTCCTCCTTATGTCGGCCAGGCTCGGTTTCAACTTTGTTATGATTCGCAAAAAAAATGCAAAATAAGAAACTTTGTAAACATATATACACATTATTGTACAAAACATATGCACACGCACGCACACTTTCCAACACAGTGTAACTAGGGACATCCAGGGTTTCCCATTTTGCTGTGATTTCTACTCTAGGTTTACAGTCAGTGCAGTATTTTATGTTAAGTTCATGCATCACTTACATAATTGCTGTGTAGCTCTCAAACACTATGTAAAGATTTTGTATGCGCATATGATACATTACATAAAGGCAAATAGCTACTGTACAGATACCCATACCTGAATGCCCAGCAAACCGAAATATTAGAAAATATTTGGGTTTAGAGAGATTAGCAAGAGCTCCTAGACAGTTTTATGATAGTTTTAAACAAGGCAGTAGCAAAATGCTTTGTGAGTAGGCTGCCTTCAAACCGAAGAAGGGGAGCATGGCAGGGGACTGAGCCGGCCCTGCAAGCCCTGGCCTTCCTGCTGCCACAGCCCGGAGAAACGCCAAGTGGCCCAGTGTCCCCGTGCCACAAAGTTGGGCTTGGGAATGCAGTACTCCCCAAAATAGTTGCTCTCCGTTTGGTGTGGCTATGGGTGGGGTTAGCAGTGACATACAGGGGAAAGGCAGATTCAAAGCATGTATTCTATTTAATTTTTAAAGATATGCTGTGCGGACCTATTTTCTAAATTCTTTGGAATTTCATTGTTTGGCGGTACAAATTATGGTGTGATAAACATGATGACTAATAGTTGCTTTTCAATATTAACTTTGTATGAAAAGGACCTAAAAAAAACCCAAACCATTTTTAAACACACAGCCACATACACATACATGCAGTGCTTTTAATTTACTCCCTGAAAAGGCTTAAACTATATTTTGGTCACTCTAACAGGTATCTTAATGGAAAGATAAGAAATTTTTTTAGCTTTTTTCTCTAATATTGCTTATAAACACTATGAGAAAAGGAACCCAGCATAAGTATCCCATAAATTTAATCTTAAACAAAACTTCCTTTCCAAATAGCAGCGGAGACACACAAACAAAAGGTTGCATGTAGTGGCAGCAATATCTACAGCAAAGTGAAAATTCCTGAATAGAGATTTCAGAAAAATTAAGTGAATGAATCCAGAACTGTGGTCAAATTTGTATTCCTGCATTTTAGTTTTTTGTAAATAAGGGATTTAATGCTTTTCTGAAGGAACATTTTATACACCTTATATGAAATATACAAGCAAACTCTACACAATGGTCATACATGAGAAGCATATATTTGTAAATTACATGTATGTACACATGTTCAGCAGTATTAAGGTGATAATTTCCTTGCTACTTTTCCTGGCATGTTATGTTTTAAACCAAAATTTGTCACTTGTTTCAAAAAATGTGTTTTGAAATAATGCCTGCAGCTAAATTATGAAGTGCTCACTTTCATTTTCTTAAGATAATGACAAGGCAATCCTATTTTTATCCTTTCCTAAAGGCTGAAATCCTATGCAAATCAATTCTTCAGCTTCAGAAGTGATTTACACACTACCTTGTCTTAGAAGGGTATTTCAACTGGCAATTTATGCAATGTTTGTCAGTGCAAAAGTAATGTCTAATCACATAAGAGATAAGCATTAAGCCGGAGAACACAGGATCCTTGCCTCCATGTTTAGTTCCCCACTCTCCTCTTCTCCCAGTAAGGTCTCTTGGGTTTTGTGAGTGCTGAGTACAACAGCTCTCACTAGAGTAGGGAGGAGATACCTGACCAGTGTTGCTTTAGAAATGGCATTATCCTCCTGCTGTTGTTGTCCAGGCACCTGAGATTTGGAGCTATGTGTTTTAGTTTTTTACAAGAAGAATTTATTTACCTCATGTGAAAATTGCTGACCTCTGTTTTTTTGCTGACTTCTTAAAACTTTTTAATAGTTGATGCTGAAATAATGCAATTATGGAAGCTCATGCATATTTATGACTCTATTCCTTAAAAATTTGATATCTATTACAGCTTGCCTCTTAGCCTGTGGCCTACAGTTGGTTGTGCAAATTCCATGGTGCTACTCACACAAACTTCAAGTTCTAATTTCCTTTTTTAAACCCTCCTCACCCCTCTTCCCCTCATGCTTCCTGTTGCATTGGCTTGTTCAAGCCTTTCCTAGTTCAAGCAGAAGTGTGACTTTTAGTCCTAGGAATAAAGCGCTCAGAATTACCTCCAAAACTTTCAAAAGATTGGTAGTTTCACTTATACCTCTACAGAGCTGAAGTAACTTGAGAACCTACCAGAGCCATAGACAGTCTCAATAAGGTAATGGGGTCAAATGAGCTCATGCATTACAGATAGGAAGAGAACTGCACATTTTTACAGATAAAAAGCACAGAGTGTTTTAATGTAAACAGATTTCTGGGTGATATTTTAGCAAACTGTTGCAAAGCTCAAACTAGAGCGGAGTCAAAATTACTTTCAGCATGGTACAGTTAGACCAGATGGCCACGTGTTCTTTTCTTATTTAGATGAGACTTTTCCTTTCAATAACATCTTTCTTCCTGACCTGCTTAAAAATTCCAGCGAATGAAATCAGCACAGGATTTTCAATTCTAATTGACCATGTGCAGAGGAAAGGCCAGTAGAGAAATCAGTAGGACCATTGTAAGGCACACTGCATCAATCTCTCCTTTGTCCTGGATCTTTTCTAGTATGAGCTAAAATAATTAAGAATATTTAATTTATATTATTTGTACAGCAGCAAATGTAGTAGCATTCAGGCAAAACTCATTGCGAGCTCCTCTTTTAGAAATGCATGTAACAAGGAAGATCTATGCCTATCAGACACCAGACAGGCAGGTACTTGACATCATTTAACAGCCAAATAATAATAATAATACAAAAAACCAAAACAAAAACCCCACAGAACTGGAAACAAACCTCCCAAAACAAATTCAAGCAAAGAATGACCAAAAAGATGGAAAGGGGTGGCTGAATTAAAGCATGAACTGCTTTACCTTTTCTAATGTAGGCAGAAGATTTGAAGGATATGGTACTAAAAGAAATTTTTGAAAAGCACATTTTAGAAGAGTCAGAAAAATATATTTTTCCCCTGTCCAAAATATTGACCCTTAAAACATCTGTAATCTTCAAAGGCTTCAAATTTGCCTACATAGATTTTACCCACACGCATCCCACCCACACCGCGTTGGTTGTGATCAGCCTCAGTTGTGTCTGCGTGATCCACATCTGAGGTACAGACTGTAAAAACTGTATGTATCACACACAAACATTACCTACAGAAATACACACTCAGATGACATCACTGCAGCTTCACCTACTATTTTACTTGGATTTAGTGGGATATGTGTGAAGCAATGCAACAATAGTTGAGATTTAACAAGTAGAGTATGCAAAGGATGCACAAAGTCCTATCTATGTGTTTACGCAGCCCATGGATAAGGTAAGTGGGTAAAATGAATTCCTTCAGAAGAAAAGGGTGTGGGGAAAAAGAGTAACTGAGAGCAATGCAGAGCAAGTTTGGTTGGTTAAAAAAAATTAGCAACAGACTTGTGGCTGAACTATTTTGTACAAATTCACTCCTCACAGTTTCGTTTAACATTATGCTTGAATGGTTGTTGGTTTCATATTATCACTATAAGCTTGACTCAATAAACAACACCTGTAAAATATAATTTCTGAAAAATAGTTATGAAAACGGTTTCGTTAAGATAACCTGAAGAAAAGATGGTTTCATTGAAATCCCAACCATTTTTTAAAGTTAAGGTGAAAAACAATCCAGGAGAAAATTCAGTGGGCAGCATGGCCTTTGCTGTATGTCAAGCATGCAGTCCAAATAGCATTTGCATGAAGAAACATGCCTGAGAACATAAAACAAAGCACAGACCTTGGGTCTGGCCAGGCAGACATGGTAAAAGGTCTGATTTCAGCTCTCCAGCAAGATGTTTCGTAGCCTCGGGCAAATCATTTAACTGCCTGCCTTCTCATCTACGTCATATTAGCAGAATTTAAGTTTTGAATGTGTGATTATAATTAAGAGGTCAGCAATGAGATACCACAGCAAAGGGTACAGGAGAGACCTCAGATGCTTGAAAACAACATAAAATACTAGACAAAACAATGGTCTTTTGTTTTTGTTATTAAGTGAGATCGTTTTTGGTGTGGTATTTCTACAACAAGAAAGATACAAAAAGACAAGATACAAAGCCTCTGTCTGAAGAGATCAATGTCATTCAGTTCTAGCTTAGTTTTCTGAAGTTCTTCATGTACTTGAACATTCATTTCTTATTTTTACTAACCTGCAACAAAATATCAGAATATAGGCTAAATGGAGCTATACTGCTCCGTCTGTAAAGATGCTCTAGATTTAACACTCATGCAAGGCCTACCCCTAAAAGCCTGGCTCCCACAATGGCACATTTAACAGACTGTCCCAGGGTACCAGTGAGACTGAGAGCATGTTAAATGCTGCGCTGCATGACCGGAGTGCAAATCTGGGCCCCAGACACCCACTGCCTCTGGTGTTCTGAACCAAGCAGCTGATCTTGGAATGGTGTCGAGCATATTCTTCCAAAACCTGAAGGCCACCTAGCGAAGCACATCCACCCTCCAAGTTCAGCACGTGCTCAAAGCATCGTGCTGAAATGGGTCTTCAATTTCTACAGAGCACATTACCCTGAAAAGTAAATACCTCTGCTGGGCTCTGCCCCCATAAAATTGTGCTTCCACGTTCACCTTGCTGTTTCTGTCGATGGTTCTTTGATTCCCACCACTGAACAGACCAAGTCAGAAACCCTTCAGCGCTAAAAATCGCTGCGCAGGAACAGAAATGAGTGAACCCGCACTGGCCAAGAGACTGGGCAGGAGACCTTTTCAGGCCACCATTTTGTGACTGAGTGATGACCATGTCACGCACATGGCACTGGAAACATGGTTTTCCCTTCCTGAGTAAATATGAGGGATCTCTCTGCAAAAAAAAACCCCTCAAAACATTTTCTTATTAATGTTATCACTAATCAATATTCATGCACAGTATGAAAGAAATACTCAGACTTTCAGCTATCTTGTGTCAGTGTTGCTCACAAGATGTAAAAATTAATGAAAAAGGCAGCATGACAGAGCTGCTGAACATCTCAGCAGGTTTGCAGAAAGGGTAGGATAGTGAAAAGTGGGTGAGAGGAAAATATCCTGCATGAAAGTACAGCCTCGTGCAGTGCTCAGAACAAGGAGAGGAAGTGAGCAAAATGTGCACAGTTACATGCAACTGATGGGCTATATTTCACCAGCCTATTTTTACTGTCAAGGCTCCAGACTATATTAGGAGTCTATCCAGTCTCTTAAGCCATGGGATGTGGATAATGGGATCAGATAAAATGATTAAAATCAGTTTGGTCCCATGCTTTCATCTACTAAGTGTAATAGATGCAAAACTGAAAGACTTAATTGTATGATAAAAGTACAAACACCTCTTTGTTTTACCCCTGCCTTTTTCCAGTTTAGAGAAATTGATGAGGTTTTTCTCTGTTTGAAAAAAAACAACAATGGCAAGCAAGATGATTCTTTTCTTGCAGCATCCCAGCTGAAACTGGTTTCATCTATCCAAACAAATAAGCTCAGAAGTAGTTGTAGAAAAAAAACCTTATACTGTATCCCATGAGATATTTTACATAGAGTGTCTGGTTAATAAGCTTCAGAAACAAACACTGCTTTTAAGTAACTAACAGAGTTTAATAACTGCCTTTTTTTAGAAGTAAAAATCTGATAATTTCCCAGAATGTATTTTCCATACACTGAGTTTGTACTAGTGTTTTCAAGCATTATTTTTTTAGCTTATTTGAAACCATTTTTCTAAGAGAAAAAATTGCAAAGAAAAGGATTTTAAAAGATAAGTCTAGCAAATGACAACAGTAAAGAAAAGCAGTTCCCAAGGTTGATTAAAAGACTTGGAAAGGGTTAAAAATTCAGATCTTTATGCAAGAATTATAAATGAAAGGAGAGTTAGAAAGGGGGAGAAGAGGGGGAAGAGCTAAGCTGCTGGTGACTTGAGTGTATTTATGGATTACTATGTCCTGAAAAGAAGAAAACCAGAGTTGTAAGATGACACTGCAGGGGTTGTCTGGACTTTTCACCGAGTGTAAAGTCTGTTTAGTCAGTGTCTTAATGCCTAATGCTGACCTTTGCCCTCTTCACTCCTCCCTGCTCCAGGTGCAACATTTTTGCAAGTGCTTTAACATTACTGGAAAGTTTTTGCAGGTTTCACACGCTGCAAAGTGCACAGAGCACTTTACACATCCGCTGTGCCCACCCAATACCAAGGGTTAGCACATTTTTTTTATCCTAAGTACACACAATGATTTGTTTTACACAATTTGTTTATTACAATTACTGCATTAAATTAATAAAAACAAAAGCTGCTTTGTAAGGGTATTTAATTTACATAATTCTATACAACAAGATACAAGATTAGGTATAAACTCACCTCACACTCCCCAGCACTGTGAATTATACCAGGAGTATGCAACGTATGCCGGCAACACTATTGATCTCCCTTAAATTAATTCTCTTTGCTATGGAAATGGAAGACGAAAACAAAACCCAATTGCTACAAAACAGTCAAGGCAACACAGCTCATTTTCGTCAGAAAAAAAAAAAAAAAAAGATTTCTGGTACAGTTATTAATTAGATTGGGACTGGCATAAATTTTAAAGAAAAACAGCAGTTTTAGAAACTAATAATAAAAAGAGCTAAACTACAGAAGGTCTGTATAATTTCAATTTTGATTTACAAAAATAAAGAGTGTATTAAATCTATAAATTCTACAGTTGTCAGTAATGAAGATAATACAAAAGATACTACACACGTACATAATTATTTCTCTATGCTTTATATTTAGTAGACGGTTGCTAAGATTTTTGAGGTCTACAATTTAACTTTGCTGAGGAGAAAGTATAAACTGGGTACCATCATCTTCAAGACCACTTGAGATTTTGTGTTTTTTCTGGAAAGTGTATTGTGGCCATTTCCTGCCAGTGCGAGCAAGGAGCCCATTTTCCCCATCCACACTATGCTGCCAGACTTCCGGCTCCTTCGGGTTTGATCTGGCATTGAAGATGATTTTCCCTCTATAATACCAGGTACTAAAACTCACCCTTCTACAGTGGCATAAAGCTTACTGGAAATCCAAGTCATGGTTCCTGCACTTTGTGATCCATACTAGCTAACTGTGCCCCCCAAAAATTAAAAATTATGATTTAGAAATTCAAAACTTTTAAATAACTGACTGACCTGCCCACATTCCTTACTCACTGAGCTATGCTGAGAAATGCTCATTACATTGAAGGAAAAAGAAGGAAGAAAAGGATTGGTTTAAAAGAGGTGACTAGCAGCAGGTAGGCTTTATGGAAAACCCTACCAGTCAGAACTGTCTAGCCAGAATAACCCAGGATAACACATCTTCTAGGTACAGCGTTACTTCAAGGTGAGACTTACATAAAGAGAGTTCAGAGGAGGGTTTACATTTAGGGAATGCCTATGACAGAGATGTGTTTGCATCTGGACTAAAACATTTATTTTACTGGATTGCCTTTCAGATATGCTAAGTGGCATATACTACTTACAGGATACTGTAAGAAAAAGAATATTTTGGTGTTTTCCTATGACCTTGCTAAATAAAAATTAGCTTAGGCCATCTTCATTATCTAGATTGTTTTAAGGGGTCTGATTTTGGGGGAGATTTTTCTTTGAAACAAAATACGGATCTTAATATAGTAGTTTATCTCAGGAGTAGGCACAGATCAAGGAGTCAAAATATTCTGGGAAGTGTGTCCTGAAACAGTTTTCTAATGTTTTTCAATTTAATTTGTAACACTGCGACTACAAGAGAACAACGAAAAAAAAAAGGTTGTTTATTGCATTACAGACTATTTCTAGAGCTGGGCAGCTTTATCTCAGCACAAAGAGTGCTCCTGTTCACAGTGCAGCTGCTAACAACTCATCAACACTCCTTGTTTAAGAGGAGGGTACAATTAGAAGTCAAAACTTTAAAAACCTGAAATGTTATTATTGCAGTAAGCCATGCAACTGGATTTGATTTCTAGCCAGGCTGTATCCCTTTGCTCCCGACACTGTTTACAAGACATATTTAGTGCAGGTGGTACTCTCCTTAATTTCACTGAAGGTCAAGTGTACTTGTCATAATTGTATTTTTTGCACAGCTGAGAATTCAACTACTTCTGCAGACTGAAAACAGACATTGTTTCTGTAAAGGAAACACATAGCACTGGAGAGTTGGACTTGAAATAAACCGAATGAAGCGAATTCTCACACTGTTTCCACCTACTATCTCATCAAGATCATCACTTTTGAGTCTGCTGTGTATCAGTGGAAGCAGCCATTTGGGTCCTTCACTCCCAGAACTTCAGAAATCTCTGCCTGGAAAAGCGGTTTCGTTTATTTTCCTTTAGGTGGCTATTTTAAATTTTTTTCGGGACTACAAACTAAGATGAAGTTTTTGCAGTGTTTGAAAATGACTGACATTACAATGATTTACAAGTATAAAAATGAATAAAGCTGAAATTAATCAAGATTCTAATTTAAGTAAAGAAAAACAGATTACCAAAACTATAAATTCATTTTCTGCTATACTGGAACATCAAAATCATGGCTTTCAGAAGAGACTCAATCTTATTCTCTGTAAATTCTAAACTGATTTGTTACAATTGTCAGATAGCACACTAAATCTGCTGAAAAAAATAGCATGGCAGAAATAGGATACTATTCTTGTGCTTTGATTCATTTACTCTTATGAATTATCAGTCTCTCCTACATGCAATACATGCATCTAAAATACAGAAAGTTGTCCACTGAGCCTTCTTTATCCTGTGAATACGTTTCCCTCATCCTCTAACTTACAATCATTCCTAGTGCCTTCACTACACATTTTACCCGAAGAAAGGAAATTAAAGCAAAACATCTTTAAACTGTGCTTCGTTATAATTTTT
The DNA here is from genome assembly GCA_013400235.1 of Oriolus oriolus. Taxonomy (NCBI): domain Eukaryota; kingdom Metazoa; phylum Chordata; class Aves; order Passeriformes; family Corvidae; genus Oriolus; species Oriolus oriolus. Next base: position 570,161 of record VXBT01009623.1, read on the forward strand.
TTCATGTCAGTTGGAAAAAGCCATGACAAAAAAACCCCAAACAACCAGGTGTCTCCTTCTGTAAGTCTTACGTAATAGTTCAGTGTTACATAACACTTAAAAAAACCCCAGTTTTCTTCAAGTAAATGATTTCCTAATATATCAGAGGCAAGGAAGAGAAATCATCCTTCCTTTCAGATTCTCTGCATAGTCAGGACCAGAATTCAGGTTTGCTTCAGAGCATCAGTTCACAAAATTCTAAACCTAGAGACAGATTCCTCTTGTGAAATCCATTTGCTGATTAGCAGCTTCTTACCCATCTCTTCTACCCCCATCCAATCTGCTTCTCTAAACAACTCTGCCCTGAATTGCTGTATTCCTCTGCAAACAGCAAAATTTAAAAGATGTAAAAATTGGAACTGGTTACATAAATACACAGGGTTGCTCTAAGTATGATGAGAGTTTTAAAAATTTTACTTAAAAGCATAAATGCAAGTAAAATGGTGCCTTTTTATGGAGCAGTTGGAAGATATAGAAATACTTTCATTAAACTGACACAAGAAAGATTAGGACTTCAAATCTACATTTTCATTATTGTGGAAATCTCAAAAAATAACGAGGTTGCAATCTGATTAGCTTCTGTTGTTATTTCGTCAAAACACAAAATAGTACAGTAAAGCAAGCAGAGTCTCATGAAATTTCACTAAGTCAACTTACAGGACACCGACATTTCAATCTGTGGGATTCATCTGACATTTTGTTTGCAAATCCAAGCTTCCTCTTTCCTCATAGGCAACTTTATTTTTTAGTTGTATTTGTAATTATACAGTTTGACTGCTTTATTTTATGGCCAAATCCACAAAACGTTAATTTTGTGGGGTTTTTTTGTTTGGATTTTTTTCTTTTTAAGAGGAGAAAATATCCCTCTAACCACTATCCTATGCCAGTTTTGTAGTTATATTCAGGGAATAAATATTACATAACTTCATTTAGAGAATCATTAATCATGACTATTCTTTCAGTATCAGTATTCTAGCTGAATTTTTCAGTCTCAGTATTAAATTTGGGGTAACTTAAGATCTTTTCCATGAAAAAAAATTTAAAATCTATCATCATGCGAAGGAAGGAAGTGAAACCTAAGTTACTTAAAAAGCTGATGAAGTTCCTGTCCTTTTCAAGGAGGAATCGAGATGGTTTTTTGCTGAAATACTGGTTTAAATTTGTACCACAAAAAAATCCTGAACTTTAAGAAATAGTTCAAAGGGAACAGGGACTAACACGGAATGCGTATCAAGTTCATGAATCTATTTCTTAGCTGCACAGCTGCGTAGTTTCTCTGAGGAGATGGCAGCACCCTTGTACCTTTGTAGCAACCAGCACTGGGAATCACATTCAGCCTCATCCCAGCAGGCCCCGGTGGGGCAGGGCTCCGTCGCGGGGCAGGCCTCCATCGTGGGGCAGGCCTCCGTCGCGGGGCAGGCCTCCGTCGCGAGGCAGGCCTCCGTCGCGACTCTCCAACACGCTCCCGGAGAAAGGAGAATGATGCCTTGCATGCACAGGTTGTGGGAACATCAAGGCCATTGAAAGGACCAGTGGGACTTGGCTGAATTCCAAACTTTTTATTGTATTAAGAACCAGGTCTCTACTGTGCCCTCCTCCAACGCCTCTCTGATGGGTAACTCACTATGTAGTGCCTATATCCTGTCCTTTTCTTCCCTTCTTTGGGATTTACATGGAACAGACAGCAATGATTTCCTGCTGGATGTCCTCAGGATTCACTGTGTGTGTAGGACATTGCAAAGAGGAGACAGTCTAGAAAACTTGAGACTTTTATGGGAGAGGGGTTTGTGGCCTTTGGCTACAAGATCTTAATGAGCTTCCTGCTCCTTTTTTCCTTAGCTCTCTACAGCAGGAGGTGGCAAGCATAACGAAGACTAGAATTGTGCATCCCTCCTTGCCAAAGATTTGTCATCCAGTAGTTTTAAATTTAGAAACTTAACTTGGCTGTCATTTCTTTTACTGCACAAACGTAAAATAAGTGATGTTAAGATAGCATTAAAGAGAAATGTGGGGAAGACTGCTTCTCAATTGTTCTGTTTGAAAACTTGTACTTTATTTCATGACAAGCAGTGAGATTCACTGGAAAAGGCATTCTGCACTGAAAGATATTGGGCATACTTCATTATATGAGAACATTTCTAAATGAAGACCTTCTGTATTGTTTTCCATTTCCTTAAAGAAGGCCTCAGACTGTACCACCTGTCTAAACATATTTACAGTCTCTCCCCACTGCTGCAAGCCCACTGTAGTGGAATTTTTCTAAGGGTCAAAGGTAGCACAACTGAAGAGGTTTTGTTTTGGTTTGTTTTTTAAGACACAAGGAGATATCCATGAATTTTCTGCAAATCAAGCTGCAGATATAACTGGAAATATAAACATTTGTTAATCTAATCTAGAGATACAAACTTTCTGAGCAACTGCTAACCATTTGATAAACTTTTTTTAATATATATTACTACATTCTGCAGCCTGCTTTTGACTTACCTACTTTGTTCTCTGCTGCCCTCTTTTTCCACTTTTTGTTTTCAAGATGTTAGCTGAGCCACAAAAGCAACCCCTGTATCTCCCAGCATACTTGCCAAGTTAATTTTACTTTTACTTCCTCATTTAAGGGGAAGAAGATGGGCCAGGAGGAAACAAACATTTTGGATCAGGTGATACATCCATATCTGAAGACAGGAGCAAAGATGAGAGATCAGACTTGCCTAAAAACAGATAAGCAACTACTGAATCACCAATATAACATATTTATCACTTGAATAAACTGCTCAAAAATTCACAGTTGCTATCTTTTCTGAAATTTCTATTTGGAGGATCCCTCCCCCATCCTCCAGGAAAGACATCTGGCTACCACTCAATGGAGTCTAGTGTTTGAACATCCCATCTGGTTTCATCATGTTAACACATGATTCCAAGTCATTCAAGAAGTATGAACAATGGATATTGTATTCCATATAGTTCCATGTGGATTTAATCTTTAAAAGATGGTGGCACTGTAGAACTCAATTTTTTAGTTAAAAGTCAAAACATTTCATGTACTGAAAACTCATTTCCCATACCCTCAGAAGCCTCAGATTTTATCCTGCTCTAAGAACAACAAGGAGACAATGCCTCCCTCATATAGTGCTATTCCTATTGTTACCTACCAGAATACCTATCTGCATAAATCAAGAACACATTTCCTAAACATGACTGGTAAAAGCAGCATTAAAACAGATTTTTCATGAGAATACTCATTATTTTCATACTCAAATTACTTCCAGATTGATTAAAAACAAAAGCAGAAGTTTGCTATGAGGCAAATGGAAGTTGGGCACTTTTGCCTTCCAGAGCTGGTTACTCTACCTTTCACTGACATTAGCAAAATCTTAAAAAGTCTCTCCAAAATAAACTGTGCTTTCTTCACCATACCAGCACTAATCTATCTCAGTGATGCTGAAAGAACATCTCATTTCTCTATATACTCTTGAATTAAAATTCAAGAATATTTCTTGTTTAAAGAGTTCTTTCACATTTATTTCTTCATATCCTTATCTTCATTAGGATAACTGACAGATGGTCCTGTAACACTGATCCAAACAGGTATTTTTTGTGTTTCGTAAAGGATCCCTAGTAGGAACAAATACTCAGTAAGTGGTTTATTATGAAAACTTAATAAAAACTGATTTCAGACTGGAAGAGAATTATATAAACTTCAAGTGTAAGCAGGTGTTTAAATATTTTCTAGCTGTCCTTTAAGCCACCTAATAAAATGATACTGCTTCGTTAGAGCACTTGGGAAAGTGACTGGTTTTACCTGCGAGGGTGAGAAGATGAGGAAGTAAATATAGATATTTTGGAGTGAATCATCTTTTTAGTGGAATGAAGCAGGGAAAACATGCTTTACATCTCTGGAACTGGATCATGAAGAGTGACTAATTTATCCTCAAAACTGCGAGGCCAGAGTCAGAGTTGTGTAACGAGACATTATCGATTTGCTGATGAGAAAAGACAAAGAATTCTGTGAAGAGTGGTAAAGGCCCAACTTTTTCCGAACTCTGTTGAAATGTATGTTTTATTTAGTATCACCATATTTACCAGCCAGCTCAAAGGCTGAAGTAAGTTAGATGGGTGGATCACATGACATAAGGATTTTCACAAAAACACCTACATCAAAAGTGTTTAAGAGGCTACTATTGGTGCTTAAAAGATCACTTTGTATTGTCTGGAGAATTTCTTTACCTGGTTTACCTGCTGTTTTTCAGTTGACAAAACCTATCTAAAGGATCTGGGCTATATTTATTAACAGAAAGGGCAAAGGAAGAGAAGATGTGCTTAAATTTATGGAAGTGAATGAATTCCTGTGAGATGAACTGGAAAAGTTCCCAGCAAAGCTGGGTTGAAGGCTAGCTGCATCAGTTGGAAATTCTTTTAAAATCCACAGAGACCATAAAGACTGTTAAGACAGAGGATTATATGCATTGGACAGTGTCACCTCTAGCTGGTTACATCAGAGAAGCTACTGAACACCCTAAACTCATGATGAAAACCATAAAATGCAAGATTGGAGTAGAGATGGCAAGCTTTGCTGATTTTAACTGTGTTCCACTGTTCCTATTGCCTCTAATAACTAAATCATTAATACAGTAGTAACTATTTTCATTGATGACCACCTTAATTTTACAGAACTAGGAGAATTGTTTGTTTCATTTGGCAGTACTTCTATCGACTCTTTTCAAGTAATTCTGGTTGAGTATTCATTCAGCACAGATTTATGCAAGCTAGAGCAGACAGCCTGTGTCAGAAAGTCTTCAGAGTCTGTTTGTTTAAATCAAGTACTCTGTCTTGAAAGGCATTGCTTTTGAGTACTCAAAACCTATTCATTCAGTTGGTAGGCACAAAACACACAATACTTTTCAGTTTGTAATCCATCTGCAACACCTGAATTACTACAAGCACTTGTCATACACTGAAGAGAAAAAGGGACACTGACAAAGGGAACTTGAGGAAACTCAAGTCCTAAACTGAGTCTCCCTGAAATAATTTTAAAAATCTATTTTATTTCTGTGCCCTTAAGCCATGAATGACTTAAAACATGCACGATCCATGCTTAAAAACAACTAAAATCCTGTCTTCTAGAATTTAGGTAGTTAGTTAAAACTTGTTGGTTCTGTATAATTATTTTATACTAGTGGAAAGTTTGACTTCTCAGACAAGATCCAGAATTACAGTTGGTTCTCCTCACGATCAATTTCACTTAAGATGTAGCAAGAGAAATTTGAAGACATAGCAAGACTTTCCCAGGGAGATAAAATTGATTTTAATGCTTTACTGCTGGCCTAGCTAGACAATATGAAATTGGTGCCAAGTGATCCTCAACACGATTAGCAATACATCCATTTAAAAGGGCAGTGATACAGTACCTGATAGAGCTCTTGTTGTTACATCAGTTCCCTACTTTACAAAAATGTGTGGGATATTAATGCTGACTTTTTAGTTCTTGTATGGAGTAAGGAGCATTTATTTCCTAGAACACTGTATTCAGTCATGTCATTCCTACATATGATGTTTAACTTAAATAAAGTAGAATGCCTTCACAATCCCATCCTCCATAAGGGGAGAAGAGTATCTCAGCAGTTTGACTTAAGTTTCAGTATTAAGAGAAAACTTGAGTGGCTTTGTTGAATCTATTCGCTCTTTCTGGATATCTACGTAAATTCCACATTAAATGAAAGTAACGGGTGGTCCTAAAGTGAAATCTTGCAGTGCCGGTCTGAGTTTAACTTGGACTTTGGTTATTTGTAGCTCATGTTTAGCCTTACGGAAGATCTAAGTGCATTATGGTCCAAATAACTAAATTCAAACTTAAATCTCTTCTCCTTGCAGTAATCTAACTCAGATATTTGTGCACTGCAGACATTTGATATCTCAGTCTCTCCCTCTTGCTAATACAATCTTGTTTTCCACATATAAATGGCAAGCTGCCAATTAGGGAAGTACACATGCTGCAATGCAAAGGAAAATAAGTAGATATGTGTGTATGTATTAACTACAAGTCAGAGTATTGTCTAGTGCAGCTGGAGTGAAAAACACTCCAAAAAAGCTAATTACAACTCCAGTCTTTATTATTATAAGCAAAAGCTTTTGTGAGCTAGGGTTACAGTCCTCCCTGCAGCATATTTCTTGTTTTTAAGTCTTTGTTATTCTTTTTCCGCTGATTCAAACTCTTGAAAATAAAATTGTGTCAAAGCTATTAAAACAACAAAAATCTTAAAACAAGGCAATTTATGAAACTATAGTGCAAGGAATAAAATTCTCTTCTTCATTCCATCACCTCTATGGCCTTATAGTTGCTTTTATCCATATGTAGAACACCATTCCAACATAAACACCAGAATGACAATTAAACAAAACCCATCAGTGTAGATTGAAACATTTTTATAAGCTTTCTTAAGGATAAACCAAGCTACTGGTGAAGCCAGCAGGACATCCAGGTTCATCTGGGCTTCTCTTCCACATTCAGAATGACGTAATATGAGAAACTCCTCTTTGTTTATTCCCAGATTCCCAAGCTGTGAGAAGATGTGTTAGGATTATTCCCTTTATTCATCCTACTATAAACCAAAGCAGACAATCTTTTGGACACTGCTATAGAGTAACAGAGAAATCCAGGTAATTCTGTTTGGTGCATGATACACAGAGTTGTGTATCACTCTCAAAGCCTAGCAGCAGTAATTTAGATCAGGATACTGAAGTTAACAAACCTAAACCCCCCATTTATGATCTCTTTCTCTCTTTATTTACTGTACAGGTTCTGTAAGTATATTGATCATCTATAAGGTCACAATATTTGTTGAGCCTGCTAAAATTAAAAAAAACCTATAATTATATTTTATTCATTCTCCTCTATATTTTAGAATAAGAGACTTAGCGTGACTAAATTTTGTGGGCTCTAATCTCCACGTGACTGTGCTGCATTCTCTCCTCACGAAATGCTTGGCATCTTCTTGTGCCACACTACTCAGCATAAGCTGCTTTTCCGTAATTCACAGACCACTTCTGTACAGGACCATTGCCATTTTTCATTTCCAAAAGCAACTATATGAAGTGATAGAACTCTCAGAAATGGAAAAAACATGTCCTACTTTTAACTTAACAGAAAATGGCATTTCATCTTATAGCCCTGCCAGTGCACTTGCTCGTAATGTGATGTGATGTGTCATGTAGGTTGAAGTGAATTTCTTTGCCTCAAGGATCAAGTGCCACTTCTCACCAAAAACGTAAGAAGATTTCACTTCATGTTTGACTCCTAATTCACAAGTACTGCAGTCTTTGAATATCAGCTTTTCTGTCAAGCTGGAGGATGGTGATTCATAAAGTTAAACTTCATGTAGACTTGTACCATTTTTAAAGAAAACTCCTTCAGAAAACGTTTCCAGGGATTAAAAGGGAATTTATAGTCAAAAAACAGACATACTGACTCCAAAATAGCTGTTTTGCATTTAGCAGTAAATCGACTATTTTAGACAGATCTCTTCCTTCTTCCTAAATTTCACTGAAATTTAAAGTAGAACAGGACTAGTTTTGAACTCAAAGTTTTGTGGGCTGGAAAAAGTGAGGTTTCTGCTTACCTGTGGTCATGAAATATTTATCAGTTTGCCAGTTAAAAAAAATAGCAATGAATGGTATACAGTGATTCATTTCTTTATGTGAAGGGCTTCACATAAATTAGCAATCTAGTATTCAGTGGTCACGTGTATTCAACATACCGAGTAATGCTACTTTATCTCACCCTTGTACAAGCACAACAATGTGGCCTCCCACTAAGTTATTTCGTGCTTAATGTAGTGGGCCAGAAGTACCTCAAAGTTGCTTGGCATAATTAACAACTCAAGGTGGAACTAAATACAAAATCTGTGGGGAAATTTGCAAGCTATCTTATGCGCACCAGTACCAACCTAAATAACTTCTAGTAAAAAGCTTTTAGTCCATTTTGGATAAGTGCAACTGCTTATGCCAACTTTTCCAATAAAATATACAGTAAAACCACTTAATGAAACATAAAAATGCCCTAAGACCAGTCCTCCAGATAAAGTAGATTTACCACAATCCCAGATCCAAATTTACTTTTTAGGTATTTTAATAGAGAATTGCGATTTTTATGAGTTATGCAAACTTATTCAGGGGAGGGGAAGGATGACTTTTGGACTTTGATTAGTGCAGTTTGGGGGGAAGAGGAAAATAAATGAGATTTAGCTCATTTATTTATTTATTAGCTTTAAAAAAAATTCTACTGTCAGAAGATTCCACCATCACAAAATAGGTGATACCTGTAACAAGCCAGACCAGATAAAGACCTTCTCAGCCTCTGCTTATGACTAAAGCTAAGCAAATGTGCAGCCAACAAAAGTACCTGACACTCTTTTGCTGGGCTTTTGAAACCTTCATCACGGTACTATATATAAGAATGTTAAAGAGATGCTGCTCTTCTTGAGAAACATCTTCAGCCTTTATCAAAATTATTGCAGGCTGCCATTTTCCAAGTCGTACAAATGTGCCACTTGGATGTCAGGTATTGATTGCAAGGGACTTCTCATGGAGAAAACTTCCATGTTTCACAGGAATTCAGCAGAAGAGCTTATTACCACAGCCTTCATCCATTTTAAAGCTATTAAGAGGGCAAGGTATACAGTTAAAAATTTTTTTGAAAAATAGGAGGGGCAAATGTTTCAGAGGGACTGCAAAGATTTATCTGTTTGATTTGTGGAATGAATAAAACATACAAGTTCAAAACCTTTAAATGTTTTGAGCTACCATCAAATTTAGGGCAAATCCCTCAAGAGAAATTTCTCACTGTGAGTCATGTGCTGGACTTGCCTTTGTTGGTTTTTAACACCAGGAAGTTGCCTCCCAAGTTAAGATGCTGGTTTGTTTATTACAGTATCATAAAAAAAATACTGTCCAACAAAAGATATGGTTATTTCTTTGAAAAGAAAAAATCCCATTCAATTGGAAAGGTTTATATGATTAAAAGAGAGACAGACATTTTTAACAAATATATATCTTCCTTTATCTAGTGGAAGCCAAGTACATGGCAGCATGCTTGGGATTAGCAGGAGGAGACTGACTAAAATTTCTTCTTTTAATGGGAGTCTCATCAAGGTTAGACTTTTAATCTCCAGATTAAAACAAACAAAAACCTCTCCAAAAAACAATGCCAAACACCAGTAAAACATTAAAGCACACTACTTTATACACTTCAAATCAGGCTGTTGATTTTTTCCTTTACATTAATTTTTACAGAAGGTTCTCTACACATTTTAAGGCAGAAGGATCAGTGTAACACTTTTTAAGAAATGAATATGTAATTCTGCATCTTTTAGTGATTAAGAGGAAAAATGGTTTTAACAGTCAATCAAAAAGAGTAACAAAAGGAACACAAAGGAGTTCTCAGTTCACTAAGTAATGCTTGTCTTTGCAGAGAGAAATTTTGTCTAGAAGCATTCAAAATGCAAAGTCAAAGCACTCTTCTGCAATGTCAGAACTCAGCATTGTGAGGCAAAATGTTTTTGCTGGTTAGAGAGTTATTTCAAAGTTTTCCTCCTAGTTGAAAAGAATAAAAATGTACTGCTGAAACCTCTGCGATGAACCAACACCACCAGCCAGGCCGTAGTACCTGCACAGCAGCAACACCCGCCAGGCCGTGCGCTGCTCTGCTGCCTTTACTGGTGCAACTGGTGGTGGAGGAACCAACGAAAGGCCAAGTTCTTCCAACCAGCCAGAACCACAATAGACACCTCCAGAGTGTCCCAACTATGACCTCACTGCAGGTGAAAAGCAGATTGAAACTCTGAAAGTGAAACAAGGTAGAGAAGAAACTTTGACAAGTATGACCTGCCCTAACTTGAAGGCAAGAAGCATTTAAATGTTAATGTCTATATATGCTAATTTAATTAGGAAAATGAGGCATTGTATGCAATGCTACTTAAAAAAACCAAGACTCACCGCATACACAAAAATATTATTTGACATATTTATATACTTATGAAACAAGTTTGCCATATCTATCCCACTTCCTCTAATGACTTCAGGGAAAAAGTATTGCACAGAGCCTGGCAAAAAAAGTGTAAAAGTTGTTTAACAAAACTCTCTTTCCATATCATAAATAAAGGCTTCTACCACACCCATGCCAATAATATATTCTAGTGAAAAATGAGAACTTTAAATAAGTAGAAAACTAAAAGCACTGGATACTTAGAGAAGAGATTAGTACTTGTTTTTTTGTGAGAATGGAAAATTATCTCCTTTCAGGGAAAAAGCAGTGGAAGAGGAAAGTACCACTGACTTTTATTCTATATCCCTATATGCTTTATTATAAAAAACCCCAAGAATCCATTTATTTAACTGGTCACATTATATTTAGGTCACCTGGGAGAAATAATACTTCTGGAAAAGTGCAGCCCAAGGTAGTTACAAAAATCTTTATGAGAACATTTAACTAAACAAATAAAAATCCAGTTTCATCCTCTCACATTCCTATCTCCTGGCTTTTCAAAAAAACACAGGTAGCTGTGTTTAAAGGAGTAAGAACATGAGCTACATTGATTTGGTGAGTCTGAACTTAAACTAGGACATCAAGAAATAATAGCGGCAGGTATTCCCTTACTCCTCTGCTGCCAAAGATGCAACTCTACTGTTTTTTCCTCTGATTACAGTGGTGCATTTGAGTTTCTAATGGTTGAAGAGGGCATTACAGGAAATCTTGCTTTTTTGTTGTTTTTCAATTACTGTTCTGTGTAAAGCAAAAATTTTAACTTCCAGAATCTGCATCTGATGTATTGGAATTTCTCTCCGTTTTTGGCTCCGAGTACTGACTGTCACAGTAGTGAAAGCACAATGAGGACTCTGAGGGCATTGCCCCTCCTTCTGAACTGCTTGTAGGATGCGTGACAGAAAGACTTGGGAGAGCCAGGAGCCCTCTCCACTCTACAGCATCACTCAGCTATTTCTGCTGAAATAAAGGCAGCAAGAAGTGTCTGTCCCTTTCAAAGATCTTTTCTCATGTAAGCAGGTATCTTCTGTTCCCTATTTTACAAAGGAGAAACTGAAAGTCTAAACCTCCTTTTAATTAAACCTCTGAAGGGAACACCTTTGAAAATTAAATGCCTGAACTCACCTATCCTATTGGCTATCCATAGATTTTACTACCTGATGGGCCGTTCAGAGCAGCATGCCACTTCTGTTCCACTCCCCGACAGCCTGGAGAGCTTTTGCACACAGTAGGGCAAACTTTCCAAGAGGCAGCCAATAGCAGTCATGCTAAAAGGAACGTTGGGGCAAATTCTTTAGGTCTTAATCCATCCGCTTGCTTCTACTTTAACACCTTCACAGTAATTTACAGTATTTTCCCCCATACAATCATTATTTAATTTAAAAGAAGAATGAATAGGAATATCTTCTTTAAATTGTAAGCCAAAGTAAGTTTATTGCTTAAAAGGAATAAGCAGACCTTCCCAACTTCTGTGAGTTAAAGGGATTTTCAAAGTCTTCCTACACTAAATGTGAAGCACCAAAAATAGATTCTTAGCATACTTAAATTAGTTTGGAATGTAATTAGAAACTTTAATATTTGAAGTTGAATGAAAAATCATTTTGCTTTACTTTCTTCTAGTTAGGTTTCTTACAAGGAGCCTTCTGTTCAACCAGAAATAAATCTTTACCCTTAAGTTAGACAATATTTAAAAATGGTGGAGAAGGGATGAACTAGGTCCAATCACAAGCATACACACAAAGAAAAGTATGCTAAAAGTAATTAAAAATCCTAGAGGACAAAAGTAAATATTGTATTAAAAGGTGAGGTATGATCAGGGTACCTACAGTTACTTTGAACCTTGCGACTTTAACAGAGTAGGGTTTAGATAATATTCTATTAAAAAGAGTCTTCATTCTTTTGGAAAAAAGCACAAGGTGATACTTTAAATACCTCATTAAATAAATAGGAAATCTAGATAATATCCTGGAAACTACTAGTTATCAAGAGTCTCACTTGGAAATTATGTACTATAAGATTAAAGACAGCAAAATTTTGCCACCGATACCTAGTCCTGTTGGGACTGCAGCTTTTCACCATTTTTTAGATTAACCTGAGGTTATATCAGCAACCTCACTTTACATTATTCTACTATTTACTATAGTCATTAATCTCTCTGAAATATGCATTTAAACAACCTACATGTACCAGTGCACACAGCACTGGTAATATCTAATCTGACAATTCAAAGAATTCAAACTGTTCACCGATGGATCACCTTTCTTTCTAAAAGAAGCATCCTAAACATGGAAATTTCCACCTTTTTTTAATGCAAAACCACAGCAAAAACTGAACACAAAGATCAGGCTCAATATAAAAATACTTTCTGGAATGTGAAATTGAAGATACTCGAGTTTGGTATTAAAGAGACTTGTATATTGTTTCCTTTTTAATTAGAAAAATTTCTAACCCTATATGCTGCACATAATAGATCTAGACACATGATTTTCAAAGAACGAAAAAGTAATGCAATTTTATTCACAGCTTTGCTGTGTAGGGCAACTTTTTTGTGGTAAAGAAAACGCCCTGCTTCCACAATAAACTTCACTGGGAACTCCTGAGCTATTACAGTTCTGAGCTAGGGAAAAAACTCGATATAATACCTTATAGGTACCCTGAAAGCACACCTTCAACAGTTGCCTCTGACTTTTCCCCGTTACAATAGGCATTTGAGGTGACATCTGAGCTATTTATTTTCAGTAAGAAGCCAAGCACTTGTGTCAAGTAGCGCCACATTCCACAGGTTGTCTCATTTAAAAGCTGTAAGTCTAGCTAGATATTGGCATGTGTGATGCAAGGCAACAGAACTCAGTACTTAGCAGGGGAGGGAAAGGCATTTAGAAGATAACAGAAGTCCAGTTATGAACTGTGAAAATACATAAACTCATTGAGGGGAGTGGGAGGAGCCTATGCTTAAGGTTAGATGCATGTGCTCAAATAGCTTACTTAATCAGGCAACAATAAAAGAATATCTGCCAGGAAACATTTTAACCTGACAAGGTATTGTAAATAGCGTGGTCCTCTTTTGGGATATAGTCTGTTGCTTTCATAGTATAAGCCACAATCAGCGGAAAAAGTTATGGAATACAATGTTGGGGTATCTTTGAATTTACTGAATTCCTTCCAAAATGCCTTATGGTGGACTACTTAGTATTCATCACCATGCTTCTGTGGAGCAACGGCTGTTAATCTTCTAAAATATACAGAAAAGGAAAAAACATTAGCTCTATAAACAAGCTTATTTTGTCCTATCTTGTCATTTTTAGCAGAAAGCCCAACAGCTCACCTACGGGGGAAAAAAATTTAGTAGTTAACTCTAAATTTAAAGCTAAAGCAGGAATTTACTGTCCAGTGTATCTAAGAATCAGTGAAACAAATCCACTTTTCTTCTCTTTTCAAGGTCAGTACCAAGATGACAAACAGTCTGTATTACACAGTTGTATCATATAGTCAGCATGCCAGACGATGAACCCATAATTCAACAAGCCCAGACTTAAGGTCCAGCACAAACACAGCGTTAAATGTGCTTCCCAGTGCTTCTGAATATTGCATTCAGTCATTGCTGCTCCCTAGGAAAACAACCAATCCCCCAGCCACACAGACAGAAACCTCCTCCTTTTCCTGCCCCTCCAACCTTCCCCTCCAGTGTAACCCAAAAACCAGAGAAATCAGAAGAAGCAAGGCTGAATTTTTGTCTGTGCAATGTGGAGTTACTGAAATGAACTTAACAACTCAGTGAGATAAATAGCACTGCTGTGGTTTTACAGTGGTACAGAAGAGATGAGGGTCTAACTCCCCTTTTGTTGTTTAACTGATTTTAACAAGAGGAATTGGAGAGGGGGAGAGAAGGGTTTCCAACTATTTTCTGAAAAGGTATCTTTGAAGGGAAAATGCAGTCTTCAAAAAGGAAGAAAATTGAAAGCTTTTCCTCAAGTTTCCTTTCATTTCTTATCTTCCTAAAATATATATATACAGTTTGTTCCAGGAAATGTCTGAAATGCCTTCTGGTAGCTTTTAAATAAACATGAAAATCTCCTTTTGAGTTCAAAGCATTTCAAATAATGACAGGGGAAGAGTTCTTGGACTGTAACACAGATGTAAACAAAGGTCACGAATCACTCTCAATAATTAAAATGCATTATCATTACTTTTTGACTTTTAGTCTGCTATCACATAACTGAATTAGACATGAGCTAAGCTCCAATGTGCCTCCACAGCAATCTTTTCCTGTACACTAAAACCAACAGACCTCAGCTACGTTTCTCAGCTAGGAGCTGATGTTTCTGGGTTCACGTTACTGTTGCAGTTTCATTTGTCAGTAAAGCCTTATTTACTTGCTTCCTGTTATTAATTATGGGAAACAGGATCTCTTCAAACTGTAGGAGAGGCTCTTTTAACTCCTGTCTAGACTTTTCAAGACAAAATATTGATGAGCCCTTTAATGTTTGTGCAGAGACACAATCTGAGCAAAAATACCCTCATCGTTGCCTCAAACAGCTTAAGACTCCTTATCACACATTCACAAAAAAAAAATCCTTTAAATCACTCGGGCTCACATCCTTATTGTTAGTCACTGAAGTAAGGTTTCCTTTCATAGTTGGATACTTTCTTCATCTGTCACACTGATTAATTAACAGCTCACAGTATGAGCCCTGAGCTTAAATAGCCTACTGAAATGAGGAGGAGAAATCAACATGAATATTCCATAAAAAGCTGAAGAGGGAAAATGCTTCCCTTCTAGTATGAAGGGATCTGTCTCCTAATAATAAAAAAATTAACTAATTTCTGTTTGGTTACATTACACGAGGAGATGAAAGCACCTAGCTTGCGAAGGAAGATTGCAGTACAGGATTAGGGCAAAAGTTAGAGAAGACTTAAACATTTTAAATTAAACTGTTGGTTGGAAACAACCAGGTCTTGAACACCAGTGAAATTATTTTCATCATCATTAGGAAAAGCCAGTTGATCAACACATAATGAGCAAATCTATAAAAACACAGTACCATTGCCTGTAAAGATATATGAGGAAAAGGCATGCAATTACATGAAATGGAGAGCTGCTAAAGCTGGTTTTAGCCAAAGCATTTGCTGTTTCTCTCACACACACCTCTTTCCCAAACTGTAACAGTCCAGCAATTATTTCAAGAGTTTGACTTTCAACAACTGCAAGTTCTCCCCTTTTTTAAGCCCCACCAGTACTGCTGAGTGGGCAAAAATTACAGATGCAAGAAAAGCTGACAAATGAATGCAAGGCCCCTCCTCTCCAGTGCCTTGACAGTCAGAGCCCCTGCCAAAACACGCCTGAAAGCTAGTGAGGAGACAAAGACACAAAGATTTCATTTTTACAGTGAAAATAGATTTCATGTAGAAACTACTAGGGAGAAGAATAGCACACTGCACGTGTGTAATCTCAAAAGCAAAGCAGGAACAAATGTTTCAAGAAAAAGTGAAATAATATTTGCTTATTGAGTAAGCTCAACTAATGCTATTTAACACACGGCTCTTTTTAAACTGCAAAGTGCTACAGGGGGCAGGAGGGGGAAAGCTCCCATAGTCAGAAAAACATTTTCAGTCATGGAGAACCTTCAGTTTAACATGATCCAAGCTAAGAGTTCATGGCTGTTACTCTAAATCATCTCCGGACAATGCCGTAGTACACACGCAACCAAAGCAAAGTAAACCCAGCTTTTTTAGCTCAAATCTGTTCGACTATGTTTACTACTAAAAGACGCTTCCCCCAGGGTGTCATTAATAAAGTTGCAATGAGTTTAAAAGCCTGGCACCTAGGCACATCCAAGATTTCAAGCTTTTCATAACAAGTTTACTACTTTTGGCTTGTTAAGCTGTCGTGACTGGCGCTCCTCACTGAGCTGGAACAGGTCTGCCTCTGAGCAGGGAGAGCAGCAGCGAGGTGAGTGCAGGCAAGCAGAGCAGAAGAAAAAGCAACAACATGATTTCCCTTTGAAGCTAGTCAGAAAGTCGGGGGAAAGTCCAATCGATGGTGGGAAGATTTGGGACAATTCAAGATTCTCGCTAACTTAAAAATAAAAAGGATATTCACAACAGCATCTAAGATTAGAAACCATTGTTTTAAGTGCGATTCCAGTCCTTTAGGACTCAGTGGCAAAAGAAGCTACTGTTAAAAATAACATAAGCTCCCACCAGATGGGCAATTTAGGAAGTAGAGGTGTAAAATGGAGTTTTAGTCATCAGAAAGGTTTTCAAAATGCTCCTGGCTCTGATAATTAGCACTCATCAACATGTAGCATTCTCACAAACTCTCTGCTTGTAATATACCTTTCCTTTGTCTTATGGGAGGCTGCTTCTACAGAGGCACTCAAATTCAGCCAAAATCTTCCAGTCTTTCAGCAGAACACTAATGCAGTATAAACAGAACATAGAAAACTTTGCATAATAAACATTCTAAAAATGTGATTAGTGCCCTGCATCGGCAGGTTTGTGATCGAGGATAAAATACAACTGCTGAGAGCACTCTAAGAAGATCCCCAAGGGCCCTCTGCCTTGCAGGAAGCACCACGGGCAGAGAGCCCAGCTCTGTACTGGGCTCACCCTCATGTTCGCTTTCCTTCAGCCCATGAGGATGTGGCACAGTTCTTACCCTGAACCCAGGGGCTGCCTCACAGCCCTTACTCTCTTCCCCTCTGTCTGCTCCTGAACACTGCTCTGCCAACAGACACAGAAAGAAAGGACTGGTAATGCTTTGACTAACTAATAAATCCCCTTCAGGACATAAACACTGATTGTTACACAGGGATTGGGATAGCAATTTATTTTTAAAAAAATCAAAAAAACCCAAAAAAACCAAATTGAAACCCAACCCTGTTCTCCACATTACACCTGAGGTGAAGTACCAAGAACATAAGAAAAGACATTGAACATTATACATTGTTACAAATTCACATTTATTTTTCATTTAATTTCCTCACATTCCTTTGGCTGCCCCCACTATCCTCCCACTTGCTAAGTCTCAGCATATTCTAACACTTCATAGCCAGTCAGTATCTAAATGGTTTTAGGGGTTTTTATGCATTTTACCATCCAGCCATCACTCAGCCCCTCCTAAACACCATCCTCCTCACACATAACTGTGTCCATTTGGTCTCCATTCTTAACCAGACCAAACCACCATTACATTTTCATTTTGTTAGTACGAAAAGGTCCTAGATGTTGTCTTACAGCAGAGATGAAAAAAGTCTGCATCTCCCAGTCTGATGCATTTACTGACATATTCCCCTCACTTCAAATTCTCAAAAACTGAATCCCAAACTCCTCCTCTACCCCACCCAACCTGAAAGTAGAACTGCTGCACTTGTACACGTAGATCAAGAGTAATATGATTGCTTGATTTCCAGGAATATTCCAAGAGGAAAGGAGATTTAGTTCTGAGGTCAAATTCTAGAACTGCTAACAGCAGAGCTATATTTAAAAAAAACTGGGCTGCAGTTAATGAGTTAGGTAAGAGAAACAGTGGAGAATGAAATAAGGAACAAGATTTATGGATAGTTACAAACATGCCTTATCTTATACAGCTGGTAAACTCATTCTTCAGACTATCATTACAAAGTAATCTTTACAGAGAAAACTCAAGTTATATCAGATTATAGAAGGAGTGCAGCAGTGAAAAATATTATCTCTTGATTTCACATATTTTTCCGTCACTCACCTAACACTATTTCCATCTGAATACTTCTAAAGATTACTCGAAAATAAAATGTTATCACTATTTCAACCTATTGAAGCTGCTGAAAGCCAAAATAAAATCTTGCATCTTTGTCTAATGTCTGTCATTGCAACTGAGCTCATTTTGATGGCCGCATGTCCAGGCAGCGCGTGGCACAGGGCTTGAAAAGGAAGGAGACTTATGTTTTACTTGGCACTGGTACAGCATAGGTCTTTAGCATAAAATTTATTAGCATTAATGGGCATTGTGTAATTAAAGCACTGTGCTTTAATTCCCTGAGGGATGATGGGGCTTTTTTCACGTCCTATAAAATAGACAAATAAAAAATGTGAGATTCTTTCAAAGCTATTCGAAGAATTCAAACGTGTGTGTTCCTCCATTAATCATAATAGAGAAGGCATAGCTGAACAAGATGGATCCGAAATTCTCAAAATGTCTTCCATGGAACTGCATGAAGGTTAATGCTAGACACCAGGTTTTTTGAGAATATGCTACGTAATTATAGTATTTTGCAAGGCCACACGTTCTTCAAAAAGTAACCATTAGACCACTGAAAAGTACAGATTTGAAAAAAATATTTTTAGATCTAATATACCACACTTACTTGGTACTAAACTTGTTTAAAGGAGTCCAATTTAATAAAGTGGCTTTGAGAAGCAGCTCAAATATTTGTTACTTGAGCCCTGGCATTTTCTTTCCTGAATGCCAAGAATTTAGAAGGCTTTGAGAATCCCATCACCTAACCCACTGCACTTCAGGGACGGGGCAAGGCATTTGTGTTCCTCATGTGCTTTTGAATATCACAGGCTGAGATAGGAATAATACTCAGAGCTACTGAAAAAGTGCAGGAGTGGTGCAGGTTTCATTAGGAATGGTGCATGTCACCAATAAGGATCAGACTATTACCTAGACCTGCATTTCAGTAGTTAAGCAGGATTAATTTTGTGTAAGAGAAAATTAATTCAGAATTACACTGGAAAAAACCCTATACACACAGGTCTAGTATTTGATTTTTCAGAAACTGATCTTGCCAACACTTATCTGCAGCACTGAAAAATAATCCTGGAGCTCATTTTCTGGGAATTTTTAATTTTTTTATATGTCTGAATGATCTTACATGAACAGCAAGTCAGAGCAGCACAGAAAAAATACCACTGATGTAACTATTTCTGATGTTTAAACTATTGAAAATATAAGACTTATTGACAGTATTGTGTCACAGCTTAATATTCTGAATAATTTAATTTCATTTAGAGCTAGCTTGAAGCAAAACCTATTTTATCTGAAAATCCGAAGAAAATGTTAGTACAGACTGTACAAAACCACTGAGACCTTTATAGTGACACTAGCGATTTTTCCTTGGGGAACGTCAAGATCGATTATTGGCTGATCTGTTTGACATATCCTAAACTATCAGACAAAATCCTTTATTTCTTTGTCTTCTAGACAAATCATCACAGAGTGCAGACCAGCAATGAAGGGAGCTGAGGGCAATTTGACCACCATCATCTGTGTCGGCTCCCCAGAAGTCGATGAAACAACGTAATCGGGTCTCCAAGGTACATCCCAGAGATTAGTTGCTGTGCCATTCAATTAGTAAATGATTAAAACAATATGTTTTCTTCGATTACATTAAGATACTGGCAGCAGTGAGGGCTATTACCTTCTACTGAAGAGCCTACCTTCCCAAATTACGTTGTTTATTAACGCGTCATTAACAATGTGCCACCTCAGCCAAATGATCAGTGGTCTCAGGTACAAAGTAAAGATCATTACAGGACTCCACCACCTGCCTCATTTGAGCAAATCAAGTAAAGTACGTGTGAATCACAGACTGCATAGAAATATTCCAATGCTACTTTTCATCTTCAGCTTTGTGCTTTTCTTGCCAAACCCATAAGCCTTCTTCTGAGGAATCAACAAAACCATGCAGAGATAGAGTTAAACAGACAAGTTTTTGAAACTGAAACATTTTTCTTTTCAAAAGAACAGGACCCCAGGTAAATGATGCCTTTTAATACAGCACATGAAAATTTCAATTATGGAAATCATTATTCTAGGCACTATGTGCCATTTTATATTCCCAGCAGGATGTTTTTCATCTCATCAAGAGTTTCCAAGGCTGTTTAGTGCTCCTGTATATGCAAAATACATTTAAGGGCCCCCAAGAAGACCTGTTAATTAAAAAGCCTAGTCAAGTGGTCAGACAGACTGGAACTTGAGGATTATAGGTAACAGGGATGAAATGAAGGCTTGGAAATTATAATTTCTCTTTCTGTGGTAGCAGCCAAAGCAGCTGTTACAAACCGGGCAAATTAAAGATGTGGCTGACTGAGCCAGCAGTCTGGAAACAAGACATTGCAAAAACATTACAGCAAGTCATCTGCACCCCACTTTTAAAAAGCCAAAAGAGCTGACCATTTCTTTTTTACTCTCTCTTCCTGTTATTCTGATCTGTCACAAATATCCTCCAGCTGGTACCCTTCCAGCCCTTTTTCACCAGTTCTAGTTTCTCACCCCCATCTTAGGGAGTTAGTAGTAATTCCCAGGACTGTGGACAAGTGCTCCATAGTGGGAGTAGTCAGCAAACAAGAAAGGACATGTTTAAAAGGAGAGCAGGTGAAATAACAGAGTTGAAGTTCTATTCTTTTTTTTTTTCCATATGAGTTGTTCATGTAAAAACAGTCTTCCCCTACTGAACAATATTTATCATTCCTTGAGAGCTGTTTCATCTGCCCAGTACAATCAGAATCTAGGTACAGAAAGGCCTCCAATTATAAAAGACAGATTGCCACCACACTTTCCAGATACATTTATTAAGTGTAATTGACTATTTTCAGGTAAAAAAGAAACAATCCAGCCCTTTTTCTTTCTATATTTTCTAGTCTCTAGATGAGATGAAAAACATTGGTTTTCACCAATATTTTTTAAAGGGTTAAAAAATAGTTGTGCCATGACCTAATGAGGCTATACATATTTTTTCCATATCAGAAAGTGATGAAGGATCTATGAATTACTGCATAAGTAAATTACTTAAAAGACCCGAGAAACATCACAGAACAACCCTTTGTCTTTTCTCAACAGCAGGTATGGACTTCCCTTTAGAAGCAGAATAAACATTAATTGCTTTGTTTAGACAGCTTTTAGGTCAGTGTTGCCAAGCTAGAATTTGTCTCAATTTATATTAACATAAACCTGTGGCCTATTTTTGATCTCATTTTATACATCATGAATGAATGAATACCTCTCAATCTATTTCCTCTATGTTTATTTGTATTCAAGACAATCTCATCATTTCAGATTTGTGGTAGATGCATTTTTAAGTGTTGCCATTTCAGTACTACACTAACGATGCTGTTAATAATGTTGCTGCATGGAAACATTGCATCTGGTTTGAGGCGCACTCAAGCCCTTTGCAAACAATTATTCAT
Organism: Oriolus oriolus; assembly: GCA_013400235.1. NCBI lineage: Eukaryota > Metazoa > Chordata > Aves > Passeriformes > Corvidae > Oriolus > Oriolus oriolus. Next base: position 591,402 of record VXBT01009623.1, read on the forward strand.
TAAATACATTTGAAAACTGTTTATGAGATACATACCATAAATCTTTAACAGACACAAAATTGATACAGGCAAGCTGAGTACTCCATTTTTTATCAGAAATTAGTTTTAGGTGGCGTGAGGCCTTTGTCTGATGCCTTTACCTGAAACAAATCAATTGCCATTTTGCATTTTCATACAAGTCTAAGAGCATGAGAGAACAGAAAAAGAATTCTAAAGGTTAAACCCCATATTCAGTACAGTCTCTCCCCCACCCCTCTGTTACAGTGGGTATTTGAGGAGGTTCTTTACATCTCCTCCCACACTGTTTCTCTGCTTCATAAGCAGAAAGCAGCTGCTGGTTCTTTCAAGTCTAGCGGTTAGTTGACATTTACCAATAGTTTATGGTTTTCATTCTACTTTAGCAAGGAAAAGAGCTAAGAATATCAGTTTTAAAGAGTGAATACTGAATCTTTATATTTCTAATTCTCCCCCATCCCAAACTGGAAGGCCCTGCAGCCAAGGTTTTCTGTGGGACTTAAGGAAGGGACAAAGACAATGCCGTGAACCAGCACAGAGAATAGGACCAATGGATCCTGGCTTTACTGTTTAAATTCTTCCCCCTGGAAAACACCTCATTGCAACTCTTGACCAGCAATGCTGATTTAATTATTTCCCTTTCAATTCCACTTTCTATAAAACCTCTGTGTACAACGTTGGTTACACATCTGACTTGACAAACTGGGCAGCATTCCTTAGAAACTACCATAAAAAGAAAGAAAAGTCTTGCATGTATACCTATGATGTGATGTTTTGATGGTAGAGATGGGAGGAATAAGGAAGGTCAAGGATACATCACAGAAAATACTATTTTCCTGAGCAAGGAGAAAAAACCCAGCTGAAACATATACAAAGAAAAGATGCTAAGTCCTGCAAACACTGCCTAAGCATACTCATGTGAAAGGTTACCCCCTACAGTTTAACTCCCCCCTCCAGGCACAGACACAGGCAATGGATACAGTCCTGAAATCTAACTTTGCTCCCAGATAAATGCACTGATACAAGTCTGTTTAAAGTTTGCCTTCCTAAAATTTATCTTGAAAAGAATTAAAATTATGATTTGTTAAATACATGAAATTATTATATCAACATACTGATGAAAAATAATACTGTCCTGGCCACTATTTCTGCAGTGGAATGCTCTAAAATTATTTTCAGATTTGCAGGCATTTTGAAATCCTAGTAAACGAAATGTAGTCAGAGATAACTCTCTTTTAAGGTGAGTTTCTACACAAGGGAATCAGGAAAATAGAGCTGATCTGATAAGAAAAATTCCCCCCAAATCAGGATGTAAAAACCACCATACTTGTAGTTGTTAACAGCCCACTAAAACCCCCAGTAAACCTAAACTCAGAAGTCAGTCAGCTGGTAATACTGTGTTTATTTCATGGACTTTTCCAGAGCAGAAATCCAGAGTAAAAAAGCCTGAGGATATTTGTAATAGTAAATAGTATCTGATGATATTTACTAACAAGAGTTTTTAAAAAGGTAACATTAACAGGATTGCTGTAGATGCAGAAAGGAACTTGGAACATGCAATTACTGCATGGCTCCGAACTTTACCTAACATGTTTAAAGCCACAAAAGTAAACCATCCCAGATAGCTCTGCACACAGACACTGCAAGAGAATACCATACTGGTTTTTCCAGGTCTAGGCCAGGGCACTTGAAGACATCTATGACTGAACATGGTTTCTTCTTCCTAAATCAAGGCTTCCATGACTGAACATCATAGAGGCAGTTACAAAAGTCATACTGGCTCACAACAGCTGCAGGAACTCAGTAGTGCAGCAGTTTGCTGCACATGTGTTAAACAGGCAGCACTAAAAACTACAAAAACAGGTCAAAGCAAAATGAAAAAATACTTGAAACAAAGAATTTCACATCGATAACAGGAATGAAACATGGAGACAACCTTTTCTGCAGGTCAGCAAGCTAAAAGCAGTAAGAGAAAAAGCAGTTTGCAGTAACCCACACACAATAGCTCCCGAGCATTACTTCCTTTTATCATGTTTAGCACTTATGGGGCACTAGATTTTTCTAAACAGCATCCAAAGCACACTTTAAAGTCCATCCAACAAACATCTGAATGACACAGCAGACTGAAATATTTCAAAGAGATCAAACATACACCAATGGGTACCTCTTGTTCCTTTGAACTGAAAGTGAAGAGCAGCTTATCTGGAAAGCAGAATCTAATTAAAAATTATCTTTTCTAAAGAATAAAGGAGAAAAGCACCAATCTTTAAGCAAGGTGGAAACTCAGCTGGAGATGGACAGCAGTGTCTGTTTCTTTTTGCAAAGTAATGATTCAGAAGCACATTCAAAACCCCATTAAATGGTAAACATTAAAACATGAAGTACTAAAAATGAGGATCATGGGAGCATGATCCAAGCACTACCTTTCTTCCCCCACTGATAGAAGCTTTAGGGAAAATCAGATATACCTGTATTCAAGTACATAAGAAAAAAATGATCTGTAGCATCTTAGCACACATGCTTTTAGAAGGACATTTGACTGATTTCAATTAGCATTTATACTTCAAAAGAGATGATGTAATAGAGCAGCTCAGGTTTTTCATGTTTTGCTATGAATGGAAAAGAGAGATTCAGACACATCAGACTGATTATTTTATATTCTTCCATAGAGAGTCACGTTGGCTTTATGAAGAGGGTATTTTTTCCTCAAACTTGTTTACTTCTGTTTGGTTTTGTATTTTTTAAAGAAGCCCTCACACTGTCAACATTAGCTCTAGTTTTCACTATGCATAAATGAAATAAGTACAAGTGCACAGACAGCAAGATGTTTCTCTGCAATTCTCAGTGGAATAAAACCAAGAATTTTCCATTGCTCCAGAGCTCTTCAGCCACAGCATCTTCTTTCCATTCACATACAGTCACTTCAATTTCATTACTAAGAGCAAACTATATCATTATTATTTTTTTCTTTACTAGATAACATGAACAATGGATCTATGCATTACTGTTAAGACTGGTCAGAAAATAATATTCCTTTCTCAGAGAGATAAAAAGATGTTTGAAATTATATTATTAGACTAAAGAGAGGTACGTCTAAGTTATTTTAATTTTCTTTTGGGAAAAGGAGCTTATCATAAAAGAAAGAGGAGGAGAAAAAGCAGGCAGCACGATCACTTTCCAGATAGATAGTCTGATCATTGAGTCTTTCACGCAAAGTATCAGAAACCCAGGTTTCCAGGCCCTTCTCCAACAACAACAGAGCTCTGACATTCCGGAGGCACACCAAAACACCAGGCCATCAACCCCTCTAGGGCAGCAAGGGGGCTTTTTTTTCCTCTCCTCACACGAAAGGCCTTCCCAGAAAAATTTCCATTGAAAGAGATATTTCTTCAAAACCTCCTGCATTTTCCCCACAGAGGAAAAAAAAAGATTAAGTTTTCAACCATATGCAGTTACAGTTTTGCATAGAACTGCAATTGCAGGGAGAAACGAATAGAATGAGAAAAAAAACCACTCCTTCTATAAAGTTCTAGTAATACCTTTAATCATATTACAAGATTAATGCCTTACATTAATTTTTTAAATTAACACAGTTGGACTTTTAGATCAAACAGAGAAGAGAAAAGAGATTGTGATCCAACAAAAGCATGTTATAAAAACACTGCTGTTCAAAACGGGTCAAGTATTTTCTTGTGCTTGAAGACTAACAAAGGGGTTTTTCCTTAAGGCAGTCATTAGGTGTTTTGTCTTTATTTTTGTTACTTTTTTTTTTAAACTGTAAGATATAATTTTTACCCCTTTATTAAATACGCTCTAATCTGTATTCTGTGAATAGCAATTTTCTTAAGACACTTTTTTTGCTATTAGTTGTGATATGATTGCTTTCTCTCTGCATTTTGCAGACCACGAGTCTCAGGAGATCACTGTGGAAGAAACACACTGGGCCAAACCATCCTGTTGATATGACACAAAGTACAGCCCAGTCTGGTATTCTTTCCACTCTGAAGGAGCCTCACATCAGGTAGTAGAAGCTAACTTATTTCTTTGCTGTTGAATGACTACCTTTTTCTTCCCCAGCCTTCCCCCTTTGGCAAAATTTGCATTTTAATATTCTGGAGAACCTTTAAACTGGTGCTGTCCAAGGGCCATAATAAGATGCGGCCATTCCACCCAGCTTGGGGGAAGAAGGAGGCTGGTTCTGGAGACCCCCACACCTTCCCTTTGTCACAGAGCCAAGGAAAGGCCCTTAGAACTGACAGGGCATGCAGGAAGCAGGAGAGAGTGCTAATTGAGTTTAAAAGCTACGGAGTTGCAGCCTCATTTAGGAAATGCCTCCAGGCTTGCTCGAGAGTTTAGTAATAAACCCAGACCATAAAGCGAAGTGAATGTTCAACTCTGCATGCCCAGAAGGGAGAGAAGATCCTTTTCTCCATACTCCTAAGCCCATGTTAGCCCCTCCAATCTTTCTCCCACAAAGTAGGATTCCAGGAATCATCGCCATTTTTCTTATCCTGAAGGCAGAACTGTATACTGTTAACAATTTCTTGAATCTTGAGTACAAATTTCTATGACAATAAAACATCAGTATCATCACCTGAAATCAATAATCTATCTTGCTAAATCTTGTTAAAAAAAGTAATTTTCAGCCTAAGCCAATTAGGAAAATAGAAATGGCCACAGAGAGCTTCAGAACATAAAAAAATTCACATTTGATTTTTTCTGCCACAAGTGGCAGTTATAATTGGTACCTGAGAAGCTTCCTGCCCTAACCAGCTGATCACTAAGGCATTTAGAATAATTTAAATTATCTGTAATGATGATTTAAAATGGGATAACCCACAACCAGAATATGCACCGTATTTAATGGAGCAATTAAACATGGCAAGAACCCAGGATCAGCCCCCAACCCAGTCATGAACACATTCAAGAAATTTGAACAGGTGCGCATTCAACCATAGTAGGACATATTGTGAAATAATACCAAAAATATGGGAACAGCCACAACTAATGTTCTCAACATGCTTTGTTTTTACTGACTGCAAGTCTTTTTAAGCTTTTAGTGTCCTGTAAAAACAGTTCCATGAAACAGCAGAAGAAACACTGAAACTGAACATCTAGAAACACTTACATAGATAGGTTTATGCACAAACTGCAACCATGACTGCATGATTAAGGTGGAGGGTCTAGAGCCCAAGTCCATCCAGAAATAACTGGGGAAACTGGGATTTTGAAGTCTGGAGGCTCAGGGGAGAATTTATCACTCCCTACAACTACCTTGCAGGAGGCTGCATCAGAGTGTGTCTGAGTGTCAAGTGCACATTTTTTCCCAAGTAACGAGTGATAGGATAAGAGAAAATGGCCTCAAGTTGCACCAGGGGCCATTTAGATTTGATATTAGGAAAGAATTCTCCACCAAAAAGCCTGTCAAGCATTGGAAAAGGGTTCCCAGAGAAGTGATAAAGTCACCATCCCTGGAGGTACTTAAAAGACATGTAGACATGGTGCTCTGGGACAAGATTTGAGTAGAGGACCTGGCAGTGTTAGGTTTACTGCTGGACACAATGATCTCACGTGCCTTTTCCAACCTGAATTATTAAATGAATGACAGGTTCAAATCATTGGCTGTGTTACCATGTATGCTGCTTAAGAGCTAATTCCTCCCTTACATGATATTCAAAATGTCATCATTATATCCTCAAATCCAAATGGTTCTTGCACTCACCTGGGCCATATGAATACATTTAAAGGCTGAAATCGGCAGTATAGTTTCCTTCCTAATGTATACACTCATTCCTACAGCCACAGTGAAAGTATTTCTACAGATACAACATTATCAGAGAGCCAAATTGTATCCTTGCTGTCCAACAATTACAGCACCGCTCCATCCAGCAAAACAGGAACATCTGGAATTCTGCTCTCGTGAGAGCAGCTGGGACTGCACTGCTACATCAGGAAATGAACTGGGCTCGGGTATAAAATATACTTGGGGCTTTTCACAGACAACTACCAACCACTGGAGAAATTACTTGTGTACAAGGCACTTAGTAGGAAAAGTTTGTTGAAGTGCATAGCATGCTCTTCTGACACAGAAAAATCGTGCAGATTCACTCTATATTTAAATCCCATTGAGTGAGGATAGTTCCCTCTCATTTCAGAAATAATTTCCTAAGTAGAAAAATAGTGTGGTAACTAAGACTGATTTTACCAAACCTGCCGCGAAGAAGAGTTTTTTCACTATCTCATATTCTGATCTAATTAAAAACAAGTTTCAGTAAATGCTAGCTATTGCTTCTCTCAAGTTCCACTTCGGGTTCATGTCACTCCTCAGAGTTTGTGGCAACGAGTGCTAGAAACATAATTAATTTCCTCTTCAGACAAAACTGAAAATTACTGATTGCAGTATCCAGGAATAGCAACCTAAGTCAAATCTTTCTTTACTAATATTATTGGGAAAGAAATAAACACAGACAATTGCTTTCAGTTGGCCAATGTACCGTTTTGCATATTATTGACTGTTCTGATCAAGATTCCTTCCAAGATCAAAACATACTTAAGATTTCTTTTTTGCACATATTTGCACAACATTTTGGAGGATTCCGAGTTGTTCTATGAATGCACAGGTTCAGTAGAAAATCATTTTGATGATCACAGATTTGAAAGACCCCATTTCTATACACTTGAGAGACAGTAGATAAAGAAAATACTCAATAAATTCTGCTAAGAGCCAGTGTTTCTAAATTAATACAAAATTAATAAGAATAAATTAATTATTCTTCTTAAATTCTATTTGCCTTCAGTATTAAGTAGATCCAGGTCTGCTCCATATGCTTTGAATTTTAGCTATGATTTGTTTTTAAGTGACAAAAGAAAGGCATACTTAAAATACACACATTTCCCACACTTCAAATTTGAGACTTCTACTATAAAGAGAAACAACTTTTCTGAAGTGCTATACCTATCCCTTTAGCAACTTTTAATATTTAGTTATTAGTCCACAGAGTATAAGTTGACTTTAATTTTTGTTAACACTACACGAATATTTTGAAGAGTCCATCCACTTAGCCAAAACTGGAAACATCTAGCATTTACATGGTATAGCACCAGACCTACACACAGCAAACCAGTTTAAAGGGGAAAAAAAAAAAGCCTAAGTGAGATTTACAAAGGCATTCGGTCAGGATAAAGAAATAATGCAACTATTGGAACAGTTTACTGCTAGAACTGGTGGAGCACTTTGAACAAGTTTCACTTACACAGCATTTCTTCTCCTCCTTTGAAATACGTTCTAAAAAAAGCTTCACAATTAACATATTGTATACATTTTACAAGGTTTTCAAAGATCAGGAACTGTTTCTGGAAAGGCTCACTCCAATTTGGCAAATAATTAGAGCATACATTACACCAAGGTGCATTAAATGTTTGGCATCTGTGAGGGTACAGAAACATGTACTTACACACAGTTAAGTTCAATAACCAAAACAAAGCCAGATATAATTTTAAATGGGGGCAAAAAAGAAACAGAAAAAAAGAGAGCAAGGGAAAGGACAAGAAGTCTAAACGGCAGAAAACATTACAACAGCCAAGTGGAAACAAATGAGATATTATAGCTGGGGTGCAGTCACAGGACTATGTGTAACTCTGTTACAGCTAAATACCAAGAGCTTCTGGTGAAACTAGTCCTGTGTGTGACTTTAGTAAAAGTATAAAGAAGCATATTCAAAGGCCAACGAGCACAAAGAAAACATAGTCATGACTATTCACAATAGTGAATTCTGTGCTGAATGTGTGAACGGGACATAAGTGAGGCAAAATAGAAGCAGCCCCTCTTTGCTGGGATCTTTATAGTGACACAAGCCAAGCAATCTAAACAGAAAATGTCTGTCTGTGCTAGGAGGGGAAGACATAAAACACCCCAAAAACAAACTGCTTTCCTCATGGAAGAATGGTAACTTTGGACAACATTTGGCACCACAAGTTCAAAGGGCTATTTCATCTGCATTGTAAGTACAGACCCAGAGATTCTACAGTATTCCTGTCTCCATGCTATTGTTTTCTGTGCCATTAATGGCATTTAAATTATAGACCTGCTGCAGCCACGTAGTCAAAACACCCCACCACCCGATGAGACACTGTATTATAATGTCAGCGTGTCTCTGTTTTAGCTGTGCTTTCATATACTGTACTTCTCTTCAATCACCCTTTTTCTCTGCCAAAGAATAGATACAAGAGACAAGTCTATCTTTAGCTCCACAAAAATTTCTTACTCAGGCAGCTGCAATGCTTCATTCATCACATATCCAAGTCTCCTGCTTACAGCAATGAAATTTTTAGACGTACAAATAGTACAGAGGCAGATAAAAACAATTCATGGAGAATTTGAAATGAAAACACAGGATATGGTTAGGGAGTCAGATAGAAATAATGTGCTTCAAAGCAAACTAACTTCTACAGTACGTCAGGTGGGATTTCTTGTTTCTTCTGGGTTATTTTGAGTGTTAGGTATTTTTTGTATGTACTTTCACTGAAGTATTCCATATTTACTGAAATACTGTTTCCCAGAAGCATAATACAGTATGCATTGACCTTTACATACAGTTATTCATAATGACAAATATTGATTAAGTAACAACTTATTCTTTGACAGCATCTTAAAAGAAAATAGATTGACATTTCTAAACAATTGCATAAGTAAATCTGAAACATTTCTTTTTCTAAATTATGCTACTAAAAAAGCTAAACTAGTCATAGCAAGTCACTAAAGAGCTAGGTACCAAATTCAGAATTTTAGCCAGCATTTAAAACTTTTTTTTCAATCTCAAAAGCCTCAAGCAAGCTGTTTCAAGATCACAAAACTCCTGGGGGGTGAGGGGAAGATCTGCTCCAGTAAGCCAGTCTGCTGCTTGTAGCCCTCAAACAGACAACTCCACTTAAGAGGAAAGATTTATATACAGAACAATCTTCAAGATTCCATGATTTCCTACTTTCTGCATGTGCAGTTCATCATCTCAAGCACTCAGATCCTCAAAAGTATTCACATTAAGAAAAATTCACAATATTAAATTAGTCAGTTAATTTTATTCTGTATTGGCTTATTTTTAATGCCATATGCAAAACAGCAGTGGCTTTTGCTTATTAAAGGCATAAGTCTCAATTCAGAAAAGCTAAATATCAGGAATCCATTAAAACTTTTGTGCATGTTCTAAACTTGCCAAGAATATCTAGGGCAACTGAATATATTTAACAGTTCAACTAAACTTTTTACATTGTTTCCACTGAGCAGGGGAAGCAAAAAAAAAAAAAAAAAAAAAAAAAAAAAAAAAAAATCAGCCTACAATTTTCCTTCAAAATCCTGAAATTATTTTACTTTTTTCTAAATGAAAAAAGCTTTTCATGTCTTAGTGACCTAGCTTCTTTATTTCTTTGTTTTCCCCTCCAATGCAGTGTGGTTTATCTCCTCCCACACTCCATTTTCAACATCATCCAAAGTTACAATGATTTGGCATTGGACAGAGGACTATGGCAGCATAACAAAACTCCACCCAGCTTTTCACTCATCCTTTCTAACAGTCAAACCACAGCAAAAGGCCACCACACTACAGGCGCTGGAGAAAGTCATGCATATATAGGAAGATCCCAAATGCTGATTTGGGTTTTTTTTAAAGTGTCAGTAGTCAAAAGGATGTATTTATTATTCCTGACCTTTAGAATTGAAAGCTCAGTATCATTCAGATACAGAAGTTCTTCTGAAACAGCTGACAAACATTTAAAAGTAAATCTGCTTTAAAGTCTTGTATTGTCTGAGCTATCTCTATCAACAGAAGGGCCTCTGATGCCATTCAATCAAAACTGATCAATCCATACTCAGAATGACTGAACTCAGAGACACTTTGGAAACAGGTGAGGTTGGAAGGGACCTCAGTCCCTCACCTAGTGCAGTGTCTACTCAAATCAGAGAAAAACCTGGCATTACCCTGTGCTGGATGACTTGTCCAAATTTGAAGTATCAACAAGATGAAAGATACCAGCCTCCACTCACATGTCAATAATAATATAAAGCAAGATTTTATGTATTTATTTTATAAAAAATGTACATAGAGGCTTATATCAGCCAATGACTGAATTGGAAGAAATCTACATTTTAGCTGTAATATTTAACTGTTCTTCATGACATATCTTCTCCTTTGTGAAAAGAAACAGCTGTGGTATGTCAGATACTACCCATAGTAACTATTGCTAAATGCACTCAGTTTGGACTAGACCACCAGATAATGGTGTATTAAGTGACTTGGTATGATCACTGAATCTTGACATGGATGATCCTTTGAACATACTTTTAGTTTTCGATTCATTTTCATCTGACCATATTTATCAATGCCCCACTAATATTTATTTTTTTATAAATTAATGCCATTCACTACAACTGCCTCAAAGGCTCTTAAGGAGTTGCTGGAGTCAGTCTGGACTAGACTCATTCCAAGCACTGATGGTTTGTTCTGACAATTCAAACAGAAAATCCTCCTTGCACAGAAGTAATTGTCCTTTCCTAAACTCAACTTTAAAAGTCAGCACAAAAATTTCCATTTAACTTCATTAAGAGCGAACTAAAGTAACAACAGGCCCTTTTCAAAACCTACTTTGAAGACATACTGTTTAGCCCAGAACTATCCCTGGAACTCACTGTTGATAAATGAATATAACAATCCCCCCAAAAGAATCTATTAAAAGATACTGAGTTCGAATTCTCAAGAACTGCAGATCTGCATAGAGTTTGCCTCCTTTAGTTGATTCAGTAAACTTGGTCTCTGACCTTTAAATAAGGGTTAAAGGTATTCTCTTCAGACATCTTGAAAAGATGTGGTATTTCCTGACAAACGTTTAACTCATATTCAACAATCAGCTGGCTGTAACCTGTTTCAGGTATAAAACGAAAGCACTTACTCAGGGAAAAAAGTAGAATACCTTTTACTCTACCCCGTGCTCCAAACTGGGATATTAGGTCCATTTTTAAACTTACTGATATGTCCTATTGATGAGGTCAACAGGAAATTCCCTGACAGAATAGGAAGGGGACTGCATTTGAACACAAACCAAAGTGAGAATGATCAGTACCCTCTGCATTCCTTCTCACAAATCTCAAGTCTCATGTTAGACTATATTTCCAAGATTGTCAGGGATATTAATGACTGCATGCATTCTACTTTATACCTTGTTATATATTTTCATATCTTTTTCCTTTTTAAATCAAAGGAAAACACCATTATTCATTTTAGGAGGTATCAAAAAGAAATGACTGTACTATTTTTCCAATACATGTGTTCTTCAACACTTGTATAAAACAACACAAAATTAAATGCTTAGGTCACTCCACTATTGTTGGAGTGCTGATAGAAATAAGGCTTTTAAAGAAATCAATAGAAAATATTTTGATTTTCTTCTCAACTACACAGAAAGTTTTTGCTCTGTGAAGTCCAGCAAACAGACAAAAATATTTGACATTTAAGTCCTTTTTTACTCTTTACCATCAAAAGAAATCTATTATTTCAAATGCGTCTCAAAGACCCGCTTTTATTCAGACCTGTTTACACCCAGTCACGTTCCTGGTAACCAAATTTTGAATTTCCTGATAAAATATTTCTATGTATTCATGAGTTATAAATTTTTCAGACATTTCCCTGGTTTCTCCAGATAAACTCCTTCCACTACATCTTCCAATTTCAACTTGCTTACAATGATAGCACTGCTGTGTGGAATACTTAATTTCTACAGACAAAAATCCAGCCACACATACTTAATCATTGCCTTGCACAGCCAAGTAGCAACCACCTATATTCAGGGACAGGTGATGGGGCTGAAAGGGACACAAGGAGGTAGAAACTATTCCTCCTCTCCACACTTTCAGTGCTCACCATCACTCAAAGGCATAGGCTTGAAGAGAAACTTGCATCAGAGCTGCCGTATGTATGATTTTTAAATACTGTTATAGATTTAATGATAGGAAAATCAAATGAATTTGAGTAAAATTTAAGCTAGCACACTAGAAGGAGTTTGCATATCGGTTCAATAATTAATTACTTTTATAATCAGATGATTTGCCATAGATACTCTCTGGAGTGAGCATGAATTAGCATAATCTCTGAACTGTTTTGCTGAGCTCATCCAGACAATTCTTTTTAAGGCGCAGGTTTGGACACACATTTTTAATCATGTACCTGGCAGATGAAACATTATCAGTTTTCATTATTAAGTGCCTATGTTTGATCTGAAGAATTATGGAGAGAATACCTGAAGAGCAAAGAAACCAAAACCAACTCCAAAAGCAAAAAAGACTTCCCAAACCCGCAAAAACATCAATGCCAGCATTCTGGTCCTGAAAAAATACCTCTATCACCTAATATAGGAAAAGCTTTCTGATCATAATTTTCCCAAACATAAGAAAAGCAAGAAACTAAGTAAGTAAAGTATGATGAAAATGCCAAACCTAAATAGAATCAGAAGTGAACATCCATGACGAGTTCAACAAGAAATTATATAAATAGTGCACTGAATTATCTTCAGTTTATAATTACCAACTAGTCATAAGCCACAAACACATAACCCCTTGCAATGCAATTGCCCAGCTGCCACAGTTCACAACAGAAAGAGAGCTCCCAAGGCTATTATTTCCCTTTTTCCAGTGCATTTTTTGCAACATATTTTTGAGTTTTATCTTTAGAGTCCAGCTGGAAGCATGCTTCTGTTGCCAGCTAGTTTTCCCCTATAAACTCCCTCCCTCATGAAGGGAAAATGCAGAACAGTGGTGCGGTGGTGGGAGACGCAGGAAAGGTAAAGGGGAAAAATACAATCAGAAGCAGTAGAAGCAGTAGCTCTACCAGACCTGTGTATTAGGCAGCATCTTTTTAGTCATAATAACTCTGCAAATGCACCTCATCATCAGCTATTACACACCACACCTCTCACAAGAATAGGCATGTTTGCCATGTTTCTGTGCTCTCATCTTACATAAGCAACCTTTGTTCTCCTTGTCTCAAAGGAACGAATGAAAAATAAAATGAAAGTCAGCAAGATTCATACTACAGCACATTTGTAGAAGTCGTTTTTCCAAGTATCCCCAAAAGGCATCTAGAGAAGAGTAACTAAATTAATTTCAGTTACTTGATCTTCTGCGCAACAAACAAACAACAACAACAAAAAAAATCAGCATGAAGTTTCAGTAATAAAGCAGTCAAACACGAGTAAGGAAGCTCATAACTCAGTTAACTTCTTCCAAAGTCAGTTTAAAAGGAAAATACCTTCTCAGGAAATCCCCACCTGAAAAGGAAAGTACTCCTTTATTAGACCAACTTGAGTTGGCATACACAGAGTAGAAGAAAACTGCATAGCACATTTTAAGATTCAACTTTGCAGACAGGAAAGGCTACAACTCTCTAACACTGACGGTAGATCATAGCATCCAAAATAAAGGTTATCAAAGGAGAAAAACTGCCTTGAATGTTATAGGTTTCTCCCATTAGTAATTCTCCATATTAATAATCTTTAAACAAGAAATTTCTCTCAGAGCCGTTTTCCAACATTTTATCTCCAGAAAAGAGCTTGTAAGATATAACAAGCCTTCTTTGTTTTTGTCTGGGCCATCCAACTGCTTGTTGACGGAGTAATAATCCCTACAGTTTGCTACGTACGAATATTATTTTATCTTCTCAGGTTTAACTTTCAGTGTAAGATTTAGCAAAAAGTTAATTTGCATTCTAAAAATCGTTTTCAGACCCTCAAATTCATATGCTAACGTTTCCAGCTGTCAAAGTCATATGCATAAATACTGCACTCACACATTTATATTTCTAGAATTAGCAGTTGAAGCTAAGCCTTTTGATAATGGAAACAGGCTTTGAGGCTCTGGTTTACCTGCTAAACCTCTTCCTGGAAAACTGTGGAGCTGAAGAAAACACATCCTGCATGCAGATTTCTTGGCTGTGCAGTGTCAAACATCACCCAGGAGCTGTCACTTCAGCAGAAGGAGCGGTATCAACTTAGACCTACGAGGAAAGCAGAACACCCAGCAAAGAATATATTAGCCTCTTAGTTAAGGACAAGAGGAGTCAACCATAACCCAAAATCACTGCATCCATTTCCTAATTAGAAGGCAGAGGGGAAGAGTCCTGAAAATAGGTTAGAGCAAGCAAAGGTCTGGACTTACAGTTCAGCTAAATGCTGCAGTTATCTTCCAAGCATCTATATCCAAAATATCCATAGAGATTTATATCTAGGCAATACACAGAGCTGCCTGAAGAACTGCACACACAAAAAGACTCTCAGAAGTCTGCAGGCTGGAGATAGTCCTCTGTGGGGGAATAATGAGAGCCACAGGCCTGGAACTGCAGCCTTTAAACTTTGGATTTAATGTTGCTGGCCTTACAGCAATATGGCCAGAAAATCTCTCCAAGAATTTGGCCTTGAAAATGCTTCTCTGCCAACTGACAAAGGAACAGGCACTTGCACTGCCTCCCTCTAAAGAAACAGCTTACCCTCCCAGGGCATAGACCTTGGATTTCAAACCTAAACCCGCCCCCAGCTATAACGAGATATTGTGATTGAGGGATGCCCCAAAAAGTTTCCTCAAGAAGCAAAGAGCAACTTAATCATTCAGCTGGCAACAGAGAATATGCCTGGCTACAGCTTGGTAATCGAGACACTGTCTTCCCTCATGTTTAGGATTTGCTCTGATGCCTGCTCAGAGGAGCTGAAAGCAGAGGGGAAGGGAGCTGCACACACTGTCAGCCTGCTGCACAAGATACGCTGAAGTGAGGCCAGCGGGGCACGTCTGCAGAGAGGGGCTCAGCACCAGCCTGGCCCAGGCAAGAGAGAAGTTGTCTGACAGATATTTTGGTGGTCAGTGGCTTTGGGCTCCTCCATGGTGAGACAAGCACTGAATGGGCTGTTTTGAGAATTCAGATTTTGAATTTTGGTACTATGTCCTAATTAAGCTCCTTAACCCAGCTGTGAAACACATTTAAAAAAATACTGCAGCTTGATCAGTCTTACACTAGGCTAATTTTGTAATGATTGTTTTAAATGCCTACTAAAAACTACCTGCATATTTTAAGTGTGCTTGAAAAATTAATTCTATTCCATCTTACACAAACAAATGGCTCTTAGCATTTTTAACCCAGTCCCTGGATTCTATAAAAACTGGAAGTGCCATGAAGGTACACTTAAAATTATGAATGGATTTGTTTGCACATTTACCTTCAGCATTACTTTTTCCTAGTTTAGTTTTAATATTACACCATTTTCATTCTCAGTATGGCAGCTGTGCACAAACATCATCTGGGTGGTGAATGCTGGGGGCAGCCGAACTGCTTCATAGGAGCTCTGCTGGGTGACGTTCTGTGCACGTGCAAGGCAGTGTGATATTGGTGCTTAGACTTGACTGGAAGCAAACCAGTTCATTTAAAACAGAGGAATTTCTAAATTCACAGAGCTAAAGATCTGGCAAGTGAAGAACTAAACGACAAATACCACATCAGCTGAGCATAAAAGCATTCCATGGAATATAAGATACCCACCCTTTGAGACCAGTAACCGGTTTAACTCCTTAACCATGCAGGACGGCAAGACATGTTACATAACAGCATCTTCACATGGCATTTTTACATCCTGCCATCTTTTCACTGAAGAACAGAAGATTTAGACTTCTACCAACTCTGAGAGACAGGGAGTGGAGCCAGCAGCAATATTTAGCATAGAGTGACTGATTTCTGGCACCATCTACCTTCTCTGCAACAGGAATCTGGCAGCCTGGTAGGTGCTTTTCAAAGACACTGATTGAATAGTTGATACTAGTGCTATACAAAGGCTCAAGACAGCACAAGGAAGAATAAAAAATAAAGTAGTTTTGGGGCTTAAGACCTACTCTTTTTTTTTCTTCCTCCTAATAAAGATAGTGAGTTAAAAATCCTGGGCAGCATACCAAAGCCAAGAGAATGCAGACTGTTCATCATTCAGCTTCTGACTATGCAACTCTGCCAAATAGCTGTAATATATATGAAAGTATTAGACACAAAGAAGCCATAAAGCAAGCAATAATATTAATTGTTCATTTTCATGAGACATGGTGTAATTTGAAAAGAACAGATTTGTTTTGACCAGTGAAACTATTCCTAATTCCACTCAAGAACTGCAAAATTCCAACGAGTTTTAGTAACTTTAAAGATAGTGGATTTTATATTCATTCACTGCACTTAAGGGGTTTTAAACTCTAGAAACTTCAATCCATCGCCAGCAGCTCTCTATGGAGAAATGCTGACCATTTGAGAAAAGCAGCCATGTTTTGTGCTGGATGTCAAACTTCATTAATTGATGAGATACACAGCCTTTGGATGCTTGTGCTCTGTAAAATTTTGCAGAAACATATTTATTTGTCAGCATGAGGACATGTTTACAGACTCACACGTTAGTAAACCAGAAAGGAAGACAAATAAGGTTGGTTTATATCCTCAGCAGAGGAGGAAATGGTAGAGAAAAAGGAGGAGGGAAAAAAAAAAAAAAAAAAAAGGGTTTTTGGACTATACCAAACAAGCAAGCACAGTCTCTCCAATTCAGAACCTTTTTCCAATTCCCACAGTGAAACTTTCTTTCCATTTGCCTGAAATCACCTGTAATGTGCTTTAGGATCTAATCCCTACGCATTTGGTTCACTCGGCATAGGCCCAATAAAAGCAAGGATTCTCAAATGTGTGACAAACCCAACCCACTTTCTCACTTCGTCTTTTCAACTGCATGTGACCACAGCTACTGAAAATAGAAAATTAGTTACATTTATATACAAGTGATACATAGGAGTCTCCTAGATGGAAAAAATGGAGCATAGTTACATGCTTTTTCCTATGATCCACTTAAAGTAATATTTTTTTCCCTCAGGGTCTTAACATATTCAGTTAAGGTGGTTTTTCAGTAAAGAGGTCTAGGGCTATTCTGCTGTTGATTCATTCATGGTCAGTTTTTATGATATCATTCAGTAACTAAAGTGTAAATGCAAGGGAGGCAAGGCTGTCTATGTGTTTTAATGTATTTCAAAGGTTTTTTTATTTGAGGAAGAGTCTTACATTCTCTTCTCCCTAGATATGTAGGTTTTCTAGACTCCACATTTTCCACCGCTTTTGATTACACAAGACTAAGAAGTACCACATATTTTCCATGACATAGGGACATGTGATGACTGAAGATTAGTAAGTCAGTATTTGGTGTGGCATGAATAAGGTTATCCAAGTGGGAAGGAATTTCAAGATTTAGATCTAATTAAGAACGCAAATGAACCCAATCTGAACCACAGGCAGAAGACAAAACCAGTTTTAAACTACCCTCAAAGTCACCACCCGTTATGTGAAGACACATTAACTCACTGAATAGTTACAGATCAAAATGAAAGAGCAAGCAAAGCAAAGTGAGGTAATGGGAGCAAAGAAAAGAACATGTTCATAAAGGGGAAAGGGAAATTGAGGCATTTGTTGTTAACATCTGACTTGGATGTCTCTTACTGGGTTTACATTCAGTTCTATGTTATTCAGCTGTAATTACTACAAAGCATGAGTTTTTAAATCTCTGAATATTCTGAGTTGGAAGGGACCCACAAAGACCATCAAGTTCCATAGGGGATTGAACCCATGGCCTTGGTGTTAGTGCCACACTCTCACCATCTGCAACTAAAGCATCTTGGGCTATTGCATCGTGTTCACCTGGGAGATACGTTGCAAGGAATTTAACAGATTTGTGTGATTTTTACACTCAGATTTCAATCTTCAGTGATGCACAAAAAAAAAAAAAAGGCACTGGGATTTTCAGCAGCTATTCTTCTGAGTGTCAAGGAAATAGAATTTTAAAATCCCTTGTTCCTTTTCAAATTTTCTGCATGCAATTTCAGGGTAACGTATTGTTTCATAAACCCTGTTAGGGAATTCTCTACAAAGTAGAAAGTTAGATTTCCTGATATGCACATATGCAAACCTCTGTCTCCTGCATCCTCATGTACCAATAAGTCACAAACTTAGCCAAAAAAAAAGGAAAAAAAGTCACACCCATAGCCACCAGAATGTCCTGCATTTATGTAAATATTTTCAGAAGACACACATTATGCAGGTAATCCAAAATAATCATAAAGAGCTGAATGAGATTCTCATCCTGACAGGTAGCCAAAATATGTGCTTAAGTATTGGAAAGAAGGCAAAGAACAGAGGAGACAGTAAAAGTGTTAAAAGCATTATAGGAACCTTTATATTTTATATTCAGGAGGAGTTTGTCATGAGCAGCCTACTCCCTTTTTGCGCTGAATAATTCCCAGCATTTTCATATCACATCTCAGATACACATATCAAAGACAACTTTCTAATCTTGCAAGTGTGCTTAGGGAGAAGGAAGAGGAAAGCAAAAAATACCAATAAAATCCCCCCTTCCCCCTTGCCCTCACCTTACTGGCCAATACTTCTCTTTCTTATCAAATACCTGAGGCATTCTCCTCCTAGAGGGAGGAGGAGACTGAAAGGAGGTAACTGATTTGTATGTGCATCCTGTCATGTTTTCATTATATAATTTAAAATCTATTTCGCATGCATATTTCTCCAATAACAGGCAAAGTTGCAGTTCTAGACAAAAAAAATGTCTAGGATCTGCTACTTTTACTGGCTCGTTAAATGGATTTTATATTAGAAGAATCTAGATCTCAGAAACCATTTGTCTTCAAATTCCTCCCAGTTTTTACCTCAGAAGCATGGTGAATCACTAAGTATTTGAGCTGTTTGTTCTCCTTCCTCACCTCACTGTGTTTTACATTAGATTAGCAGTGCTGCGAACACCATGTGACAATAATACTGAACTCTTATGCAAGACCCTCAAGACAGGGCCCTCATGGGCCAAGCAAAAAAATCTACATTTCACAACAAGAAAATTATGTTTCAGAAACATGAGACTGGTTATATCCTTTTTTTGGCTATATTGTATTCTTCCTTCCATCCTATTCACTAATTTATTTCTTTCTCAGTCTTGTACTCCATCTCCCAAGCCTTCAGTGACTATTTGGAACCTTAAGCCAGTCTCAATCAATAGGATGAGATCAGCTGTCAGATCCATGGGATCAGAAAGATCAGAACACATTTTTCCAAAGTCCCAGTGCAGTGCCCTGTTCAGACAGCTATGCTGCCTGCTAGTTACCAGGTGGAATTGAAAACAAAAGTTATATTAAAAGACAGCAGGATCATTATTTCTCCTTTCTGCCCCACCTCCTCAAATGCCTGAGGTCATTTTCCACAACAAAAATGAAAGTCCTTCTTGAAAGTGTTTGTGTGCTAAACAGCAGTGGTTAATTTCTTGCAACTAATTAGTTATTCAAGTGAAAGTATAATGATCCTCCAACATCATTGAAAGTGCTTCAACAGAGTTTCCTGCTAACAGCATACTCCTAGAAAAGATGCAATAAATCAGCAGGGTTATGGAAATCTTTAAACAAAAGCAAGTCTATGACAGGAACCCATTAAAGATATAGCCATGTAATATTTATGCACCTAGCTGACTTGGGCTTTTAACCCAGCACTTTCAGCTACAGCTTTTTAGCACCTGGGTCGTATTCAGTAAGAATGAAATTCACCCTATCTGCTAAGAGCCAGCATAATGTCTCTGCTTTAGGTGTTCGGACTGTAGAGTTACCATAGGACTTAAGGGATGGAACTTCCACCAAATGGAATTTCATCCAGATATTTCTAAATAAAAATACAAATAGAACACCTTTGAGCAGCACAGAAAACTTAATCTGTGAGCCTCAAACTCCCTGATTACCTTTACAAGAAAAGAGGCAGCTACTGACACAAGAATGGTTTGTAAATCCAGGGAGGTATTGATGCAGAAACAAAACTCAGAATAGCCAGTATCCCCTATGATTGTTCAGATTATGATTTGTTGATTAGAAGTGGTTACTGAGATGGTAATAGGGGATCTCTTGAGACTTTTAGAGAAAGTGTTGACCACAGAAAATGCCATCCACTTACTCCTAAACCTACTAATTCATTACAGGACTCGTATTTAAACGTATTGGGTACTGCAGAAAAGGAAGACCCTGTGGTGGTAAAATGCATTTTGATAATGTTTGAGGCTTCTGGGTGCTACAGATGTACTGATCTGTTTAAATCTCGGAAACAAAGAGGTATTTCCCTTTCTTTTTTCACATTAAACTGTCTGCATATGTGCTTGCATGTATTTTTAAGCTACACATAAGTGCATGTGAAGCAAAAAGAATGGTTTAATAACTCCTACTTATTTGGCCGTACATGCTTTCCCTCATCCCATTCACTCATTTACTTCATTGCCAATCTCCCAGTCAGTCTTCCCACGGTTTTAAGAGACAAAGCAATTCCAGGTGAGGACTCAAAGATGACTTCCTGGCCTACCTTTCCTTGCTGCAGCAAATGGCTGCAAAAACAGAAACTGTGCTGCTGTGAGGTTGGAAAAGGGAAACTTCAGGAAGAGATGTAGGAACTGCAGTTTACTTTGGACTCTGGGAGGTGGGGATTGAAGGACAGAGAAAAGAAAACCGGACTTCACTCCCCCTTCCCAGTAAAATCAACTTTGTCCTCACCATAGGTTTTTGGGCCAATGACCACTTTCAACTCACACCTTCTGTTGGAAAAATAAATTAGGAGTCCAGCTTTATTTTGTCAATAGAAAGTTTAAAGTGGTCACTGGAGCACAAAGAGCTTTTCAAAGGGTAGCTGAGCTCAACAAGGACAAGGAGGAGGATGTTGAGGAAGCCACAAAAACACAGGCAGATTACAAACCATTAAAGGGCACGTCGTTTTTCAATAATAAAGATAAGGCCTTTATAACAGGTCTAGTAATTTGTATCTATTTATGGTGGCTATTTTTCTTTAGAAGAATACGTATTACTTAAAAATACCTGTGCCAGGGGAGAAAAAAGTATTTTGTGTTTGTGTGTGTTGGTCTTGATAAAGAGCCACCAGAAAACAGTAAACTCACTAGGCATTTGTTCCCTGAATACATGGGATTATGCTTTGCATTTGTGCTGTAAATCATGGGATCCTGTACAAGCAATTGTACTGCAATGGGTTTTGCTATGCTAAATATTTAAACTGTGTGCCCAGTCCTTCAAAGTCTGAGCTTATTCTGTGTCCAGAGCTTTTTAGAGTTGAGTCAATAGCATATTTGTTTTGCATGGCTGTTCCTAGATAACAGTAACAACAATCCAAAACTTGTTTACATCATTTAACATGCCTAAAAGCTTAGCTTGAGACATTAAAAAAGCCACACAACAAGCAAGCAGAAAAATGCAATCCTTAGAATAGTCTCTACTGGTGAAAAGAAGTTACACCATCAAAACGCAAAAAGAATGTTTTGCCAACTCTGGACCAAGAACCGCTTTGTTTTTAAACTGGAGCAATGACTGGCATAAAAAGACTTCAAGGAATTTCCTCTTCTCCCTGAAGATAGTCATGAGCCTTTCTACTGCCCCAGACTTCATGTTGTAGTGATTGCAAGGATAGGCAAGTCTTGTGGGTTCCTAAGCAGGAGCCCTTATTTATCAGAGCATGCAAAATGGGTAAAAGAGTCAAAACAAAGCAAATCAGCCAATTCCATCAATCCTATGAAAACTGTTCCCATCTAAGCAGTACCTTCAGCTCTAACAGGCAGATGTTACACCAGCTGTGTAGAAAATGCCCCTGGACTATTTTCTTAACTTGTATTGCTACCTTAAGAACAAGATTTCACCACCATTTACACATTCATGGAGTGTTCTACACATTCTCAAATTGCATTTGTGGTCTATATTCTGTAAAGTACGGTGATATTTCTGTAACGTATGGAACAAAGATGAAGCATAATCTCTCATCTGTTTCAAATTACACATGAAAAAGTACTGAGTATGTTAGCAACAAATAGATTTCCATACAGAAATTTCACAAAGGAAAAAAATGCAGAAATGCCAAAATACAATTACAGCAAAGGAAATAATGCAACCAGGAAAAATGATTTACCATCCTCACATTTTCAGAATCACAATTCTAATCGAATGCCTTTAGTTAGAATCCAGTGCAGCTTAGTAGACACAGTGTTTGAAAAAACAAGGTTTTCATATCTCTATGCTACCTTGAGAGCTCCTGATACCTAATCTGGAAGCAGACAGAACTCAAAAAGGTGCCTCTTTTCCAGTGAAGACGTGACTTCCCCTCCAAGGGCCTGGGGCACTGTGCCTCAAATGCTAATAGCTTGAGTTGTGTGCAATAGCCCTATATTGTTTATATAGCACTTCACATGTTCAAAGCACTATGAGATATCAGCCATCACTACACTTTTATGAGGCTGTAAGTATTACCCACTAAACATCAGGGTTCAAATGACTTGCTCTTGATCAAAAGAAACTTTGTGCAGCAGGACCATAATTATTTGAATTTGGTAATTCTTGCAGACCATTCCTATGGCAACACAGAATGCAGAGGGGGATGGGATATTAAAGCCAGTTGCTACTGCACTCTGCTCTGGCACCGAGATACGGACACAGGGAGGATCTCTTAAGGAAACCTACACTCAGCACCTTTTGTACAAACTCCTAGAAAATCATTTTTAAAAGTCAGGAGAAAAATGAAAGAAAAGGTTTTGAAAGCCCACTAGCATTTTTTTTAATGTATCTATTTCACATAATACTGTGAAGAACATAAAAGACAACATACAAACAGTACTTCTCCAAAAATCCTAAAATGGGGATCTGAATTCATTCTGAAGCAGTTTGGGAGCATTTATACCAAGAGGATTAGTAGGCAACTTAAAAGCCAGTCCATTTTCTGCAGAAAAAGAACTACAGTCTCTTGTCTTATTGCTGACTACAGTAGGACTCAACTTTTAGAAATATAGAATGTTTTTGCTCTCCGTTTTTATACCAACTTTCTTCCTATGAAAATTCAACTATGCTGGCATTTATATCTCCAGTCTCAAAGTATCAAGTCTCAGTTCCTGTAAAAAGAATACAAACACAAAGGAAATGCTGAAAAACAACCAATGTATCCACAGTACATATAACAACCAAATAAAGGCTTGACATAAATGCTAAACAGGATACATCCTCAAGATTCTTCTCTTTACAACTGAAATCACTTTATCCAAAAACCCTAACACTGAGATTGAAGACAGATAAGAAAACTCTTATCCCTCTGCCTTTCCATCCCATGCCCATCCTATCCCACAATATTGTCTTTCCCACCCCTTACATTTTGACTTGTACACAGCCTTGGTTTCCACACACACCATATGTTGCCAGAGCACAGCTTCACAGTTATTGGCCTTAGAACCTTGTCTGCAGAATCACATGGGAAAGAGATCATACTGCTAAGACAAAAATGTAGACCACTACACACAGTCCAGATTCATCAAAATAAGAAAAGGATGCCTGTTTAAAGCTATCACAGGAAGGGGGAGGGAGGGAAAGAAATTCTCTTCAAAGGCAGCAATGAGTGCAGAGAATTACTAACAGAACCTTTTGTGTTTTAGCCAGGTTGATCCTGTTGCTATGAATATTTACCCTCTGTCTAACAACTTTCACTTGGCATTTCTCAGGTACAGGCCACATGGAACTAACTCTGTCCCAGACTGTGCTTGCAATTTCTGCTGTTTTGACTAACATTGCCTGAAAAGTTAAATTACTGAAATATTTGCTAAAATATTAGAGTTTAAGTATACCATCAGTAGGTGAGCATTACTTCACGGATATTAATGTAAGAACCAGTTACCATACTCCATCTACTGATCTAAAGAACAGATGTTTGCAGATGATTTATGGACACTGAAATATGTGCATATCTTCCATAAATAGTAATGTGTTCCAGTAACAAAGAGTGGAGAATTGTGATCCAAAAGACTGGGAAAATGCAGGCAGTATTAGACTTTATTTACCAATTTCTTGGCTTTAAATAAAAAGCAAATCCCATAGAGCCAGGGCCTGAATCCTGCATGTTGGAAAAGTGCTTACAATTTCAAACTGGACTAACAACATGAAGTAATAAATTGCAGTCGGGCTCAATAGAGGAGATATAAAAGTCTGTTTAGAACATGAGTGCAACTATGATTTGTTAAATAAGAGTAACAGTTTATATTGATTGAGACATAATAAATCTAAAGCAATAAGCAATAAGCCAATATTACTGTGGGTATTTTCACATTAGATTTGGGCTTGGAAGTTTCTTTAATGTCACGATTTAACAAAATACTAATCAGGTAAAATTCTAACGGGCAAAGCATAGTTTTGAACTCTGCAATTAAATTATTTCTGGAAGCGCAATCAAATATTTGATTGAACTAATATCTTTGCTGCTCCTCACATTTGTTCTGTTCCTAAATTAGCATGGCTAATCAGTATCCCACCTCACAGCCTGTGTTGTAAACATGTAATATTAGCTGATGGGTTTCATTTCAAGAGCACAGTCAATTTTTGGACAGCAAACTTACTCAAAAACTTAGTCGAAGCCTACAAATACATGAAGCAGCATATTTGGACATGTCACAGTTTGTGGGCCATCAGAACTCTGATAAGACTCAGTGAACTTCAGATCTGTGATGGCTATGCATGTCAAACAAGTTTTGATTTAGTTTAAAAACCAGTTTTGTGGATAAGACTTCACCTCCAAGCATTTTCTGGTTTTCCATCTTCTTATTCTATGAGCAAGAACCAGGAATGTACAAAAAAGCAGCCTTATAGAATGCAGAATTTAAACAAGACAGTCACAATTTTTTGCTCCTGTCCCAGGCTGGCATGCACTAGTGCTTCAAGATGTTAAGCAGCTGCTACTTTTCCCCAGAGATGGCTGTACTCCAGTAAATGGTGAAATACTCCCTCAAACTTTTTTTTTTCCCCAGCAGAGGTTAACAGAGATGTTTCCATAGGTCTAAGGCAACATGAAAACATGGTGATTGTCTAGTTGGATTTCTTGAAAAACATTAGCCTGAGATTTACTGCATCAGTAATTAGGA
This sequence comes from Oriolus oriolus, assembly GCA_013400235.1. Taxonomy (NCBI): domain Eukaryota; kingdom Metazoa; phylum Chordata; class Aves; order Passeriformes; family Corvidae; genus Oriolus; species Oriolus oriolus. The sequence continues at coordinate 616,431 of VXBT01009623.1, forward strand.
GCTGATGCTATACTCCAACACACTGCAGAAACTGCAATGTCTGTAGAATCCAGGGAGAGTCTTAGATTACAGTGACTGCTATTTGAGACTATTCTTGCAGTTTTTGAGGTCACAGAGGAAACAAATACTTTTCATTTTGTCCTCTTGGTCGCTGCACAGATTTTTTACTTTCAGCATATAACTCAAAGTCATCTAAGAACAAATTGAATTTCTAATAACTACAGTCAACTGGATTTAATTCCTTTCAGTGGGAGCACAGCAGTGTCACTACCTACTGAAATTTAGTATTACTGCTGATTTATTGAAAGTAAAATGTCAATACAACGTGAAAATTTGTCATTTTAGAAAGGTTTAATAAAAGAGATGAACACAACACAAAAAAAAATTGAAAATATAAGAACCAATAATTGATCATTCTAATCCACTTTTTTCCAGATGAGCATCCAGGTGTCAGCTGGTGTAAACGCAGATGCCACTGACGTCAATGGAGCAGTGTCAGTTTACTCTAGCTGAGAATCTGATCCCAAGTGTGCTACTGCCATTTTTAGACACTGCCACTGGAATTCACTTTTGCAAGACAATTAAAAAATACATCCACACATTGCATTTCTTCCTGTCCCCAAGTGTATAACTGGAAGTCTGTTGACAGACTGTGGGAGAGGGCAAGTGGGAGGTGGAAGTAGCCAACAACTGCAGCCATGAGATAACTTCGGAGTATCAGTATGAACACTGTTCTGTTGTCTTCCTTTTATACAAATGAATATTTGGCATCAAAACCTTTTAACTCCACCTTCCACTAACAAACAATTCCATGTCAGCAAAAGAAAAATGATGCTGTAAACCATGTGGAGTATCTACCTTACAAATTTGTTAACATGGTATTTTAACCAGTATACAATCTGGATAGACTGTTTTAATGCACCATTAGAAAAAGTACCTAAAGCTATAAGAGCCCCAAGGCTGAGTTCTGTGTATTCACCTAAGGATTTGTGCCTCAGCAATCTCCCTGCTGTACCAGACAGTTCTGTTCTATGGCAGCTGTTTGAAGTGGCCTGCAAGCCAGACTTCTATCTTTCACATCTCATCCAGCATTTGTGTGGAGGAGAGAGGGGGAAGAAAGGAAAAGGTGGGGCAATAAGCAGGGCAGAGTAATACTTGACAGCTCCACCATTTCTGAGCAGCGAGAGGGAGCTTTTGCTTCTATTTTACATAAGGCAGTTGTTAACATGAGCGCGTTGTATAACAGTTGCCCAGTATTAACCAGCACAATGAAGTTGGAATGTTGGTCTTTTGATTCAACATACCACGGTCAAAAGGAAAAGGTAACTCATTAGAACTGAAGATGCAGTTCACATAGTATTGAAGTAATTGTCTATTTGCGCAGCACAACAACCATATCTTCAATTTAGGTCAGACCATCAAGAGGAGGAAAAGAACTGAAGACTGAAGATGAGATGCTCTACTTCACACAGTTGCCCTCTGGAAGGACTTGCAAAGGCAGTCACTTAAATTAAGTACAGGTCATCAGACAAGATATCTAATCTATTCCTAAGACAGGCAGCTCTAGCAGTCCAAATCCCTATGGCCTTTGCAGCGACACGATGAACTACTTCCTCGTGTACCTCTGTCAATTCACGTTAGGTTCCAGTTTTTTTTAAAGCGATATTTCATGTACATCATGATGCTATTGCTCACAGCAAGGAAAGTGCTTTGGTTTATTTATGACCTACTAACCTTAAATTAAAAAAAAATACATCCAATCTGAATGTTCACATAAGCCTGGAGATCTGAAATAAAATTTAAAATAAAGCTGGCATTTGTAACAGCTAGCTAAGCCTGGTAAGGGATTTAAAAAAAAATGAAAACCAGATGAAAGAAGATGAAAGCATATTTACCCTGCATAACCTGCACACATCAGGAATCAGGACTGGAACACAGAAGTACTTTTTGTACTTAGAAGTTTCAGCCCATTTCAGAGGCTAGGTGACCAAGGAAATACTGAGGTTTTCCATTATGGGGGGTGGGGAGGCATTAATAACAACCTGTGAAAGTAATTCCTTCTAAAATGTAATCCACCCAGCCACAAGCTCTACATAGCTCCTCTGCTTCCCCTGCACCCCATCCCCATTGTCAGATATCAGCCAGGCAAGCCCCCATATTGAAATATGAAGTGACAGATGGAAGCAGGGAATAAGGGCATAGGAATGAATACTGAAAGAAATGAGATATAGAAAACACGCTCATAATAGGGCTGATCTTAAACATGAGCAACCCTAAACCATAAAGTCAATTCATTTGGCTAGAACAATGTTGAACAGATGCACATAAGACTGAGCTGGAGAGCCTTATTCTCTCACCACTCATGCCAGTGTACAGAGGTCTTGTAACATCCATGGAATTAAACCTTTGAAATGCTAGTACAAATAAATGGAGAAATGTAAAATAATCAAACTTCAAAGCAACAGTATTGGCAGCAAATATCCTGTGCTGCTGTATCAGGATAGGAAGATGGGCTGCCACATTTAATTAAAATGTATTTGACTTAGCTATATTCATAATCACAGTGGCCTTCAAAAACAAAACACATCTAATCTACCATAAAGAAGAAAATAAGTTGATTCTGTTCCTGTCTAGTTCTCCAGTAGGCTATATTAATGACTTTTTCTTTTAGTTATATTAGATGGAGAATACAGTTGGGTTAAATGATGTAATAAATACCTCTACGTGCAGAACAATTAGTTGAAAGAAACAGTGGGGACAAAGTCCTTGTCATAGTGTTTGTTTACAAAACAGGCATGGGCAGCACACTGGTGAACTCCAGTCCTTTAGTGCGGCTTCCTTTAACACAAGTACAGACAAAACCCCAAACATTTATAAAGACTTATAAATAATCACGGTTGGATGGCAGAGTATAGGGCATCTTTAGCAAAGGAGAAGGTAAACAAACAAACAGCAATTCATGTAAATCAATGAATCTGTCACGTGATTTCAGCACAGTAAGAGCGGACCCAGCAAAAAAGAATTCTGACAAGCTGAGCTTGAAGAACACCTTCTGCATAAGAACCCTGCTCCCAAATGCAAATAAGGTAAAATTTCTGGATTACCATGTTTTCCTTCTGATCCAGCCTCTAAAACCCTTCTACAACACAAAAAATGCAATCTCATTTTTTTAAAATTATTATTTATGTTTATTAATTATTAGGACAATTGCGTTGGAAGGCTCAGAAGATTAGGAAAAAGTGCTGTGTTACTGTGGAAATTTTTAAGAATAAGGACTTTACCATGTGATGATCAGCTAGACATGTACAGCATGCTGACACAGAAGAAAATATGAAAATAAATATAGGTCAAGCCCTGATATACATTCACCTTTTCTCTTCCTGAAAACAATCACAACGGGTTCTGCACATGTGAAAATTTTTAAGGAAAAGGAGGTCTTCTGTCTCTCTGAAGTGTTTATTGAAAAGTTAAGCCTTCTTTAAAGAAAATTTATTTTTCATCAATCCTAAACAAGTTTTAATCCACTTGAACTGTGTCAGCAGAAGAAATTTTGCTCAATTGAGCAATCTCTAATTGGCAACACTAATTTGTAAAACTCTTAACCAGCTCTGTTCATTTATGAGATCTCCTGTTTTGTTTTACTGTGAAGTTCAGTCTCATGAAATAACAGACAATATTAATCCACTCATGCCTGGATATCTCACCTTTATTTTTAAAGCCTGAATAACTGAAACATATTTTCTTCCCATAGAAAGAAGTCTGGGAAACTGCCAGCTCCTTGCACAAAGACTGAAACCCGATGGGCAGAGAAGGGTGTTGGTGTCGGTAAGAGAAAAATGATTGAAGTTGCATCATCTGTATGATTAAAATCATTGTGTGAATTTTGATCCCCCTCCCCCCCCCTATTTTCAGACATTTGAGGATGCAGTCAAGTCAATGGAATTCTGTTGTAGTGGTTGCTTCAGTGAACATTCAACGCTGTCGGTGAGTTTGGAATTAAAGTGAAAACCATCGACCGTTGATTGTACCCTCCAGCTAACCATCCTCCTCCTTACTTCATGCTTTCAGGCCTTAACACCGAAGATAGCAACCTAACCATCATATGATGTTTCTCCCCCACCCTGCCAAGCTTTACAAAAAGGTCACAATCAACATTCATTGCTGTCGGTGGGTTTAACTATGTGGACAAGCTCACTGAACAATGAATGCAACTGTGGCCCCACATTGTACAGTTGCCGTTGAGAGGAGCAGCAGCTCTGAAGGCAGTAGTGAGAAGCAAACACTTCTTATAAGCTACAGTTTTCTGGGCAGAAAAATAGCTGGGGGTATCCACTTTTTGCTTGTTTGGTTTTTAGTGTGTTTTATTTAGCTGACTACAAAAGAAAACCCACTGCCTTTTTCTGGAATATTGTCCTCACAGGGTTCAGTAATATAGAAAATGTGAAAATTCTTATTTAGTATGTATGCAGAAAAAATAACAGGACAGGAGGCTCTGTATATCCACTCCTAAGGACTCTGACATAAGAGGAAAGAATATTTAATTGCTCTTTTAACTAGGCATTGTTGAATAGTTCATAAGTTTATTTGATACTTGTCTTGACAAATACAAATGGGAACAAATGGGATTTAAGAGTTATGGATAAAAATATTATATCAAAAAATATTAATTAATTTTACATGAAACTGATTTTAAGGACACAAATACTATTGCATTTGCCTTTTTCAGGGATCTGAAAGATGACAGAAATGTATATCCAGAAATAATAATGGAAAAGCAGTTAAATTGTAAAATTACTGTAAACTGAGTACCTTCGTCACGCTGAGTTTTGCAAGAAAATAAAGTGTAAATAAGCTCACAATTGTTTCCTTATTTCTTTATAACCCGTTATTAACCTAGTCAGATACACAGAAGGACCAGTCTATATTTCTCACTTCACACAATCACCCAAGGTAAGTTCAGCCTTTAGACTCAGCACAACTCAAATATCCTGCAGCAGGAATTGCTTACAAAATCAGGAAATCTCACAGCATATCATCATATCACTCATGTCATTGTTCCTCATTATGGGAGTGTTTATAAACAGAACTTTAATCTGATTATTTACCAAGTTTCCTCAGCACATCAGTCACACAGGTTATCTTGTGTACTGAACTTGCTTGTTTTATCCACGTTTCACTGTGTAGGAACTGAACAGCATACAAGAATATCAAGGCTATCATGGGACAGTACATCTATAGTCACTTCTTGAACTGTTATCAGTCTAATTAAATGGTAAAAATAAATTTCAATCATGAAAGAGATCAGTCCTCTGTCACATATGAAACTAATATTTATAGAAAAAAAATGCCAGTTCCTCGCAAAACATAACCACACTAGCAAAATAAATCCTGAAATTATTTGGACATTATTTAAAATTGGTGTTTGGGAAGATTATCTTTTTTCATTCCAATATTTACTGGAGAAGAACCCACATGGTCTGTTGCTCTCCTAATACTATCATGGTCAGAGACAGAAGACTAAAGTATTAAAGGGAAGAGTTGCTATGGATAAATGATTTCTCAGCAACGCTGTTCAGAGATAAGCCTGTATCTTTAGGTTTACCCATTTCTACAAAAATGGGAATTTGAATTATTACAGACTTACATATTGCAGGCAGATAAAGATCATATTAAAAGCAAGACTCAGAGGTATATGTTCTGTCTAGAAAGAGAAGCTTTCAAATTAAGCTGTAGCTAGTATTTTTTTGCTACAAAACAAAGTTCTTTACTGAAACTTAAAACCCAGGTCTTCATTTGGCAAAATGCTTATTAATGCTAGTTATAGTTGTGTTGTGTGTTTTTAACAGAGAAAATACTTATCAAAAGAGAAGAATCTGGAATTTCTCAACACTGGAAAGAATGAATGTCCTGAAACATGAGTGGTTTCCGTAAATATGTTTTCTGTGCTAACTGATAATGCCTGAATGATTACCATTGAGGAGGGACAAGCTTCACTGCAAGAAAAAGATACAGTTACATCCTTTTCTAAGGCAGTACTTTTCCTCAAAATACATGTCTCTCCTGATTTCTATCATAATTTTGTTCCATACACTTTCTAATGCAAGACCAGTCATTATACCCTACTGGATCGAGTTGCAGAAACCTCAGCCAGCACTGACCTAAGCACAGACAGTCCACTCTCATTACAAATATAAAACATATTTCCACCTGAACGGCAAGTTTTTACTGGTTTCTGAAGAGGAGCATCTGCAGCAGTTGTCTTTTTTAATGGTGCCTAGCATGGAAATTTATCAGTGATTTTAATTGCACTTTAATTTTCATATAGAAGCAGAGAAATGTCTTCTTAGTGTACAGATAAGTAGTACTTCAAGCAACTTGAAATCAACCTCTACAGACTAGTTATTTAATAATATTCATTGGAAAACAACACCATTATTCCACATCCCACAAGAAACGCTGGCTTGTACACGTTGTATGCTGTAAAGCCACAGAGCGGTCCCAGTTTGGCAATGATAACTGTGATAACACTGTGGAAAGTTTTCATGGCAATTTTCATGTTTTTTGGTAATATCATACATATGTACTCAGTACAATGCCCGCAGGCCATAGAAACATTCTAGAAAATTGCTCCTCCGTGTCATTGTAAATAATTCACTCCCAGCAATATTTTTAGGTCAAGCATATCAAAGTTGCAGTAAATGCGATGGTCCTTGACATAATAGGAGCACTGGTTTTACAGCAGTGGAGGAAGAGGGGTGGGAATGCACTTCCCATCCATGAGAGATCAGCTGCTGTTCCCCAGCGTGCACATCACCGTGCTTGAGGACAGCAGAGGTGGTACTAAGGGCTTGTTATGAGGTTTGGAGTTGTTGGGTTTTTTTAATTACCTCAATTCTTTTTTTCTCCCTGGCTTCTGGCATAAGGTGATTTAAAACATCCGACCCAACAGCTTCTGCATCAATTCTATAACTTCTGTTTAGCAAGTACAGAAAGACACTTAGTTTTACCTCTAAAACTACAAGTCAAAGAATTCCTGTGATGGAAATAGTCTGTGATATTCAGGAGCATGGCAAGATGAATATGATAGACTTGCTTTTTGGCACAGCTGACACCATCACACTAACATCGCTTGCTTTACAGATGGTGAAGCCACACAGTAAGTTAAAGAGTTAAATATAGAAGTCATTTATAGTTGAAATGGAAGCAGTATCTAGACAATTTTAGACTCCAGCCATGTCTTTCTGGGGGAAAAAAAGAATGCTCCCTGCAATCCTGACTTTTACCTTATGCAAATACCTATTTTTTTGTGCCAATCACCTTTTTTTTCTTATTAATGTATATCTTTGTTACTTGCCAGTGTTACAATGGTAACCAATTATTTTTCCAAGCAGTTGCATGGTGACACCCACTACAGAATAATTTTTACATCTTGCCCTCTCTTTTATTTAGGTTTGTATAATTTTGTTTGAACTTTACTTTTTTTTTTTTTCTTCCTATACATCCTCCTCAAGTGCAAATGCCAGAAACAGACCACATTCCAAAGAGCCCAGCCAGGGCTAGCTGAAATAATCCAAAGTCTCTTTATTTTACAAGCAATCACTGATCCTTTTGAGCCAAGAATAGCATTTGTAATGGCACCACACAGTTAACACATTTAAATTTATCTTGCATTATTCCATAGATACAGTGTCCACAAGTTCTTTCCTAGTTTAAAATAGATTATTTCATCCCCTTGAAATGCAGTGCTTGCAATTTTTTGAACTTCGAGAATTTTTTTTTTTTTTCAAAATATAGCTCCTCCTTCCCCTCCCCAAATCACTAATGTTTTGAAACTTAGTGGCAGAAATTACATGGTAACATAGTAGTGGGAATGAACTTTGAATACAAGCAGAAGTCTATCATTGTTTAATTTTAAAAAAAATTAAACTTTCCATTGCATTTCCCTCACATTATTTTAAGAGTACAAACTACAAAAGAGGCAATAGAAGCACAATGATTAACTCATTCTTCCTGCTGTCTGCACCTAAAGGGTATTTACAAGCTTGGTATTTACATGGCTGGCTTAGAGCCTTCACTTCATAACAAGCAGTAATCACACACTGAATACAAGTATGCCTGACAAATGCATGTAGGGAAAGTTTGCGTTTGAGTTTAGCAATTACTGATCTGAGGAGGAAACAGGGCAAGTCTTCAGATTGCACAGCTTTCAAATATGACTCTTACAAAAACTGACAGAATGCCCAGCTTCATCTTCGGGTTATGAGACTGCCTTCACACTGCCGCTAGAAACGAAAATATTCTCCTCCTCCTCCTAGGTTTGGATCTGAACTGGCCCCAGAAGTTTAGGGAAAGCTTCAGGTACAGAAACTAATCCACAGGAGCCATGAGTTAGAACAGAAACTCTGTCTGTGTTTCACAGTGAATCAGAAATAAGCCCTCTAGTTCTGCAAACAGAATATAGGCCCCTGATACATATTCTGATCTTTCCTGATTTTACTTCATGAGGTACAGCTGCTTCCAAGATAGCCCTGAAAGTTTCAATGTTTTAACAAATCTGCTTTAATCTAACAAGGTCACAAATAGATTATCATGAGACATGATGATATAAATTGCTGGGTTGTGTTTTGTTTGGTGGAGGTTTTTTTGTGGGTGTTTCTTTAATCATTATTCTCTTCACTAGGAATGTCATACTACATCGTTATGATGAAAAACAAGTAAAAAATGGACCAGATACCACAAATCTATGATACCAGTGTTAAGAAGGTTCAGATACCAGCTCAGGTAAAGAGGAGAGAGCTGGAAAGCAACATGCACCTGGATTTCAAGACGGTGGAAGTATCACCTTGCACTCAAGAGAAATTACACAGTTTATGGGTATTTAATCTCAGCTATGGTTTCACCTATGGGTACCAGCAACTTGTCCCAATAATCATACTATTCAGCTAATTGATTGCATGGATTTATTATTTAGTGATTAAACAGTTAAAGTATTTTATCACAGGCATTTTGAAACACTGAAACAAAAAGAAATACAAAAATATTAGTTTTAGCTAGTGAGAGTTGAGTCCAGGTGATTGCCCTCAAAAGTCAACATCACCATCTGATGTGTAAAACATTCCTAATTATCTAAGAGCTCACCCCGTGCTAATTACTGTGTTTGCCTCAAAATAATGAGCCGTGATAAGCCTAGAGTTCATGACAATAGATTTACATTTAAATGCCATCCAGCTCACTCAGGATCAATATGCTGCTGGTTACCAGACTGACAGAAATTAGTGCGCAGACTCTCCCACAGGCAGGGACAGTGAACACACTTTAGAGAGGCCACAAACTGCTAGAGGGATAACAAAACTAAAGGAACTTTGAGAGACATTCAGATATAACTGTAGGAGACAACAGGAGGAAAAAAAAAAATACAGTGCTTTAAAGACAGCAGCCAGCTGTGGCCTACAGGAAATCTTTAAAGAAATCTTTGTAGACTTTCCAGGAATATCTCTGTACATCCCCAAAACAATTGCAGTAGATTGTTCCAGAAGTTCACGTGGATCATGGTCTGCTAACTAACGAATTCAAGTTCTCTGCTGGTTTTGGAGTCAACATACTTTTACCAGTTTCAGTGGAATTACGCCAGCTTGTACAAACTGAGGATTTGGTAAGCCAACACACAAGAGAACTGTGAAAGAAGTATGGTCCCACACATCCTACATGAAGGGAAAAATGCAGTGGTAGATGTCACTCTTGGTGGAGTGGGAAGAGGAGAAACAAAAGAATATGTACTTGAACACGTTTCCACCTACAGAGAGCATTTCTGCCCACAGACAAACTGTGGGTGCCCCGCACAAACAGCACTTGGACACTTCACTACTCCATTGGTGCAGATTACTGCTTTGCAGGTACAAATAAGGAGCTTCAGAACACAACAGGCGGGAGAGTATTTTTGGGCAGAAACATCTCACCCACATTATGATAATCTGGCCTTTGCCACCACATGACAGTCTCCTTCGCTTCATGAAGCTTGAGCTATGTGGGTGGGAAAGTGCTCACAGCTTATTTTTGGCTGACGATGGCTCCCACAGCACAAGTGTATATATTTGAAGCAATGGCATCTTGTTTCCTCTCTCTCCCTTCACATTGTGCACTTTCCATCATTTCCCATTATTTTGACACAGAGCTAGCAAAGTAAGCCACTCATTGGTTACATTTGAGAAAAAAAAAATCCAAGCAAAACATTATCACATCTTTTAAAATACCTCCTGTCACAATACCCAGGGGCTTCTTCATTTCGGGTGCTTATTGGCATCCCTCTCTGGCCTAGAGCTACATATGGACTTCAGATTTGTATCAGCCTTTACAAGACATGATTTATATTCTGCAAAATTTAGGCAATGCAGGTACGTGTACAAATGCTGGTAACTGCTGACTGGAAGTGCCTTCTGGAACTAGCTGACATGTACCAAGGGTGAGATAACCAAACCACAAGTCTGCTCAAAGTGAATACCACAAACTGACTGTTAAGAGTGGATTCTAAAAACAAAACAAAACCAACCAAACAAAAAAACCCCTCCCCTTCTTCATCTCTCCATTGCTACACCACCTATCCCATCAATGCCTTTGTGGATGCAGACAGGCACTTAAGACACTTCATACTTGCAGGAGAGAAATAAACCAAACCAAAAACAAACAGAGCATTACATTTCCTTCCTCACAGAGATTCCTATCTGTATGGGAACACGACTTCTGCTTTAAACCTTGTATGGAGATTCCAAGGCATTATGGTGTCTATTGCTAAATAGTCAGGAGCGTTGCTCAGGAGCAATCCAAGTCTGAGACACGCATACCTGTGCAGAAGGGATTTTTGCTTGAACTTAGGCGTGTGCCTTTCCAGTGTTAATATCTAGCACTAGTGGCTCCTCGCTACTTAGATGAAGCACCAGAGTTATATTTTCCTGAAAGAGAAGTCTTTCTGTCTTATTCATTTTCTGTGAGGACACCATCAGATTAGCTCAGGATACTCTTGACAAAATTATTTGCCAGGAGGATATACCGGCCTTTGATGAACTGAAAGTAAAAGTTAATTTAACCAAAGTTAAGGTCACATTAGCACCTTGCTGCACTTGAGCTCACAGGGTGCTGGAGCCACTATCCTCTAGGACGAGGGCCCACAGTTGAACAGGCAGACACTCCAAACTTGCTGAGAAAAGAAGTTGGTATCTCTGCATCACACCCAGAGACTGGTAGATTTCTGAGCTGACTACAGCTGATGTACCTTTATCAGCATCAGGAGCTGTAACAGCCACTGTTAAAGTGAACACAGAGCCTGCACAGAACACTGCAATATGTGCTAAGGCTCTATGTTCACTTTAAGACTGTTGGCTGCTACATTTTATCATCTCTTTTGGAAATAAGGCTGCTCAGTAACTGCTTTCCAAGCTTTCACATATGTACAATTCCCACCAGCACAAGTGTAAATTTGCAAGCAATGGGAACAACACACATGCGGTCTGATGGAATCTGTAGAGAAGGTAAAGCTGTCACCAGATGGCATTTTTAAGCTTTGTAGAGCCAGATATTCAGAAGCAGCATCTGAATTTTGAATGCTTCAATTTCTGTTTTTTGGGTTTTTTTTATTTTCTTGAAAACTCTCAAAACACAGCATTTGCTCCTAGAAATAATCTTGTGATATTCTGTGGCTAAACCTCCAACAGCTCATTTTTCATGACTACATACCTAGACTATAAAGAGCCCTAAATTAGTACTTGGGTACAGACTGCTCAAAAATTCAGTCTATAATGTCAGTAAATAAACTTCTTATGAATATAATTTTGAGTCAGCCCTAACAGTAGAAAAAATAAGTAGGTTGCCTGTTCCTTTCCTACAGGGAACCGTTGCCAAAAATATATAACTGTCACTTTTCATCCTTGGAATAATGTTAGCTACTGAAAAAAAAGATTCACAATGAGCAATTATGTCTTCAGCTTTCATGTCATTTTACATCATTCCACTATCAGCCATGCTCAAAAGCTTAGAGGCAACATTCTAGGTCAGTGACTTTTGCAGGGAGTGTATTCACTGTTTGGTAATTAAATTAGATACACTTTAAATAACCAGATTCTGAAACAGACAGCCACTTACAAACACATGACCAAATGTATCATTGGCACTGATGACACTGGATGAGGAAAATTATGCATGTTAGCAATCATTAACTATCACTGAGGATTATAAATTTAAGGATTATGATATTAAGAATAACTGGATCAGCAAATCACTGCAGAGAAAAATCTTTAAAATGTAGCTAAAAGCCATACTGAAGGACTGACCTACTTTTCATCACCAAGTTTTATTTATACGTGTATAGAATTTTTTCTTATGGTTAACAAAACATCTCCCACCAAGAAAGCTCTCAACTATTAATAAAACTAAATAGAGAATGAAATACTGCAGTAGATGCTCAGCTTTTAATAAGATTTTAGCCTGCACCTCAGGCAAACAGCCACTAGTGCTGTTTCAGATAAAACTTTAAACAGCAAAATAGGGACACTAATTTTCACTTTATGTGGAATTTTTCTGGATAAATTATTAACTCTTAAGACATAAAATTGGAATGTTAAAAGACTATTTCATCTCAAACATGGCTCAGAGGCACCTATTTTGTAAAAAATACATAGCTTCGCCAGTTATTCAAACTTTGCATTTAGAAATGAACATTTATTAAGTCAGAAAATGATGTGGTAGGTGCTATAAGACATGTTCTTTGTAAGAGCAAGTTCCCATAATTCTTCAAGGGACAAACAGACTTTTATTAAAAAAAAAAAAAAAAACAAACAAAACAAAACAAAAAAAAACAAAAACAAAAAAATCACCAAACAAAAACAGCCAAGCCCATAAACACAGTAATTTAGAGAGGTACTGTAAGAAGATAAGCAGTGTGTTTAAGCAGTGATGTTAAAGGCATGCAAACGATAAGAACACAAGTTCAAGCCAGTCTTGTAATTCATGTGGTTTCACTTATTCTTCCATAACAGCAGAGGCTCTTGGTATTCCATGTTTTGAGTGTGCATTTCTTCATCCCATCCACAAGGTGCAATTCAGTTTATTACCTCAGTTCCCTTACAAGCATTCATATGAAAGTCTTCATTTGTGACAACTGCACAAGAAGGTCCAATTTTAAAATCCCGTTTTGGGTTTTTTTCGTTCTGGAGACTGAACCATTGGCTTTTTATTTCAAGATAGCCACAAGCTACAAGGCCCAATTCACAGATTATTAAAATACCCTGACCACCTAAGCCTGCAGACCACTACAAACATTGAAGGCAGCCCCACAAGCTAAAGATGTCACAGTCCAATTGTAGCATTGCCATAGTTACTTCTGAAGTCCTGAACTGGAAAATTATTCTTACTGTTTGCAGGTCTTGCATTGGCTGAAACACATGGAAAAACTGGCTTCAAGGAGGAAAATGCAACCCACCACATGTGTATTTCTGACTATTATAAAGCATGAGGCTGAACAAGGGGTTTCTGTGTCCCTTCCCCTGCCATAGGCAGAAGTTTGCAGGGGTGTCACACTCAGCTGCCAGCAGGTGTTGCACTGGGCAGCCGTGTAAAGCGCCTATTCACTGAACTCTGTCACTGCAGTTATGTGCTCTTTATGGTAAGGAAAACAGACAAAACAAAGAGGCTGTTGTGCTTTAACTTCAAAGCCTCATACCCCAAGCTTCAGCTCTGTACCTCAGGCAGTGCAGCCCAGAAGAGAGGCAGCAGTCTCAGGTAAAGATATTTTTCTGCTCTAATAACCTAATCTCTGTAGTACTTACAAGAGATTTTATTTGGGTTTTTTTTTTAGATCTTGATATAAGCATAGCGATAGGAGAAGGTCATCTGACATTTGTCATTTGACTGACAAGTAAATTTTACTCTTAAGCTTTCCAAGTTCACAGGAAGGTTTTGTCTGAAAGGTCATAGAGGAACCTTAAGTTTACCCATAAGGGCCACCAAGAATCTTGCTGCACAAGAAGTTTGGAGATATTGATCTTCACAGTTTACAGTTATCATTCTCCAGTTGCACCAATTTCCTCTCCATCAGGGGTTGAGCTTTTATGAGATCCCTAAAGCCTGTGCACACTACTTATTCTGTTAGTCTAATTAAAGGTATTACTGTGTACATAGTTACTGAATCTGTCCCCAGTGGTGCTTCACATCATAAATAACAGATGTGAAATGTACTCCTACTGGGACAAGCACTAGTATCAATTCTTATGCTATCTCTTTAACCATTACATCACCTCACTATTTCTTAGAATTATTCTTTAAAGGAAAGAAAAAAATACCATGACGATAATATCAGTTTGGGACAATTAAATTTACTAGATCTTCATGGGCCCATATAAAGGCATAAGCATTTTAATTATGTAAAATTAAATAGTTTTACAACACAAGTGAGCAGTACCAAATTTCTGATGTTTAATTGCATAGGACTGTCCCAAATATTAGTCTGTGAAAGATGGAGGAAGGGCAGTATGTTTCCCCAACATATTCGCAGCTCCCTTTCCCCAATTTAATTCTTAACTGTAAAGTTAACCAAGATGCTCAAGTCCAACATCAGGTTCTCAGTGAACTTGTAGAATAGTCCTGGACTCGGGACAGAAGCTTGCACACCACCACTCAGTAACTTTATATTTTGAGGGCAAATAACTGACAACTGCCTTGAACCTTACAAGTACAAGGCTACGTTATTATTGCTTCTATGTTTTCTACAAGACCTATTATCCCATTGTACTGGAAATTTTACAGTTTGCTCCTTAGAAATCCTCAATACAACTCATTCTCCTTACATCCCAGGAGATTTTTAAAAGTTGGACCTTTTATTCCAATATTAATCCAAGGAATTTAACTTCAGCCAACAGACAGATAATGCTTTGGCTCCCCTCACCCCGTTCCCACTTCGTAGAGATGCAAAAGATTGTTCCTCTTTCCAGGCATCATCGGTCCTCCACTAAGCTTTTCAATCTTTCCTTGGAAGCACATCTCTCAGGTATTTTTTCAGGAAAAAGTGTGAGAGAGAAACTAGAGAGTTTCACATATGATTGACACTGTAAGCAGAGGACACTTGGCAGCAGAAAAGAAAAATTACCCTAGCAGAGGTATACCAGAAATGAAGAAAGACCTGTAGACAGAAATACATGCTCCACTTTCTCACTGCAGGCCAGCAGCGTAATGGAACAAGTGCCACGTCCCATGGTCAAGCCCACAGGCATCTTTGCTGGTCCCTTGGCAGCCGCGCTTTGGGACAGGAAGGACACACTCGAGTGACCCAGGCACTGTGCACACCGATGGCACAGGTGGATGATGGTGCAGATTAGGTCATGTAGGAATGGGAGGAGGAGGTGGGATGGTCAGGATTAAGGAATTGTAGTACTTTTTTTTTTTTAAATTGTAGTATAAGAATCATAGACAGATTCCAGTGAGAAAAAGTTTAGAAAGGTTGTGTGAAATGAAAACTTGATTAAAAAAGCCATAAGAGAATACAGAAGCATCAGACGGTGTCTCAGCACAGATTAAAAAACATAATTCCACATAAGGAGGTGAGACATTTTGCAGGAATGGGGAAATCAGGCCAACAAATGTCTCAGAAAAAGGATCATGGAGGGACACACAATAAGCAGCATGCAGCTGTTGCACCCCTTTTCCTGCTCACTTCCATATTTGCTAACAGCCCGTTGCAATAATTGATCCCCTTGGTTTAGACAAAGATGGCTTAGTGACATCCAGTCACTACTGCTTACCTCTGCAGCAGCAGCCCTATGAAGCCAGGTATCCATTCTTTTCCAGACCCTCATTTTTTAAGTTGGCAATCTGGCTCCGTTGTCTTGCTGTGACTCTACAGGTCAGACTGTGGGCTGGAGTCCACTCAAAGGTAGGTTTGTACTGGACCAGAGACTGGCAATATCTGGCAGGTCACTGGCCTTATTCCCTTACACACAGCTACAGCCACCTGTCCAGCTCCCCCTGCTCCCTGAATAAGATATTAGTGATATAGCACATAGGAGAATCTTTGCTAGCTCACTTTCAAAATAAGCTTTTCTATTTCTAGCATTGCAATAGGAACTGAGAGTTAGAAGGATCCAAAATGTAAATACATTATGCTTGTAAAACTACCAGGTTTTCTTCCCCTCCTTGTGGGTATTTTTCAAAGTGAAGGAGTTGGCTGCTTTGGAGGAAAACAGTGTCTGAGAAATCCATTGTGAATCCTGGCAAGTCAGTATTAGTCCTTTTGTAACCAGACCAGGATAAAAAGCCTTAAACTTTTCACTGTTCTATTTATTTATTGAAATGTTTTTCTCTGGGTGGAGTTTTTGAGGATGAACATCCCATTCCTGCCAGCATGCTCAGACAGCTATGCCCATGCACAGCTGTTGATCCCATGTCTCACCACACAGTTGCCTGCACTGCCTTATAAAAACAAATAATCAAATTTTTGTTCCTCACGTTGGTTAATCAAGATTTTCTCATTTCTTTTGTTTTAAGAAATGTTCACGAGTAATACTTATGCTATAGCAACACTTCACCTTGTGATGTTTTTATATGCTCAAGAGGATCGGCCTCATCCAGGATGCTTTAGACAACAAGTTGCAGCAGTACCTGGCTAAATTCTTTCATCCTCTTGAAATACTATTTTGAAGTTGCTTTGTCCTAAGACAGTCATAGTCAGACTGCTTTTGCTTTCTGCCTCAAAACTTAGCAAAAACATAGAAACACATGAACAATAAAGGCATTTGTGACTTTCTTACAAGTGGCAGAAACTGTTTTCCGGGAGTTAATTTTTTTCATCTCAGTTCTCTTTTCTTCAAGCCAACTTCTTTTTTTTCCCAGACTGTTAGAGTTCATAAAAAAAAAAATCTTCTGGCTTCTAGCAACTTATGTTCTACTTTCATCTAGAAAGGCATAAATGTGTTGAGCCAAAACCACAGTATTCACCACTATTCGAAACAATCTGTGTAGCTTTTTTACATCCCTATTTGAAGCGTCCTGTGCAAAATTCAGTACATAACCACAGCAGTAACCTTCCCAACTGTCCACACACATCATGCTCTGGGTAAACAGTCATATATAGCAGCAGTCTGTGGAGGGGTTTTTTTATGACTGGGATCAAAATAGCTCCCTCAACTTGTATGTGTGAATATTGCCTTTATCATATAACCAAGACTCCAAAATTAGAATTACAGTGGGTATTTCTGCTGATCTGAAAGATTTAACATCTCTTTTCTCATCAAAAATTCTATTTGAAATAAAAAATTAATGCTCCCAAATCTAGTACTACTGTACACAATGTAGGAAGGAGACAGTAATTTGGTATCTCAATAAATTTTTTAAAAGAATATTGAGCCAAAAAAACTCAATTCCCACCAATGAGACATTGGAGAAAATTTAAAAAAAGCTGTGTATCAGGCTCATTTTTTGTATTGTTTTATATGGACAGACCTGACATTTAGTGCAGCTCAAGTTTAGAAATCATTCTTCTCTCCAATCCTCTATGCTGGACATGTAACAGCAGTTAAACATGCAATAAAGTCCAAGCATTCTGAATAACTGGACTTTCCTGTCCTGTTCCCCCTCAATAAAATAATGAATTAACCATAAAATACATTTACTTAGTAAAACAAGTCTTTTGTGATTTCCAGTTAAACTGCATCACCAATGGATCAAAACAGGGGGAAAAATTGGGATCTCAGATTAATTTCATTCAGTATTTTCAAGCAAATACATTGAACATGCTAAACTAAAAAGCCCTCTCTTTTAATACAGATTAAATGTAAAACAATTCTTAAGTTAAAACATTAACTTCAGACCATATATTTGAGTTCATCCAAAAGAAATTGGTAGGAAAGCTAAGCCCCACCTTCTTCCATCTGGTTTGGTTTGTCCTGAAACCATTTCCCCCCCTCCTTCTTTCAAATGCATTAATTCAGTCACTGAACTGTAAAGGCCTGGCTTTATTTAACATCTGTGCTTTGATGCACGTATATAACTGGAGGATTGTAAAGTTTTTTGCTAAGCAGTATTTATATTGCAAAGAACATCTTTAAATTTGTTAGGATTTTATTAGCTGTTGTCAGAGGTCACACACCAAACTGACAGGCTGGGGACAGAACCCATACACATCTTCCGTGGACACCACTAGAGAGAAAGGTTGCCAGGGGACAAACCATCACTTCAGGGGCCTGTTGCACGATAAATTCAGACAGACCCGAGTGACTTTCTTGCTCCTTCTACACACCTTGCACTCCAATAAGCTTGACTGCTGTTGTCCCCACTTAGAAAAACAAAATACAAAATTTTCATTGGATCCAAAGGCTGCAGATGAGGAAAGGGAAATAGATGTCTGTTTGCTTTAGAAATATTATACACAAGCACAGGAGCATGAGCAAAAAGAGACAGTGTCCACACAGAAAGAATTTCCTGCATTGTTTCAACTTTCCTTCAGACTGAGGCATTACCAGAATCTATGGCTTTTTGCTCTACACACAAAAATAGTATTTAATCATAATAAGAGTCCAAGAAAAGTGTGCAGAAAAGGTGAAGCTATCACTATAAATTATGGCACTCAATCACACCCCTCTTCTCACTAATTACAACTCTCCCAAAAATTTCCAGGCATATTGAGAAGCAAGTCTCTCCCTTCCTGAGGGAATCTACATAAAATCTGAGTAGCCTGATCAAAAAAACATAGCATCTTTTAACTATGCTCTATAATTCAAGATTAAGGGGAGGCTACATGACGCTAAGTGATAGAGAGGAGCATTTTTATTCACTTGCACCTTGCTCAACATTAATTTGTTTTCTATATTTACTAATTTTAAAAAGTTGGTCCTTATGACAGTGAGCTAAGCTTTTATCTTTCACAAGAAGCACTATAGAAATATGCCTCACAAAGCTATTTGCAGGCAACCAGGGTTCAGCTGTGTTAGATACAGAATGAAATAAAATGTTGTGGCAAATTAAAAAATTTTTGGGAGTGTAATTTCAACTGTCTGCGTGAAACACAGAAAACTTGCTGTTAGTTTGTTCAGTTACTGTCTGGGCTTGGATTTCCAGGGTTTTAAGAGTGAAAACTGAACACATGACTTAGTCACCTTTGAAAATTCCAAGTAGTAATAAAACAGTCAAGGAAAACTAGATAAATGAAATCCATTATTTTAGCTCCAAGGGTCCAGTATTTGTTTTCTTCCAGGTAATTGCTCAGATACTGGAAACCTGGTGACATGACATGCTTGCTCTCTACTACAAAGGAAAAAAACCCACCTTATTCAGTCTCATTCCAAAGCTGTTACCCTTTACCCTAAATTTGGAAACTAAAATGAGATCAGTAATACTTTTCATCACTGTTTCTGGAAAAAAGTTTTCTCCTTATGTGTAATACCCAATTCAATATTCTATCTGAACACTTTTGATATGAAAATGCCAAATGATAACGCATATGAGCACAGAACAACTAAAACGGCAGAATACAGAACAGAGCATGGACTGGCACCAGAAACCCAGACTGGAATTTACATCTTGGTTAATGTAACTTGCAGTTCACTGTTTTGGGAAAGAAGTTGGTGTGGTTTAGGGGATTTTAAGATTGAAGAGTCAGTGATTGTAGGCACAGATTCTTTGGTAAATGAAAACACACAATTCTTCACAAGAAAAGAAGCAGTCTCAGTTTCTTAACACATCCTACAAGTATGATGTACTGAACCTGACAGAAGTCAGACATGAACCCGGTGGAAACGAAGAGTTTCTTATGCATAAATGTTGCATAATAGGTCATTAAATTAGCTGTAAATTTCTCCAAACTAACATAGGGTAACATCTTTAAAACACTGGTTTTATTCATGGCTGAGACTCTGAGAGTGGCCCCAGGTGTGAGTGAGAGTTCCTGCACTGGTTTCACCTGAGGGAGCTGCATCATTTGAGAGTTCAACCTGACTGAGCAAGCCAGCACCCAAACACCCTGGGCATCCAGGGAAGTTAAGGACATAAGTTTGCTGTTTAGGCCACCTTAATGAATTTGCAAAGAAAAAGAAAAAAGCATCACTATGGAACCTAGCAAAGCAGTGACCTTTTGCAAGAGAACCTGGAAGAACCTGATGCAGGATGTTGCTAATTGGCATCCTTTAGCTCTGTAACAGCTCCCACACGAAACAGGAAAGGGTTGTGCAGAGCCACTGTTTCAGCCCATCAGTAGCACCACGAGTGCCTCAACACCTTGGGAGCTGCTAACCTTCCAGTCAGCTCTCAAACCGCAACAGGTGAGGGTGAGAAAGCTGGCAGCTTGCCAATAGTCTCCAGACTGGAGAGTCTGCAAAGCTCTCTAAGCAGAAGCCACACAACTGTATAACATAGATGATGTTACTGTGAACCTCAAATAAGTAACAGACCTAAGGAAAAAAGAGCAAATAGCAAATTCTGAGTGCTGATTCTGGAAACAGTAACTGTGGCATACACTATTCTTAAGCCTATATTCTGACATATGTTGTTGGAGGAGAAAGATGGCCCCTAACAGTCTTTCTTTACAGAAGTGGTTGAAAAATACAGGTGGTAAGCAAAGCTGAAAAGAGAAAATACAGCAAAGTTTGGGGGGGGGGGGGGGGCAGGTAAAGTGTCAGCTACAGCAATTTTAATGCTATGCAAGATTTCAGGGAAAAAAGTTCCATTTTTAAGTTAAATTAGTCATATTAGGTTCAATAAGGTATGGAAATTAAAGTCTGAAATCTCAAATCATACTTAATGATACATAAGGCTTCCTCTTAAAATATAAATTACTACTCTTTGATAAGCCTAACAACTTCCCAAGCACAGAAAATGGCCCTGTTAAAACACAGATATAACACTGATCACCCATCTTTTAAGTATAATCTAAATCCATGGTAGGTTGAACTGGTCAAGTGGGAAGCCAGCTCTTTATCAAATTGCCCACCAGGATTCAAACGGGCATTATTTAAAGTAAATCAAAAAATAATTAGGTTAAGTCAAAGCACTGCTGATTATTAGCCATCCCAGATATTAGATTATGCAACACGCTGATAAACCTTCATTTAAGGGCTCACTGCTTCCTCATCAGGCTGGCTGAGTTAGGTGCTAATCAAGAAAGTCCTCACTAACACCACAAGAAGTGTTACAACTTCAAAGAAAGGTCTTTAAGAAGAGAGAATTCTCACATGGTATCTTTAGGCAGCTGTTAAAAACAGGGTCCCATTTCTAAATCTACATTCTCAACAGCTCTCAGAAACAGCCACTGGCACTTTGTATCATATACTAGAAAACTTCAGCCCTTAAAGCAATCTTTCACACATGGCTCCTATGCTTATCTCTAAATATAATGAGCAATCAGCCCCCACAGTGGTGCCTTGCTGTCTGTCTAGAACTACTCCTCTATTGTAAAATTTTCAGACAGTGCTTTTGCCTGTTAATAAACAAAGCAGCCAAGCTTGCCTCTGAGAGTTTCATGTCAGAATATCTAAACTGCACACATACCCATATATCTTTATGAGCAGATATTTGGAACAGAAACAAACTTTAGCAGAGATCTGCATCTCAGGCTACAAATCAGAAATGCACTCTTTGATGACCTTTCTTTATACACATAGTACAAAGTACACTATTAATAAACAAACATATGCCCTAAATTCCTAGTCAGCTTTATAGCAAAGCTGTCCTTACGAACACAATGTTAGGTCTCCTGCAAAAACCACATTTGCTTAATAAAGAAAACTGTGTGGCAGAGTACATCTGCACCCATACTACCAGAATATACATATGTAAATTGGAGACTATAAATGCACATTCACAAGCCTTGTGATAAAAGGCTTTATTTCAGTTTAGCCATTTTCGCCATAGGGATATACCTGGGGATCTCTTGTTTCTCTTGAGCTTTTCCATCCATGTTCTAAATCCAGTACCTGCTTTAAATCATGTTGTATTTAGTCCACTAGAGGTTAGGAAAGCTCTTAGGAAGACCCTTTCAAGTTTTAACTGCTGGAGGTCTCATAGGTGGCATATTAAAGAGCTACAATATCAGACATGGACACAGGCCTGAGTCAGAAGCTGGGAGCAGCTAC
This sequence comes from Oriolus oriolus, assembly GCA_013400235.1. Classification (NCBI taxonomy): domain Eukaryota; kingdom Metazoa; phylum Chordata; class Aves; order Passeriformes; family Corvidae; genus Oriolus; species Oriolus oriolus. The sequence continues at coordinate 638,531 of VXBT01009623.1, forward strand.
AGGAAAACACTAATGGGCAGTCAAAGTGCCTGGATTCAGCAGGGCAGACATGCACTGCAGCTTTCCACTCCTTGCAGATGTATTTAGGAGAGGCACCACCTGTTTGCCCAGATGTTTACATGCTCCTTTCACAAATAACTAATCACCCAGCTAATCAACCCTGATTGTGTTATGAGAATTTTACAATTAGTGGATGCTCCACATAGAAAAAAACTCCCAAACTTATTGTATTTTGTCTATCCACAGCAATCCCATCAAGATGTAAAAATTACAGTCGCATCCATGCTTAAAAGAAATAATCCCTATGAAGCACAGAAGAATCCAAAATGAAGTAAAGTTGTTGAAATTTTTTCAGGGAAGTTATGCTCTCTAAGTTATTGTACAGCGTGACCTCCTTTTTTTCCACTAGGGTTTCTCAACCCCAAGGCAGGCACTCCTCTGTTGGCTTTGCAGGAACTACACTTACACTATTCCAGTCACACAGCCCAAACTCTGTTCTTTGTTCCTGGTATTAAAGGCAAAATAAGTGCGATATAATGGAGTGAAAACCTTGGCACATTACTAATGCGAGCAGAAATGCCTAAAGAAAATGAAAAATAGATCATCTAAACAAATCTTAGGTTCATATGCTTAGGCTCGCTACAAGTAGTTCAATTAAAGTACCACTTAGGCCCAAGTTTGAGAATATTTTGTAGTTTAGGAACCTGTACAAATATTTCCAACTTACATAATGAAATAGGCAACTTATAAACAGATATAACAAGAGCTAATTAATAGATGGGTACCTGTAGTTCATACACATTTGCTAGCTTGCAATCGGGATCATCTGAAATGAACGCAATCTATTGCTTTCTTTTATAGCAAACAACAATATGTGATGTTTAATTGGTATTTGGTTTAGGTTATTTTTGTATGCGGTAATACACTGGTTCAACTTCCTGGTTAAAGCTTTTTAACCTTCATTTACCAGAAGAGGCATGCAGGCTGACACAAACTGAATGCGTATCATTTCATCTGCACTTATTTTGTATGTTTGTGTTTATAATCAGTTTCTAGTTGAAGGGAAACTAACAATAGTTACAGAGGAAACAGAGCCTTTTCTGTCCCAAAAACATGCTTTCACAAATACAGAAATACTCCATTTGCATATTTGGGGGTTTTTATCCCTGTCCCCTATATTTTCAGAACACTTTTCTATCCCTCTTCACGTACCAGGTTCTGCTAAGCAGAAAAAGAACTGATGTTGCATTTAGGTCTCTTTAAAAGTTTCTTTACAGCCACAACTGCCAAACTGGGCTCAACATTAAATAAAAGAAGTAGATTCCCAAGAACATATATCCTCTTTACGTTCTACATTGAAGAACCACAGATTTAAAACACACAGGGTTGTCTTGAATATTACACAGAACAAGGCCTTTTTTGAATGTCTATTTCAAATGCTGGTTTTTATTTGTTCCCATAGCATGCACACACTGGTGGCCAAGAGCATAAATCATTGCAGTTTTCTCAGACTCAGAGTTGCCTGCCCATGCCAGTAAACTACCATGTTACTTTTGCTTCACTAATTCATTCTGTAACCAAATTCCTCTATCAAGAGAAAGTTATCTTCCTGGAAAAATAGTAAAATGCAGATAAACACCACCTATTTAAGCTTCTGATTATTTCAAGACTAGGTTCTTAAACTTAACTTTATTGTGACCTTCGTTTCAGTGTATAAAAATTCCATAGATAGACTTTACCTTCACAAATTGAAATAAACTTGCTTCGCCTTCCCCACCACCCTCAGTCCAAGGAGCTGCCACTAACTGGTTTCAGGTGCAGCTCTGATATAAAGTAATTGGACATTCACATTCTTTTTTTTTTTGTCCATACTGCAGATGTAAGTGATAAAATTTCTGAATTCAAGTAGACCTGGTAAGAAAAAGGAGGAGGAAAAAAGAAAAAAAAAAGGAAAAAAACTTCCTAGTACCAAGAAAAACTGCATATATAATTGGATTGTCAACAGTACACATCTTCCAGAAGGAAAGACACACCACTGAAGATTTCTCTTCCTTAAAAAGCATTAAACACCTACTTTTCTGAGCCCAGTTTAGCATAAAAATATCTCACTTGAGCTCATAATCTGTGACAGCACCAGAAAAACAAATCCTTGTGAGACAACCAGGGATACCAAGAGCACATACAGGAGATAAGGTCACCATTCAAACTTTGCTCAAGAACACTTGTTGGGAATCACCTCAGCCTGCAATTTGCTTCGACAAAACCTTTCCCTAGTTTCCCTGTCCACACCATTTCAAAGCCCAAGCCTTCTCTGTGTGTCACACACATGTGTGCGGCCACAGCGTCCCCAAATTGCAAGGGGAGTCAAGTGGAGAGAAAAACCCAGGAGCAAGAGAGCAGAGACTGGGCAGTTCTCCCAGGGAGGTTCTCCCAAACACACACAGCAGCAGCCTTATCTGAGTGCAATGACAGAGCCTTTAAAACCTCAGACTCCAAGTCACTTCCAGACAAAAGGAAACCTTCCCCTCCCCTGCTCCCACTGCCCACACAGATACTCCAGCAGCAGAGCAGGGCTGTGAGGGAAGTTAACAGGAACAGCCTACCTGGATGCACCAGCCCTTCACGGGACACCGCCTGGAGAGCCTCCACACAGAATTTGCTGCCGGCTGGAGACTGGTCTGGTAGAGCCTCCACCGGGGCCTGAGGGTGAGGTGGGCCCCGGCACAGCCCCTCAGATCCCAGGTGCAGCCCCTCAGGTCCTGCTGGAGCCCCTCAGGTCCCAGGTGCAGCCACTCAGGTCTCAGGTGCAGCCAGTCAGGTCCTGATGGATCCCCTCAGGTCTCAGGTGCAGCCAGTCAGGTCCTGATGGATCCCCTCAGGTCTCAGGTGCAGCCAGTCAGGTCCTGATGGATCCCCTCAGGTCTCAGGAGCAGCCAGTCAGGTCCTGATGGATCCCCTCAGGTCTCAGGAGCAGCCCCTCAGGTCCTGCTGGAGCCCCTCAGGTCTCAGGAGCAGCCAGTCAGGCCCCGATGGATCCCCTCCTATCCCGGGGCAGCCCCTCAGCCCCAGCCCCGGGCCATGCCACCATGCAAACCTCTGCTAAAGCTCCTTCAGGTTCTTTGCCCGGGCACAAGGTCTGCAGGGGTTACTCCATGTGGTGAGGTTCTCCCAGGCACTGCTCTCAGTGCCAGGCTCGTGGCATGGCTGTGGATGAGGATCCGTGCTCTGAGATGCCTCTTCAGGCTGCAGCTGTCATGCAGCAGGCCCTTGATTGACCACAAAGTTATTTTTTTCTATTGTAAAGACGATTACAAAACCTAATGTCTCGAGACCATACTACAAACTGTTTAGCTGCCATATCCCTACTTGTGCTCCACCTGGTCTCGCCAGGAGCAGCTGTTCACATAGTGGCCCACTAATGTGAGCTAACGAGTAAGCTTTTTCACAAGGGGAGTTCACTACTGATATTAAACAGCAAAAAAATTGTACATTGTGCAGTAGTCTATGGGCATAATGAGTTGTTAAAAGTTTTCAGAGTACTTTCCAATTAATAAAAATAATTTTACCTCTTGAAACCATGCCTATGGGGGCTTTTTTCTGAGTGGTGTGATCAATATTTTGAGTTACACCAACTCTTAATTACGTACGTAAAGAATTCGCATTGTCTAGCAGCTCTGTCCTACTGTGACTTTAAAAAATATCAATTCCAAATTTCTTGAGCACTGCAAAAATGTTTCTGCATCTAATACTCAGCATCTGTCTAGAAAACATATCAATTATATGATCACAAACAGCTGTTGCATTAGACTTTTAATCAGCCACGATTTTCAAAGAAGACAAAGAATGTTGGATGCAGTGATGGAAAGTTATTGCAGAGAATGCCCTACTTGAGAACGCAAAAATCCAGTCTTGGGACTCAGAGCTTTACTAAGCATTGCAAATACTCTTCATGTGTACAGACAGTAGAGTTATCTGATATAAATTGGAATAAAATACTATGGCACAATGCTCATACAAGCTAAAGTGTAAAAGGTGTTCCAGGCAGGTATTTTGCTATTAAATATAAAAGGTATGTTCCACTAGCTCGCACAGATTGCAAAGAATAAAGCTGTTGCTGAGCAGTCTGTTTTCTCTTCAAGTTTTATAAATCTCATTAATGAGGGGTTATGAAGCCTTATTGGAGATACAGCATATCCCTTGGCTTAGAAATTGTTGATGTCCAAAAACGGCCAGTTTCTCCTCTCAGTAATGCTACTGTAAATCTGCATTAGCTCTGTTGGATTCAGGAGATATTACAGGGTAGCTCCTGACTCATTTTCAATAGAACACGCCAATTTGAAATAGTAATATGGCTACTCCGTGTTATCCATCCGACACAAAACCGCAAGACTGAAGAAAAGACAGGCTACTTCTAGAACTGCTTTGGGGTTTTTTTGGTTTGGTTTTTTTCCTTTTTTAATCTCAAACTCCTGGCATTCAACTATTATAAATAGCTTCATAAAGTACTAGAAGGGATATATGATGCAATCCCTTTAAAATACTTTTAAGTCCAGAGCCTTAAGGCATTCTAAACACATCCACACTGAGAACATGAAGCATGATGTTTGCTCCACAGTCAACCTGCATAAGCTTTCCTAGTCTTTGACTTGATCCTGCCTCACCTCCTGACCCCTGCCTGCCTTAGATGTTGCCTGCTGACCCCTTCTTGCCCAGAAGCAGGGGCTGAGTGTCCTGCCAGCCCTCTCCTGGACTGCCTGTGCCTGCAGCAGAGGTGAGTGTTGCAAAGGCTGGTGCAGCTACTTGGGAGCTGTTGTCTCTGAGTGAGGGAGAAATCCTGGAGCTAAGGTCCGTGGGCAAACAGTCAACAGACATAATGTCAGTCAGAAAGCGATGTAAAGTTCCTGGCAACAGTCAAAAGCTTTTACTTCTGTCAAAGACCATGTACTTTTGCCTTCCTTGCTCATAGGCAGGTGAGGGTTTTCCTTCCTTTTGGGCAGCCCGTGCTGCATGAGGGAGCTCACTGCAGACATTTCTCTGCCTGCCTTTTGCCTCCTTCTCCAGATGCTTATTCTTGCAGTGCCCAAAGCAGTTCAAGGTCAAAACACCCTGAAGAGCAAGGGCATTTTGTTTGAAGACAGTTTCTGTGAGATGGGCAGGGCAGACTTAGCATAAAACTGTATCCTGCAGCAAAAAATAAGTTTATTCTATCACACCATGATTTGTGGGTCCATCTAAAAGAATAGCCACGGGATCATGAGGTTCTGGGAGCCTGACATTGACACCAGAAACAGTCACTCATGACAAGTGTTAGCTAGAAAGCATACTAGAGGAAAGATTAGGGCTCAGAAGTCCTCTAGTGTCTATCTAGCTGAGATAATATTAACAAATTCTTTTTAAATGGTCAGAGACATATATGCAGTGGGTTGACTCTGTCTGGGCACCAAGTGCCTACCAGAGCCACTCAGCCCCTCCCCTCCTCAGCTAGGCCAGGCAGAGAAAATGTAAAAAAAGTCTCCTGGGTTGAGATAGGACAGAGAGAGATCACTCAGCAGTGAGCATTGTGACAGGCAGAACAGACTCGACTTGGGGAAATTAAATTGTTACTAATCAAACTGGAGTGGGATAACACCTTTCCCCCACCCCTTCCTTATTCCCTCCACTCCTGATTTTTCTACCTCCTCCCTGCTAGCAGTGCAGGGGGATGGGGAATGGGGGCTGCTTTCTGTTCATCACACACTGTCTTGGCTACTACATCCTTATCAAGGGGAGGACTCCTCACATTCCTCCCCTGTGCCAGCATGGGTCCCTTCCATGGGATGCAGTCCCTTGGAAACAGGCTGCTCCAGCGTGGGTCCCCAGGGGCTTCAAAACTCCTATCAGCAAACCTGCTCCATTGTGGGCTCCCCTCTCCATGGGGCCACAAGTCCTGCCCAGAACCTGCTCCAGTGTGGGCTTTCTATGAGGGCACAGCCTCCTTTGGACATCCACCTGCTCTGGTGTGGGGTCCTCTATGGGCTGCAGGTGGATCTCTGCTCCCCATGGACCTCCCTGGGCTGCAGGGGCACAGCTGCCTCACCATGGACCTCACCTCGGGCTGCAGGGGAATCTCTGCTCTGGCACCTGGAGCAGCTCCTGCCTCTCCCTGGTGCCTGCAGAACATGTGTCTCTCACATGTTCTCCTTTCTCTTCTCTCCATCTGCAACTGCACAGTGCTCCCCCTTTCAAATATGTTATCCCAGAGGCACTGCCGTTGCTGCTGATGGGCTTGGCCTTGGCAGGCAGCAGATCCATCTTGGAGGCAGCTGGCACTGGCTCCATAGAAGCTTCCAACACCTTTTCAGAGAAGCTGCTCCTGAAACACCACCCCACGCTTCTCCTACCTACCAAAATTTTCCATGCAAACCCAGTGCAACACAGTGGATTATAATTTAATTTCTGATGCTGTCTCTTCCCCAGAAAAAAACGTAGATATAGGTGCTATAGTTTCCTTCACATTGCAAATAATCATGTGAAAGACAGATGGAAAACTCATGGGAATAAATGTTCTCTTGTCTTTCAGAGATTTTTCACACAGTACCTAAATAAGGTGCATTTCCAAACAGTTCCCAGACACAATGTTAATTAACACTATAAATCAGATACATAAAATCAATAAAATCATAAATTAATAAAACTTGTAGAATTACACGAGTGTGGAGTACAGAATGATTGTTAAAAAAAAAAAAAGCAAGAGCGACAAAAAAGCCCACCAGCATTTGTTCAAGGCAGATTACCATGGAGCTGACATTATCTGACCTGTGGGGCTGGCAGAGTTCTGCTACCAGCACCAGTGATTGACAGAGTGCTTTCTAGAAAAAGTACTTCATGCATTTCAGATGCGATGCAGGGACCTTCCATTTTCAAAGTCTGAGTTGCACCATTTTCACATGCCTTGATGCCCTGCTTTGTGAATGGGTCAGCACTTTATAATTATCATTAAAACACTTCTTTAAGGTGCAAGAAACTATTTTTCACTATTCAGTATCATGAATCAGTCTCACATCTTTAAATGCTGTAAGTACGGCTGGGAATGGGGTTGCTTGTTGAACAGAAAGTAGCCAAACTGTCACTTTAAGCTTTCCATGATAAATGTTGCCAATAAAAGCCAATAGGTAAAATAAACACTCTTGAACCCTGTCTTAATCTTTGGCATCAAAAGTTCTACCTTTTCTCTTCCACCCTTACTTAAAGTTCAGCAAGGTGAAATGACTGAATGTTTCACTAGCAAGATACCTAAAAGTTACTAAAATACACAAATATCTGTTTTCCTTTATGTCATGTGCTTAAATGTTCGACCACTGCAGATCATTGGCCACTCACTTTAAAGAGAGATTATTGAAGTTGAAAACCAAAAATCTTGAAAGTCATGTTTAATTCCTATTTCTGCTCCTCAAAGCAGTCCTACTGAAATAGAAAAGTAGTTTTCTCAGGCACCAGTCACATTCAGGAAATAAAATCCTATCAAGTCTTTGGTTCCCTTGCAGTAGAAAACCTGGTCCATAAATTAAAAGAAATGTAGCACTCAGAAAACAAAAGTGGTAATAGAGCACACGCATTTTTTTCCCAGAGCAGTTATAATTATTCTAAAACATATCAAAAGAAAAGCAAATAAAGGAAGATAGGAATTGCCATAACAAACCGGATCCAAGATCCGGTGTCAAAGACAAATGCTTGACACAGAAAGCAAAAAGTTCTGCACTAGGAGAGTGTGAGATGGTCTTTCCACTCTGATCATTCCTGGTTCTTTTTCTTAAATCAGATCACTTGATTTGAACCCCATCATGTCATTTATGTGTTCCCTGCTAGTGGCCATTACTGTGTATATGTATCCTGACTGACCTTCACTTCTGCTTGCAGTTTCCTCTTCCAGTTAAGCCTCCACATTCAGCCAGAAATTAGAAATGCTTTTTTAGCTGTTAGTACTCACTAATAGTCATCTTGGAAATTGGTTACACCCGGGTTGCCAACACTATGAAACACACATCTCTGACAACCTCTTAATTTAGGTGTGCTCTCAAGAAAAGCATGTTCCAACAGATCTTTCACTCTCCACAGTTACTGCCTGCCCACATTAATGATATGAATCAGCACTCTTGTTAACATGTCTCCCCAATAGTGCTGCTTCTCATAAAAATGTTTGTGTTGTTCTTTTTCTGGGTTGTTCTTTTTTTTTTTCCCCCCCTTTAGGTAACACAGACTTTTTGCAGCGCATTTTTGCACAGAAAACTGCAGACAGTATCTGCTCCTTTCTGAGCTACCTAAATCTTACCTTGTATTTCTGCAGGGATTCCTAGTTGAAATCTTCAGTCTTGGATTTTTATTCCATTAACTGAATTGAAACAGACATGTAAATTTAATGGATAGCTCTGAATGTCCTAATTCCTATTCTGTACTCTGCCAAACTACAGCAGCATCTGGCCCTGAGCATTTTGTAATGCAGCAGCAGCAGCTGCGTGTCATGTATAGCTATGCAGAAGGCTCACCTGTGAAACACAGACTTTGTTGTAGGATCAAGCAATAGCTGCACAGTGTGAAGGATGCAGTCAGGGATAAGCCTACCAGAGCAGTGCCTCTTTACTGATCCCATCAGTTAGGTATTTATGTGTATAGAAAATGCTTTCTTGTACTCATGTTTTTGTCCTACTGCCTCTTTGATTCTCACAAAAACAAGCCACGTAACAGTGTGGGGTTTTTTCTAAAATGCTTGTTTGTTCCCCAGTTACCAAAGATAAGTTCACACTCTTTCAATATTTTTTTATCTTAACACTTAACCCTATTTCGAAGTATTATATTCCTCACTTTCCAAATAGCCATTGCGTCTTATTTCCCAGTGACTTGCCCAGAACCACGCTGAAGACAAGGGTAGGGGAAGGAGCTGAGTCCTCCACCAGTGCTCCCTGGTGGGCAGATAACTCTCCAGGTCAGTCCTTGCTCATAGCTGGGGTTACTGTGCCTGGCAATAACAGCTCATATATACAAGAACCCCATTAGTCAAAAGGCTCACGTTACCTGGAAAGGTCTTAACGTCAGATTGGGTTCCCAAATTCCTTTCTCCTGGAGGCTAATGGATGTGAGTTTATATGCTTAACTATTACTTAGCTGTGTAGACTTCAGGCATAAAATACAAGCATACTGCTTGCCAAACATCCATTTAAAGGGTTCTAATAAGTAAAATTGAATTATTATAGATTAGTGAGTGTATGGATCAATCTTGGAGATCTGTACTTTAATACATACATATGTGTTCATACTTATACTTCCATTCTTAATAGATGTATATGTGTATGAGATGGGAGAAGGAACTGCTTTACTACAACTTAACCTTTCTTGCTGAATTCATAGAGAATGGCTTTTCAAGCAGGATACCCAGACTCTTCCTTCTCTTGAATCTGCACCAAAAAGGAGAAGCATAGGAGCAAACCTGTTTTAGATACAGCCTTCTGCATATGTCATTGAGACAACTGATCTAATAAACAGTGTGATCTGGCACCATTTAAGTCAGTACAATTTTCTCAGCACTGACAGCACTTCCGCATTGCTCCAAATAAACTGGCTCAGGTACCAGGCTCTATAGCTGCTCTGTCTGTGCAGTCTGCCCAGGCAAAATCTGTCCTGCCTCTCAGCCAGGCTAATTAATTCTGATGAGACTGCTGGAATAACATTGCTACGCTGCATCCGATTCCTGAGCTCTAAGTGCACTGGCTCGGCATTAGCTGGGGAGCTCCTGTGCTGTACTGCACTGCAGGACCCTGTCAGATACTGCATCTCATATTTCACATACAATGTACTCAGACTCTTCATAACATTCAAGATTTTGGCAGCTTTGGTCGAGTTAGATGGGAAGTAAAAAGAAACTGCAAATCAGTGGGTGACTCATCGCTTCCCCTTTCCTCTCAAAGAGTTAACAGGTACATCCAGGAGGCCATGAAGGGTTTGGCATCAACACCATGTTCTCCTCATCCATGGCAACAAAGATTAAATAAATATTTATTTACGTAAAAAATTTGCTTTGGTAATACATTCTTGATTTTTTTTTAACTTGGGGGTGAATGTTAGTGAAGTTTAATGCTCATAAAAATGAGAGATTAATCCTGGCCAGAACAAGGCTTGGTGCAAGTGGACCCTGTGTAAATTTCCACACATGTCTCTGTCAATGTGCCTCAGTCAGGAGCAGCATTGAAATGTGGCTGCTGTCCCAGTGCTCAACCTCTCCTGAGGGGGGAAAGCCAAATCTGCTGAAAAGCTCAATGGTTCACTTGATTGCAAATAGGTTTCAAGCCCACCAGAACAGCACATTTAATTACACTTGCCTGTTTTTGACACTGTAGCAGGTACTCGTGTGTCGTCCAACTATGCTCATGTAATTGGCTCTATCCAATAATAAACCATGAGGCACCAGAAGTCGTATCTGTGATGGCAGGGCTTGGGATTTTTTTTAATTATGTGTGAATTTTTAGTCTACTGGACTCAATCCTGATGTAACAGAAGCCACTTCTAAGAACAAATTCTAGTTGCCTCTTGCTTTGATCTTTTACAGGCACAAAAAATAATCCCAAGGAACAACTAATGCAGAAGAAGAGAGCACTGGAAAAGAAACAGGTGTATGACTCTGAGAAACAGTATAAGCAGATGAGTAGGAATTTCCCACTGGCTGTTCAAATTGTGGGCCTGTTTGCCAGGTAACCAGGGTTAACCACATACAGTTTTCCCCACTGTGTACTGCTGGCAAGGAATCTTATCGCCGAACCAAATGAGCAGGAAAGCATATTCTCAGATTGCCATTGGCCAAGCACCAATCTAACAGTGGACTCCAGGTAAAACTTAAACCAGATTATTATTTCTACCTTTTTTTTCCTTAAAGAAGCAGAACATGAATGTTAACAGAGTCAACCACAAGACTACCCAGCTCTGTTCTCCACTTACAAGGCAGTAGAATCCAAGAATTGAATTGTTTCAAGGCAAGTAGTGCGCTAAATGCACATTTTTATGTGGATGACCTGTTTTCCCCCTCGTTTTGGGGAGAAGAAAGAGCTATTACAGAAGGAAAACTTTCTGCATAGAGGGAGTATTTGCAAGTATCAGTTTCTCTGGTACTGAGGAGAAAAATATGTTGAATATAATCTATTCATACTTGCTTCTCTTATTGCAATCCCAACTTACCCCTCAGCAAAATCATTGGAAATGATCCCACTAATTTCAGTTGATACAGGGCAGAGTCCTGGCTCAGAAGAATGCTGTGATCATATTGACATCACTGGACAATTCTAAGCAATATTGCAAAAGCAGTTTGTCCATAGAACTGCTTTCCCCATGCTCACAATGTGCTTTATGGAGCAAAAACCCACACTGCGAAAACGCAGAGAAGGCTATAACTCAGGGAATTGCTTACGCATTATCCTGTTGGGTCAAAAATTTTGTTTTTCAAGAGAATGTGAAATGCATTGGACTTAAAAAGCTCTCACTTATGTAACAGTTGCCAAAGGGCAGCCTATTCATTAGCCAAGACATAAAAGTAAAAAGGCTGCTCCGAGGCCTTGAGGCAGCACTGTTTCTTGAGCTGTGCTTCATAACAGCTGCCCTCCAAAGTCTGGTTAACATCATCTAAAATGCTCTTTAACAGAGGACTGGGATGACACACTTACTGTCACAGCATCCCTTCTTTGGACAGAAAGAGACATCCTCTGTTCCCTCCAGTGCTGAACTCTGACATACTGGGCTTGTCCTTTACCTCAAAGTATTCACAGCAGGAAAATTTGCTCTTTTCTTCTTTAATATAACCTTCTGCTCTCCTTAGTCCTTGATAAACAATGGATGCTCAGATATTTATTGTAGCATGTACTGCTGGCCCTGCACAGTTCAGTCCTCTACAAAGAAGCTGCTTTGATCTTTTGGGGATCAGGGGCAGCCTTACAGAGTATTTATGCTTCAGTTTTACAGGACAGCAAGTAGGGAAGCAGTATGAGGGAGCAAAGGCAGAGAATGTGTTCCTTCCTATCAGGTGATTTTATTAATTTGCCATAGAAATAATTTTCCCCTTAAATGCTGCTATCGAGTTATATAATTGGCTAAAAAAAGAAGTCTTCCTCTCTAAATCTGGTGTGCCTTTTTCCAATCTAGAAGTCCAGCAGAACAGCTGGACACCTGCATTTGTTTCTTGCATACAGCCTGCTGCCCTGCCACGGAGGCATCTCCTGTTCTCGTTCCTGGGCTGGGTTACCCAGGCTACCTTCTAACAGCCCTTTGCATGTGATCTCTGCTTGTGAACCACTTCAGAGGAGCCATCGGCACACAGTTGAAGCTGTTCAGAGCAGTTACCATCACATGGTCACTCGGTTGTGTTTGTGGTGTCTCTCAGCCAAGAGTGTCAGGTTGCAAGGGAAAGTACTGGCTGGGATGTCTAATGTAGATCAAGGTCTTGCCAAGGAAACCTGAAAAAACCTTATAAAAATATTCTCTCCTTCCTATTTATCTTAGATTTCTGAAGTTCTAACTACTTAATTTATCAAACTTCATTTATTTAAGTATTTACCTTGGATGCTGTTGTACTTGATGGTTTTGAGCAAAGAAATAACTGATTCATAATGACAGTTGGATGCAAAAACTCACAGCACCAGGAATTAAACTAAACAAACTCCTGATTTATTTATATTTTTAGCTACTAGCAAAAGCTTAAATAGACTGCTAGATGCAATTTTTTTAAAAAATGCAATGCAGAAAAGAATTAAAGCAAAACAAAAAAATCCATAAACACAGGGAAGACCATACCCACCTGCTCCATCCAGGCACTCTGGAGGAGAAAAGGGAGAAGAGATTTAAATGGCTGCTAATAGCATTCATCTGGTGTCTCCTGAGCTTTTCTTTGTGAGTGTGGGGCCACCTCAGTTCAAGCTGCCTTACTGTTTCTCCCACAGTGCCTCCTGCCAGGAGCATCCTGCCATGCAGCTGGCACCACTGCTGGCCTCAGGCCTGCTCTGCTTGGGCTGCAGGAAGCTGCTCACTAGGAGGAGGTGCCTACAGGAAGGCTATGGATTGTATGCGCCAAAGATGACATTTACAAGTACACAAAACCTCGTAAATGGGTCCTGATATCCTGGAAACCAATCTACATTCATGGTGCTCAGCTGCAGGTGTGACAAGCAGTTTAATTTTCTGAGCTATTGCCATGACAGCAGAACAGACTTTTCCTGTGTGAACAGGGCTGAGACCACGATTTCCCACATGTTGTCAGTTCATAGTTGTGCCTCTCAACTCTGCGTTAGGCTAGAACAGCGGCCTAGGCTTCAAGGCCTTTAAAACTCAAAACAGATCAAGACCAAAAATTGCTGTAGCCCAAACTTAACCACGTGCTTGTAGTCTAGCCTATCATGAGTTGTGATGTTCTCTGGGTACACACATCTGTCGGGACAAGGAATCTCTTCCTCCCTGTTTGGGCATAAGTGAGGAAAAAAGGAGAAGTAACTGGTATCCCAACTCTCCCATTTGTTAAAAGCAAAAAAGAGGGAAACAGCTCTCTCAGAAAACAGCAGCATTTATAAAGCACATTAAATAGCTTTGTGCTTCAACAAAAGACCAGAAAATGAGATGAGGTGCTTGTTAATGCATTTCTGTGCGGCAGTGCACAGTTCATGACTTTAGAAATACTGAATTAGGAATTCAAAATTAGCAAGCCTGAAGCTGTCACTCTCACAAAACCCCATCTGAAAGCTGTTCCTGGATGATGGAAATGTGGAGGACAAGATATCTACTTTGTAGCTATTTCTTTCCTATCTTGCCTGAGATAAACTTTCAAAATAAAACCTCAGCTGACCAGATGATGGGAGGATTCACTTCAGATGGAGAAGATGCAGATGTAGCTCTGAGTGGAAATGGGCCTTGAATGAAAATATCCACAAACATCATGTCTGTAAGCCCATAAATTCAGCTGACTTGCTTTTTTCACCTCTACCTGCACAGGTAATACCAAACTAATAATTCTTCTCAATAAAATTTGGAGTTTTAGTCCACATATTCAGTTTCACCTGTGGCATTGATTTTACAGGAATCAGTAGTTTTTCTGTCATCTACACATACAAGACCTAAAATATCAGCACTCCTCAGAAGCAGTAAAGCCGGGCCCATGGAACTGTGCACCGTGTCACAGCTAAGGCTGGTCACTGTCCCAGCCCTGCTGGAGCACAGTGACACTGTGTCCATGCAGGGGCTGTCCCTCCCCTGCTTCGCCCTCGAGCTGGGCTCTGCTTCCCTGGCAGGGCAGATAGCTCTTGCTGCTTCCTGACACCCAAGATGTGGGGAAAGGGGCAGGGAGCATGGGGATAGGACTGGGCTGGGAGATGGAAACAGAAGGCTGTTGTGGAAAACAGATAGCTCCTCAAGTCAGCGAAATGCTGGAGCTTCCAAATAAGAAGAAAACCTAGGAAGCTGATAAAATTATTCAGATAGAAAGAGATCACAATTCAGTTACTGAAGCAAAAGCTACAGAAGAGTCAGACTTCAACAAATTGGACTGTAAAGATGAGAGCAGAGCTTTCTGCAAGGGGGCTGTGAGCCTTGTCTGCCCTGCAAATCTTTCCAGTGTGACTGGAGCAGAGCAAGGTGTTATTTGATAGTGGAAATGCCTTGCTCTCTTTGGAAGAAGACATAACTCTTTATGGTATAATTTACTAATGCCATTTAAGAAATTGAATTCCTGTTCTGTGAGGATTTTATTTATGCTAAATCAATATATGAAGTCAGAATTTCATTTTACTGCTGAATAGAAATTATATTAAGAAAGCAGCCTAGAAAAAGGAAACACTTAACGATACTGAACTGTTTTAGTCTTGAAGTGGTTTCAATGACATAATGATATATTAAAAAAAATATTTTTAAGTATTTCAGAAAGTAGTAGGAGTAAAAGGAACTTTAGTACTAAACACAGAACAAGATATTGTTATTCTCAAAATGACAGATTAACATTACTAAAATAGGATTAAAATTATTCATTATTATTTTCTTCAAGAAAAAAAATTCAAAATTGACATTTCTTGCCAAATGTCTGCATTTGGCAAGAACACCATCTTGCAGTGGTAACTTTCTACTGTCATTTTTTTACCATTTTTCTCTGCAGCTGAAGAACATGCACACTGACTTCTATTGCAACATCAGGAGAGCTGACAAATACAAATTTGGTAGCCACTGATGCCAGTGCTGATTTAGTCTGTGACAACACCAGCGCTCTGTAGCCACACAGTCTCCTGCACCTCACCTGTAATTGATTTTTTGCAAATTCATCTCTGAAAACCACTATTATAAACACCACCAGCTGCACCGCCCCACAAAAATAGTACAGGCCCACCATGTCATCCCTGTTTCTCCTGTTTTCCTTTCTTTGAGCCAAGCAGCTGCCAAATCAGCAGCTCTTGGACTTCTGGCTGGGAATGGAATCTCACACTTGAGGCAATGAGCGATGCATGCGCCCACACACGCACGCACACGCTCTGCGTCTGAACTGGAGCTTGGTCCCGGGGAGACACAAACTCTGCAGTGCTGCATAAACAAATGCCATCTTCATTACCTCAAATGGCTCCATGTTACTGAAATGGAGCAAGCCGGGTGCACTGCAGGAGGCTCGGAAGTGAGCAAAAGGCGTTTGAAGAGTTTCAGCACAGCCTGCCGGGAAGCTCTGAAAATACACAAGGGCCTCCCCAAGGACTCTGTGGAGCACTGACATGTGTGAGCTCTGACTCCCAGCTGACTGCCAGGCAAGGTCAGGCTATCAAGAGGGTTCATCTCCAAATGCAAAAATTTGAATCTGAGTGCTGAAACTGATCCAAAATAAACTTCCTTTTATTTTTCCCTCTGTGTGTCAGACACACTTATGACTACATTAGCACTGCCAGCCGTGGCACTGCACAGATGTGGGATTGAAGAGACACCCCAGCTGTAAATAGATCTATACCTATTCCTCTGAAAAAGGTTTATTACCTTAATTTTAAAAAGTTCAGTAACATTATGCATTGCTGATGCTGGCAATCCTGAGTCTGAGGACATAACTATTTAAAGGTAAAATAATGAGACTACTATTTTACTATAACTTGTACTAAGTATCCTTCCTAAATAATATTTTATCACTAGAAGGATCTTTGAGCATCAACTTGCATGGTACTTTTGTAGTCACCTTTCTTTCTTTTGCATTGAAAAGACAGATTGACTTAGAAAGCTTTTGTCTAAAACTTTTCTCTGTTGCTGTACCTGTCAAATATCTGGATGATGATATTTATCTGAAGACTTGAGGTTTTTCTGAAGCAGAGCTGATGTATATAGAAATGTTCTGTATTCTGTGACTGAAACTTCCTTTTCTTCTGTTGTAGTTCTCCCTAGTTTAAGACCAGCATGCTGGTCCTTGGCAAACATTTGCTTTATGTATGGAAGAATAGCTGTGGTACAGCTGTGTAGAGCCATCAGGGAATTTCTGATATTCTTTTAGAGGCAATCTGTAGAATGTACCATGTCAAAAGAACCCTGGGCCTTTACAAAAGCAAGATGCCTTGTCAAAGAGATAAGCATTGCTACTGGAGAGTTTTTCTGAGGAATGTTAAATAAAGCATACAATTTCTTGCTTAATGAACACCTGTCTGGAGCCACTTCTCTCTTTACTTTCTTTGCTATCTTACACAGACAAACAGCTCATGGTGGTAGTATTTTTCTTCCCTTTGTAACTCTTAGCTCCAGCACTTCCTGTGGCTCAGACCCACTACCCAGCGCAGTTTGTGCCTCTCACACCAGATTTCACCCAGTTTTCCTGGTTTGCAGCAAAGCCCAGAACTCACTGCCCGCTTCACTCCCCCAGCAGCCCTCCCACACAGGAGGTGTGCTCAGGGTAACAGGGAGCAGAGGGGTGGGACAGGTGGGGACCCTCTAGGGCTGTCCAGACCCTCGGCTCCTGCATGTGGCCACCAGCTCCCCCCAGCCTGTCTGTTCAGAGCAAGGGGCAGAATGCCCTCCCTTTCCCAGGGAGACTGAGCTCAGTGCCACTGGAGCGTGTGCTCCAGCAGCACCAGCTGGCTTGGAAGTGGAGAGGGTGAGTTCATGGACACTGGCTGCACACGTGGGTGGGAAAGGAGCAGGCACAAACATACCCTGCAGGAGCAGAAATCCAGTAGCGGGAGCTGGGGTGTGGGAGAGCAGCAGGGCTTCTGCCATCTCCTGGAGCCCCGACCGCCAGAGCTCTGTGTGCTGGCCCTGTTTTGTGTTTCATCATAAACTAAAGCCTCTGGAAAGGTTTCAATGTAACTGCCTTGTTCATTACAGAGCACGAGAAACAGGGAAAAACTAAACAAAAGCAAACATGCACAGTCCACTCCTGACTGCAGTTTTTACATACCCACCTTTATGGCAGCATCTACCCAGAAAATTGTGGGAGAAATCCAGTCGTTCTGGTCACATTAACACTTGATTACCTTCATTTGTTGCTCAGAGTCCTGTCTCAGCTCATCTGTTGCTTAGTTGTTTTTATCCTGGACTTCAGATTCTAAACCATGCTCCAAGAGTGGCTTGCTCAGCTTGAGTCAGTGGTCAGCAGGCTTTCTGTGGTTTAGCTGTACTTGGTGAGATAAATATTTTTCATCTTTGAGACTGTTTCTCAACTTTCAGGCTATGCCAAGTCTCCAGTGTGCTACACTGTTGTTCTTGCCCTGACAGAGCCAAAGCAGTTCCTAGCAAAGCTTACTAGCTTGGGCTTCGTGTCTCGCCTGTAAAATGTTTCACCGTGTTCCTGGGGAACCTGAAATTAATCCTACAAGTGAATAAGGCAGGTGACTGGAGCATCCAGCATAAGGACCACCTTCTACAAGCTCTGTGTCACCACCTCATGGATGTTTGGAAAACAATGGACAAAAGAGAAGGCAAAAAAGCATCCCTGGCACACACATGGTGAGTTCCTGGAAGCAACCAGGACTTCTAAACTGTGTTAAGACAGGCTCCTTCAATCATCATACTGGGATTTAATGAGGTTTAATTCTGCAATATTTTCTTTAATTTGAAAATAATTAAAAGCCAAGAGCTCAGTTTACCTCCTTGTGACTGTAAGGAACGTTACTGCAAAAGTGGTTCACGCTAGGCGCATGAGGGAGTTTCAGCATAAAGCTCCATTTCCCTAATAATGAAGATGTGCATGAAGGAAAATTTAACACAGTTAAGAACTTCTCTTTCAAAGTACATGCACAAATCAAGAGTTAACTTGGCATTCTTCTCTTTAAAAAATACCAGCAAAAGAACATTGAAATCATTCTAGAAAGGTTTTTACAGCCTAGGTGCCACAGGAGCTTAAAAACTATAGGAACCTTTTTTCAAGGAACTGAAGAATATGAGTGTCCTCAGATTTAAAACAAGAAAAGTTTGGTGTAATTTTTGATTTGGGAAACACTTCCAGTCATTCTTAAAAGTGTGACTAGTCTCTGTCTCCACAGCCTTAGATTAGACAGCAGCACTCACCTCTTTATTTCACTACCCGAACTAGCTAGAGAGGCTTTACAGTTGGCAAATCTTAGAAGAAAGAAAATAAATTAATTGTTCTCCGACATGCAATGAACGCCAGTGAACTAATCTGCATCCAAGGCTCTTTATACTTTTAATCCTCAAGGTATGCCAAATTTGCAATTTTGTTTTTAGTTCCTTTAAAACTAGCCAATGGATTTTGGGCCTACAATTTCTTTTAGATTATCTTCCCATGTAGTCCCTAGAGCTTTTCCTCCACAAATGACCCCCTTCAGCTTTGTTAGTTTATCACCTAACACAAGTCCTTGCTGAAAAGGGAGTTCAGCTGACAGCCAAGGGGAATCCCCCTGCTCTGTGTCTGCTTGCTGGCACTTTCTGAAGCAAGACTGCCAGCAAGCACTTCTCTGAGCTGATAATTGTGAATGAAATATTTGATCTAGGCTAACAGCACAATTAAATTAGGTTTTTAACCAAGTGTGACTGTACATGTTGTTTAGACAGCTCTCTAAGTATTGTCAATTATATTTTGTAGTGAGAAATTAGGAATAAGCAGTGATAAACTTGGAGCACTGAATCTGTTGTGTGACTTCCTTTAACGGCTTCAAGCAAAATGAAGCCTCTTTCCTGTGTTCTGAGAGAGTCATGACACTTACCTGGGTACACCCACAGTTTTATAAGAATTAAATGATGTGTTTTCCTATTGACATTTGTAAATTTTATCCATGTATGGGACAGTGCAAGAATTTATACATTTAGAAGTAAATGATCAGTTTGCATAGTACTAGAGAAGAAAATAATTTTCACCTTGTCAACTATTAATTATCTTTTTTATTTGTTCTAAAAACAGTAGGCTAAAATCCAGCAAGAAGTAGGAAAAATATCATAATCGTAACATACAAAACATCATTATGAAAAATTAAATCCTGTACCAATTAAAATCTACACGTTTGGAGGAAAATTATCGAAGTATTTTCCAATTCGGAAAAAAGGTTGGAGGCATTATGGAAGTAGTCCTTTAAATAAAAGTAAGCATAAGAAATGTGCAAGCACTCAGTACTTTAAGCTCTAAGAGTAAACAGGATGTGTTTTCCATCAAAACTGTTGCAATTATTCAAATCCGCTCTCCAAACTCCCATAGGAGTCTAACTCTGGAATATCAGATTAATATATGTGGAGCTATAAGGACACCTTGAGGACAGTCAGAAAAATGCAAAAATTTCTATTCCACATTGATATGGGAGGATTTACGCAACCTTTGTAAGTCTGAATTCTTTAGAATTGCCATATGATGTAAACGATAAGCTCTTAAAACTGTTTGTCAAAGTCCCACAAGTCCCAAGAGTATTATTAATGCTCTCATTACTCCTGAAATACTAGAATATATGCTTACCAATGGGTTCACTTACTTGCTAGCAGTTTTGAGGACAGACCTGTTCTTGCAACACAATAATCTTGTTCTGAGTTGCTTTTTCCCTCATTACAGAAATAAAAAAAATTTCCTTCACACTGCTCAGCGTAGTATTACACTTCACATATTTTTAAAAGGAAAAGTATAAAAATAGTGAAAAGGTTTCTGGAAAAGTATTAAATGCAAATCTACACAAAAATTAAACTGCCACAGTTCTTTGTCACTCTCTACAAGTTTCAAGTATTCCTTTAAGTTTGTACCTTTCAAAAACTGAAATAACTAAACATTTTCAGAAAAAGAAAAAAGTGGGAAGAGAACTTATACCTCTTCTTTTGTTTAAGATTTTTTGCATGTGAGAAAGCACTTTTTTTAGTCTAGCTCTAAGATAGAACTGGAGTTGTGGGACCATTTGTAGAGCTTTCTGTTCCCTTAGTGCTATCTGCAGCCTTAGAATCATCACATATTTCAGGTAGCTCGTTTTCCTCTGGCAGTGGTGTGGCATGATCAGTTGTGATCAAATCAGTTTCCTGATCTGATTTTCCTACTTCACTGCAAAATTCAACTTTATCTTCCTGCTGGCTGTTCTTCTTTATTTGTCCATTCTGTGCAGGGTAGGTACTGGCAATGGTGTCATACAGAAACTGGTAATGTTCCTTAAAAACAAAGAGAAGACGTTAGTGTGAATGGAATGCTCAGAGCCCAAGAATTAATCCATTCTTTCTCTGTTCTCTTAAATGTTAGACATGTAGCATTTAGGTGGACGAGCAAGACTGCATGTCAAGCAGCTTCCACAGTTTTTGGCATAGAGAGTGTTGCTCCTACGGTTTATTCTGACTTCATGTGAATATGCCACTGAGACAGTTCCTCAGTGATGGAAACAAAACACTCAGTGGCTGCCAGCCTGCAGCTGGAGTTAATCTGCAGAAGGGACATCGCACGTACATCATGAACCAACTGCAGGTTGGTACAGAATTGCACCTCTGGACATCTCAGACTCCTTCATTCCTATCAGCAAGGGCCGATGCCCAAATGGTGGTGAGTGTGAATGTTCTGATTAGAATCAGGGCTCCCTATACAGAAATTATGCCCAAGGTTATGAGGATATTAGTGACCATGATAAGTAATCTTACCTTTTTTTCCTGTTAATTCACAAGATTTACTTACAAAGGTGGAGACCATTCCCAGCCTGGTGCGACGAAGAGATTTTACTACTTGGAAAACATCTATGACTTCTTCTATTTCTGCACTTTCCAAGAGGGTCATTAAAGCACAAAATACACCAGTCTGCTGTGATCCATCACTAGAAGATGATGTAAAATGTACATGTAAATTTACAATGTAAAATCAGAAGTCTTCTGACTAAATGTTAGATATATTTTAAAGCCTTTATACTGATTTACATTTCCAAAGCATTTTTTACTGGATTGAAATTGTCACAATTAAGTATGTGTGTAGGACTCATACAGGACATAGTTTATCTAGAGAGTACCTGGATCTCAAGTACTATTTAAGGGAAAAGGTCAGACTTGCAGTCTCAACTATTGTTAGCAGGATTATCTTCTGGTTTGGATGGCATGCAAGGCTATTCCCTGACATGGTCCTACAAAAGTGAACTTTTATACTAGAGCAAGAGATGGTCCTGAAAACTCTACTGGATGTTCACTAGTATATCCTGAAAGTGCACTCTGACCTAGCATTTCCCCACAAAGTAGGTGCACCAGCCAAGAGCAGCTCCTCATAGCACCTGCTCTGTGCCAACACTTGCCCAAGAGATGTGTGCTTGCTTTTCATCACTACAATTCAAAAGGTCAAGCTTGAGTAATTCAAGGAATCTTCCTGGGGAGAGTTGAGTCTCCAGACACATGGAAAGGCTTGTGAGAAAAGACAGGCATTCCAACATGATGGTTGCTATGTATACCCAGAACTTAGAGCTAGGTGAATGTGTGTGCTGAATTCAGACCTACCCGCAGTGGACAAGGAGTGGGACACTGCGGGTTCTCCTGTTGTCCTCAGTGACTGGTCTGTCTGGAAGCTTTTGTTTAATGTTGACAATCATGCTGACTAAATCTTTGGGGGTTTCTGGAACATCACAGCCACTCCACTTACGGTACTGATACTGATACACCTTCTGAGTTTCTTTTGTCTGGAAAACAGCAGTGGAGATGTAGTTAACGTTCAGGATAAAATATGGATTCACACAGTAACTCTATTGCCGCTGATTTACAAAGGAAGAATGATATTCTTGAGGAACTGCAGGGTGATAGTTCTACCTCATGAATATGAGGTAGGTAGACATCCAAGCTTTGTTCAAAGTACAAAAGACAGCTGATCTCCTGAGATTCCCCTCCCACCATCTCAGCAACTCACTAAATAGAAAACTTGAGATAATTTTTAGCATTTCTCATGACTGACTGCTGGTCTGGAAGAGAAAAATATTTCCACTTCTTAGAGAAGGAGGTAACTGCAGTGGGAACCGTCTCTTCTCCTTTTTGAGGCTCAGTTTATAAATTTGTTTTTAAATTTAAAAACTCCTTGAAAACCTCCTTTTGGAATTCACAAAGAAAGTTTTACCTTCAGATGTGTAACATCAAATGAACGTATGGTATAGCTAGGACCAGAGTTGACATCTGCCATTTGAACTTCTAAGCCATCATACGTTTGCCTTCCTTCTCCCCAGTACTGTGCACAGAGTTCCTAAAATGGAGAAAAGTACAAGTCAGTGATTACCCAAATCTCCTTTGATTTTGCCTTCCATGTGCACTTGCAGATTTTACTAACTTTAAAGTAGGAGTTCCACTGTATTTTAAAATATAGCATCGTGCACTTTCCCCTCAAAAATTCATTAGAAAGTAAATTAAGTAGGTAAATGATAGAGCAAAATATATTGGAAATGCAAATTCCTCATGCTATGGAAAACACTTAAGTGGAGCGAGGGAATGAGAGAGTGCAGTGCAGTGTTTTGTTTGCGTGTAGAGGATACTCAATATGTCAGTGTGCAGACAATGCCCTCACCTGATCTCCTTCCTTCAGCTCTGTCAGCATAACAATGACTTTGACTTTTCTTTGGAACACCATGTGCCAGAAGTCAGAGATGGTTTCCTGCAGTGGTCCCTGTGTTGCAATCATGGCTTTTGGACCCCAGTAACCCTATAAAAGATTGTTGTTTTCTTCAATTCATTCAAAATGCAATTGTCAAACAATAGAACTCATTGTCATTTAAAGAATACCCTTAAAGAATAAAGAAATCAATTAATGAACCATTTTGTTTACATGGAAAACATGCCTATCACAGTAGGCAATGGTCTTAAAGGAATTCTACTACCCAAATGACATTAAACTCAATCCTCCTAAGAAGAATATCAATTCAGACTGACAACAAGGTGCTGCAATGGGTGAGACTTCACCCTGCCATTTTTTGCAAATCATATTTTTAAGGGGTAAAACATTCAGTTCTACACAGCTATTTAATTTTACCATTAAGAAATTGCGTTTGTACCACGCAAAGTTAGCGCACCAGTCAATTCACACTGAGCTTCCTAAAAATAAAGATACATTTACCCTGAATAGGTATCCTAACTGTGCAGCATTTGAAAGGATTCAGATAAATGGAACTTAGTTAGTAATTCCATTAAAATCAGTTACTTCATTTGTGACCAATAACTGTTCATCTTTGGATATATAATGACTGTTGGCTCCAATTTTCACTGCTAGAGTTTGGTCCACGTGAATAACCACACTCACATTTCACTAACAGGGACAATATTAATCTGGTTCAACCTGTAGACAGATGCCCACTAATAGAAATACATGTTACCATGAGACCAGTCTGAAGGCTAATGGTTTTAAGCATAGATGGATTTGCCAATCAACCATCAGATTCTTCTCTCTTATTCAACTAAATTATTTTCTATTATGATGCCAACAAGAGAATAAGAGTTTTAGCTGAAAGCTCGTGAAATGCCTATAGTGGATCCTCTAAATACATACAGTTATGAAGGAAGCATTGATGTATTTGCTGGATTCCTCACAGTCGCTGTCCTCGTCCGAGGACTCATCTGAATCATGCTCACCCTCCTTACTGCAATCGTCTTCGTGCCTGATGGGCACTCGGTTAAAGTCATCTGTGTGAGATAAAGTGTCACTGTCACAGCACATGGCCCCCTGGCATTTGCTGGGGGGGAGGGAATAAAAAAGGCCAGTCCTTTCACAACAGACTGCAGAATCAAGGCCACCTTGTTTGAAATAAACACTCCCAATAACTCATATTGGTAAAAACTCTTCTCTTCTTTTTTAACCACTATAAGAAGGTTCTCATTTTACAGTGTTGAGAATACTAATCAAATACTACTCTTTAAGGTGATTTGCTCATTTTTTCAAAATTTTTGTACTAGAAGATAACAAATGAAATAAGGCAAGATGGGATAAAATAAGGCAATGGAAAATACTTACAAGGAATTACGTTGGAATTCCTATTTTTGCTTTTATTTTCTTCCCGATTCCCAGTGTTCTGTGTCCGCCACCCCTTATAGGAAGGCAATCGCTGAAGAAAGAGGATGTTTGGTATTATGCTTGATTAAAAGGGTTCCTGAGATCATTTTCTCCTCAGGACACTCACACCCAGTCTTCATCTTGCAGTGCCTCACTCCTTTAGTTCTTTAAACTCTGGTCACATCTGTACTACAGTTTAAAAATGCCTGCTACCCACATAAAATGGCACAGGAAATCATGCACACAGACACAAGTAATCATTCTGTGAGCTCCATCTTTCTTAAAAATATTAACACCAAAGCAGAAATAAAACTTCATTTGTATACAGCTTTTCTTCGTGAAGGTAAAGAGACTTACTGTGCCAGAGAAACAAAATAGCACCTGAATGATCCATTACCGCTGGTATCTCTATCTCATGACTATTGCGCAAGGCATTTTCTAATACAAGTGGGAAGTAGGGACAACTGAAATGCAAAGCTTATTTACCTGGAACTCTGCCTCCAGGGGAGAAGGCTCACTTGGGTGGTCTTTTCTTTTCAGACCATTAAGGCAGGAATGCAGTTCTGAGAGACTGACCTCTGTTTCTCCATACTGATTGTATTCCACCAGTGCTTGATGAATAAGGATGTACTGTGACTGGTGTTTCCCATTTGAAGAGTTTAAACATAAAGTTATTAAAGAGTAATAAAAAACCATATCGCTTTTTAAAACCATTATAAGAAGCTATTACTCCCATGCTATTATCATTAGTGTTAACAATATTAAGCATTATTAAACATTAACATTATTAACATTAAACAGGTATTAAATACAAGTGTTAAAACTGTAAACTGCTGAAATAAGTTAAAAGTCCATAACTTTTGCATAAGTCCATAACATTTGTTGTACTCAGCTCAAATGACAATTGCACTTAGGCAGATGTATTTTAGAATTTTTAAAATCAAGTTTGATTCTGCAAACTCAATTTTGCATTTGTGAATTATATGCCAGAAAGCTGTTCTCCTTGGCTTCCTCTTCTAAAGTCTAAGCTTAAAAAGTTGAAGTTTCTAAAACTGAAAAATTATGTTGGAAGTTCTTCTCCCTCTTAATACCTTTCAGAGCTATATTTTCTATGAACAGCTTCAACTGAACTGAGCAGTGGACTTGTGAGAAATGCTGCTGAAGCCCTAGTGTAGGAGAGCTGTAAGTGACAGGAGTTTCAGGGACATACCTCTACTTGGACCATGAGGCATCGCTGCCGACGAAGCTTCACAATGTAGCCATAAACATCCACTCTGCCTTCTGCGTCCAGCCCCTCCAACATGGCATCGATCCCGATGTATGTCCCGGTGCGCCCAACACCGGCGCTGCGAAGCACAAAGGGATTTGGTTATCGACAGGGAATGGCGTCTCTCACTCCCACTCTGAGGGGAGCAGGCCTTGACAGAGTGAAACTGAAAAAGTGTCACAACAGGATTCAAAGTGACTGAAAACACTTCTTGCTGTAAATTAATTGGCAGCACAAACAATGATGAGTTTGCATTTTTAGTATCTTTTAGTGAAAGCAAGGCCAACATGGCCAAATATGGTGCTTATAGCCAGAGCAGCCCAACACTGATCTGGCTGTTTTTCAAAAGTCTGTGTATCCTCAGGTTTTATCAACCTGAATTTCCTTCATATCCTTCAAAAAACAGACTCTATGTATCTTCGGATGCCTCATTATCAAGTGTTCAAGTAATGAAATCTGGGATCAGATAAGTACTTTTGACAGCTCCCTTTTCTGAATAGTTTCATTTCAGTCATTTAATATCACCCAATTTTTAAAAGAATGATATATATTTACCTGCAATGAACCACAATCGGACCACTAAAAAAGTTGCTGAGAGCATTAACTCTGCGTCGGAGTTTGAGAAGGAGATGTGGATCCTCAGGGACTCCATGGTCTGGCCATCCTGTGAACTGGATATGAGTGACATCTCTTCCAGCTGTCCTTTCTCTTCCCTAGAAAAAGCAAAGTGTTGTTTTTAATACATATCAATCTATATATACATTAGTATATGTATATATATGTATACTTAAGTAGAAGTGACTAGATTAAAGCTCAAAGCATGTGAAGTCTTGAATTAACTTTGGTGTGTTGCTGCTAGACTAAAAGGGAGGACCTAATTTTTAACAACCACGAGTATAAAACCAAATGAGCAAAACCCTTCAATGACATTCTTTTACTGGGCAAGATTTAGTACAGCTGTACAGGCATTTTCCCAGTAATTAACCTCAAAATTCTTAGTCATAGTTGAATTATCCAGTTGTGGCAGAGTTATTCATACAGTTATTTGCCATTGCATCGGTAATTATACATCACTATTCTACCACAATTGCAGAAGTCTCCACTTTCTTGCCAGGGACCACTCTTAAATTCTACAACCAATATCCATTTTATCTTTATTGATATGATGTCAGCTGGACAAAAAGCAGACAGCTCTAAAAATATCAGCCCTTAGCCTGCTGCAATCTCTCATTTCTAATGTCAGATTCCTCAAGTAACAGAGCAATGTCTTTGTAAATAGTTAATTCTTAACATCACGATCTGCTCACTGACCATGCAAAGTTACACCTTTCTTTTAATCAGACCACTTCCTGAGTAAATTTCAATGCAATATGAGACAGCAGAATAGGAATTCCCAGCTGTAATCACGGATCAAGATGGGTGGATTCTGTTGCTTTGCTGAAGATCTGTCAGCAGATTTACACTTTGAGTCTGAATGATTTTTAGCTATGACCTAAGCTCCATTTATCCTCATTGAAATATTTTTGCAAAGGGCTCGAGGTGAGCATTTAGCCTTTGATGGCAAATTTTGTTCTCAATTACACATAGGGAAACTAATGTGACTTCAGATGTGTGGAAGAGAGCAATTAACCAGCCTTGATGACCCCAAACATATCTAAATGGTGATTTTAAAACACATTTATAAATGCACTTGAGATTACCAGCATTTGTAGCTGTTCCACTGTACAATTATCAGAAGGGTAGATAATGGTTATCTATGAGTCACACTGATTTTAGTTGCAGAGGATTATACTGAGATACACACAAATGAGAAATTTTTTGTGTTAAAGAACAAACTAAATATATAAGGAAACCACAGTGTATATATTAATTTTTTACCACTTAGCAGCATATTAATAATTTAATCTCAATTTAATTCCAGAGGATTAAGGAAAATACCTTTTGAAGCTGGGAAATATATATCTAACTCATATTTCTTGCAAGAAATTACACATGCATCTAAGTTTTCCCTGAAGCTATATGATGCTTAGGAAAGACAGCAGAGCATCTTCCATTGAGAGCTGACTCTTCACTCATAAAATACAGACTCCAAATAGACACTCCAGTCCCAGTCAGTCTCACACTTTTGAGTCAGCTTACATTTGTGATGTGCAGTTTCTGAATAACATAGTCTGGACATGTTTTACTTTCGCTGATCTTCACAATGATGTCCCCATACGTTGCAGTTCCATTCTCCATTGACGGCCAGTACTGGGCACATTTGTTCTGTGAAGAGATGACGTTAAGTGAGCAGCACAACAGCAAAGTGGTAGAGAGCTGAGAGCTAGAAAAAAGCCTAATTTAAAGTAGATGGCAACTCAGTATAGCTTTTCCAACTTCTCAGTTCCAAGTATCCAACAACTCAGGTCTCTGACCTGAAATTCATGGCCATGAAATTTAGCTTCAGATGTAAAGTGGTGGGAAAAAAAAATCCTGTACACTAGTTGAAACAATGAACAGTGACTGCTGCTGTTGCCTGATGGCTGTAGAAATGTTTGCATCTACTTCCACGGCTTCTTTTTCAGTCTTCCATGAGGGCTGCTGCTCCTGCCTGCCTCTAACATCAGCTGGGGTGTGCTGTAAATCTGCAGGCTGTCAACATCTTTAAATGCAGCTGAAACAGCAATTCCCTTTCTTCCTGCTGTACTTGGAATAAGGAACAAAAGCAGGCCAGAAGCACCCAACCTTCCACTTAAATAAAGGCAACAGAGGAAAAATACACTTTCTAGGATCTACTGAGGACCCTGCCAGGATATCAGAATAGACAGAAGACAATTAGAAACCATACCTTCTTTGACAGGCCTATGAGGGGATAGAGTTCTACCTTGAGCCCTTTTCTGGATTAATTAGCTGTACTTTGGAAGCTCACCCTCTGCTACTTAAAACTGTGTCTAAAGTGATATTTTCTGATAAGACTAGTAATTCATAAGGCAACAGTGTTTTGGCATGCTTTCCAACACAGGTTCTGCCACAATGAGAGAACAGCAAAGAATGAAAAAAAAGTACTAAGAAGAAAATGTAATTCAGCAGAGCACAGCAATCCACTCTGTTTTCAGAAAAAAAAAGGATGGAAAGATAGAAGGGAAGGATGGATATTTCTCACCCTCTTTCCTTCCTCGCAGCGAGTCACCATGACAATAATTGTTGCCTTCTGTTCCCAGATCATTCTCCAGAAATCATCTGTGGTTTCATCCTTGGGGCCTAGGAGGAGATAATTTAAGGGACTTTTTCAGAGTGCAGCCACATGAAAAAACACCTGCCTGCTTGACATGCTTAGCCATGCAGTCTGAAGAGCTAACCAGAGATCACGCAAATGGCAGCCACACACTTGATTTCATTATGGCTGCTGTCATTAGGCTACAACATTTTAAAATTCTCTTCTGTATCTTTAGTGCACAGGTATGAAATCTGAAAACTTCTGGTGCAAAATTATACAACATGAAAAATCTGCCTTTGAAGTACAATGTATTAATCGCCACAAAATTCCCTAAGCAAAAACACATTGACAACTTTGTCATATTAAATTTCAAAATGTCAGATTTTCATTTTTCCTTTAAGGCTACTAATGGGACTTCAATACTCTACCAAAAATGGGTGAATAAAGAAAGCATATTCTGTTAAGGTTATAAATTACCTTGTGCAGCAATGTATTTTCTTGGTTCTTTGAAGCCCTGTAAAAAGTACATTGTTATCAACTTTTAGAAAGAAAGCATGAACAACCTAAAAGATTTGCAGCTTTAAAAATAAATTCAATATGCAACAGTTCAATAATACCAAATACATTACAAAGGTGAAAACAACCCCAATGGGAATCCTCAGAGTGTTGATGCTTTAAATGCAAACACTACAGGATTTCTTCCATAGTGTCTTTTTTTAAATAAAAAATAAGACTTTTTTTAAGTGAAAGTCACTCACATCAATATAACTTGCATTGATGTAGTCTGATCCTGGATCTCCTGGCATCTCTGAGAGCTCAACACGGTTATGGTCATCTGTTTAAATCATTTAAACCAAAATAATTATATTATCTTAAGGCAGTGAGAAAGCAAACATTTATAAAACATGTCAAAATTATTACAAATACTCACATGGAAGAATATCAATGTAACGGTTTTTGTTCTGATTATGGCTCTTTTTGGCCTCCTTTATAGAAAATTTGCTGAAAACTCTAGGAATACTCTGTAAAATTCAAAATTTATTTTATTAGTTAAGCCTAGATTTAAAATAGCTTTTACTTACAGTCAAATGCATATGGAAATAATTTGGTATTACTGCATCTGGAAGGTAACATTCTGCTTCATACAATATTACTTCATATATTTCTTATATCTAAAGTTAAAAAATTCTTCTCCTTAATATAGATAATATATAACTCCACAATTACCTATTATTTATATCCCCATGGCTATGCAGTAAGACAGTTTAAAAAACATGTATTAAGAAGTACTTAGAATGAGAAGTATTTCCACTGTGTGCTTTATACTTTTGCTGAAGAGCACCTTCAGGAATAAAAGTTATTGTTGTCTTACAATGAGGAGAGATTGGTAGCAAAATTAACTGAGGACTATTTGACCATAGATGAGAATTCACTCTATTTTCTAGATTATTTATTTATTTATTTCTACCTAGTACATATACTTCAAACATGCTCCTGAATGGAATTCTTCCAACCACCTGGATAAAAAGCTGTGGTATATTTTGAGCGAAGGGCAAACCTGAAATTCTTCCAAGAAAAGCCTTCCTTCATCTGCAATCTTCCTCTTGTATGTGTCCAGCAATAGCTCTGAGGGTATTGGCTCTATGTTGAGAAGTTGCTTGTCATCATCTTTAACTGTGTAAATAAGTCGAACATTTACTGTTACTGATAATGAAAATGTACATTACACTTCAGTAAATGTGATTCTAAAACTGCCAGATAAGTTAACAAAAGGACCAAACTCTTTATTTTAACTTGGTGTATTCATGTTTTATGAAACTGGTGCTGCCTGAGCCAGCTGTGAGCAGACAGGCTGTGGGAATAAGAGAACTTTTGCAGCTCTACTGCCTGACTGGAGACACCTCCGGAGGCCACATGCAGGGACACCGCATTAACTGCTTTTGTACAATGTGGTGCCAGTCACGTTCAGGGCACAGCAACTGCCCCAGCACCCACAGCAGCAACAGGGCCTCACCTTCTGCTTCACTACTGAGCAGTTATTGTCAGTGACTAAAATGTAACAACCCGTATTGCCTGACTTCACAAATTTGCTCCAGTTTATGTTCTGAGTTGCAATAATCTGTCATATCATCTTGAGTGAAAAAATAACAATTGAACAAGTTTTAACACCTCTTACTAGACATTTATTAATTTTTCATCTACATTGAAAAGTTGTATTTTTTAATAACCGTGGATCTAAGCAAATGGATTTGAATTTCAATACAGCCCTACTTCCCATTTAATATAGTTAGTTTCTGTGAACTTTAGCATTCTAAATTATTTTTGTCTTCAAGCTTTCTAGTATTGACTGATCCTGTCTTTCTTCACAGGCTTTGAAAACTTGTGCAAAAAGTTGCACAAAATTTTAAGTTTCAGTCTTTGGGATTTGAAAGCCTTCAAAATTTTTCATTAAAAAACAACTGGCTGATGTTCAATCTCTTGTTTTGAAAAAAGGTGCATAGAAAAAGGAAATTCTGGTTTAAAATGGATTTCATTCTGGACTTAATCTCAGTGTTAAACATATCACAATTGTCTGGGATAACTAAAATTGGGTTTGCAATGAAATAATAACTAAGAATTTTTCAAACACTGATGAACTTTCAGTTTATCTAAGTATAAATACTTCTTCTATGTATTAACTGAATTTTTTTTTCCTCCAAATAAGGTGTTATCACATTGGTATCTGCAATCTATGTATGCAGCCTAGAATGCAAACAACCCAAATGTGGCAGCAAGACCTGAGACTAATTTTATTTCCACTTGTTAAATATATAAAGATACTCACCTGCCACAAGGTTCACGCCTTCAGAAGAATTGCTGTAAGAAGCAGAAGCATCTGTAAATGCTTTGACTAGTAAGATATATATGATAATAAGTTAAATAAAATCAGTTTCATATGAGAACATTGCTGGCTGTTGTTAGCCAGCAGCCTGCATTGCAAGCTGTCTGTGAAACAAGCATGTTACACCTGGGATTATGCAGAGGTGGTTGGGATCCTTGTCCTGCTGCCCTCCCATCCTGAGGCAGAGAAAGAAGGTGGCCACATCAAACAGCTTTACTGCCTAAATGATTCTGCCCATCTCACCTACAACAAACATGTATTTAATTTCTTCACGGGAGTGACTGCTCACACCATCTTCACTTCTCTTGCTAGTGACAGAAAACTAACACATGCATAAAATACAATGAAATTAAGTTTAAATGCTAAGTAGCCAAGAACAAGTCACACTCTCTGGAGCTGCACAAGCAAAAATTAGTTTGGCTTCCCTAAACATAAAAGTTTGCATCTGAGCAAGAGCAGCTCCTTGTCCCCACAAGGGGAAGAGTAGGGAAGGGAAGGAGGCTGGAAGAGTCACCAAGTTCTGTTGTTGCCAGAGGGCTGAGAGGTTTCAGAAGAAATTGCCCAAACCCCTGTGTCTCTCCCAGCAGCCTGTGCCCCCTCAGGAGAGCAGCAGCCAGCCTGGCTTTGCAGGGCTGTGGCAAAGGCATCAGCGAAGGCAATGGCCATCCTTCTATTGGCACCCTCTGTCCTACACAACTGCTCAGCCATCGAGAGATTACTGTAATAAACAACACCCCCCTTAGATACTGGTTTTGGTGAACAAACATTTGAAAGGGTTCCAAGAAAGTGTGGGTTATTTTCATTACTTTTGATTTAAATAATGAAGGAAATGTTTTCCAGATATTTCTGAAAATTTTTTCACAAAACTAAGGACAAGTCATTTTGTTCTGTGCCTTGAACAAGGGCAGAGCAGAGAGATTTTTAAATCTATTTCATTATATCTGTTTTATTAGACAAACACCAAAAAATTAGTTTCTTTTAAAAGGATTTAAAGGTAAAAGTTTATCTTTTCTCAGTATTAATAAATCATCAAACTTGTAACATTTTACCACTTCCCCCTTTGAAATCTTGTGGAAAAACCAAAAGCCTCCCCCCCACCATTTATGTAAGAGAAGGAGACACACATGACGCTTACCTAAGCTTTTTTTGGTGAAGATCATAGATTTTGTACAGAACCAGTAGTAAAGCAATTGAAGTCACAATGATCAAGAACGCCAAGAATATAATCAAGGCTCTAGAATTATCTACCAACAGAAAAAGAATACATTTATTATTTTAAAATCACTTTTAAAAAAGAAACCTGTATACTCCCTAGAACCAGGGCTCATCAATTTTTGTTTTGGTTTTTTTTTTTTTGAAAAAACTAAACAGTTATTTCTAACCGAAAGTTTGGGTTGAGTTTGCTATGACAAAGTAGAGGAGGGAATTTTATGTTTTCATTAAGAAAACTTTCCCTTAAACGAAGTCCCATGTCCACCTGTCAAAATGCTACAAGTCACTGGTTCAGCATCACTGTGCTTGTCTCCTGCTCTGTATGACCTGTACACCTGTACACAGCTCTCAGTTGCTCCTGATCTGGCAGCTGAGAACCTCTGCCAAGTCACAGATGTTCAGCTCCTGAAATGCAGGATCTGAACACAGGAAAATAATCCTAAAGTGAATAATATAAGTTAGAGAAATTAATTTCCAGCTGCATTTGAATGTTTCCCGAAGAAACCACAGCTGTGTAATAATTCTGAATTATGATTGACTTGTCAACAGGATCTGTTACCTTAATACTGAATGGGGTTTATATTTTTCAAATACAGATCCAATATTAACTCTAAAACAGGCAGTTTGGATTTTTAATTAGGGCAATTTAACCGAATTCACAATTTGCATTATTTATATTATGCTAAAGTCTAAAGGTAAAGATGCTGTACATATTTACTTACATCTGGTTTTTATACTCCCCACTACTGGTGTCCCATTAAGTTTTCCATTATTCACAAAGATCTGCATGCAGTGGGTGACAATAATAGAGATGTTAAGAGATGACAAGTAAAACGTTCTGCATGAAGTCCTTAAAAAACACAGCCCAATGGATATTTGAAATTCATCCATCTATTGACAACCTCAGTGACATCAGTATCTGCTGTCAGTCTCTGTATTGACATTTATAGTGCAGCTCAGGTTTCTACCCAAGTTACAGCAAGATCGAGATCCAAAAACATGGAGATGACAGGAAAAGAAATTTAGACAAATAGGAAACACATTCAACAAAGTAAAAATCAGATGCATCTCAAAATCAATTTTATCTTTTATCAAGCCTCTCAAATCTGAAAAATAACCATGCAATATGTAAAAAACTCATTTTCTGCAACAGTAAATATATAAATAATCAACTGAATTTGATGGCTTTTGTACAAGTTTCTGTATGGGAAGTAATTCATAGAAGTTTAATGAAATAACCTGTTTTCTTTTATCATTAACTTTTGGGTACTTTAATTGGTGCTAAAATATTAACTTTGTTTTGTAGTGTTTATGTTTTGTCATATATTTAACATTCATTCAATCTGTTAAATTTCCTTACTAGAAATTCCTATCAGATCTAAAATACAGCTTGCAATCAAATATTTCACACTGGGCTTTTTTCCTCGAGTCCTCTGTAACTTGGCCGGAGTCCTTTCGTTACCAGCTACGGCTATAAGGCTTCCTCTGGTTTTGGGTAAGAACTGAGCAAAATAAGTGCAAAGCAGAAACTAGGATTCAGAGCTGCAGAAGCAAATTCCTTCTGTAAGGAAAGCTGCTCACTGAAAGTGGTGGACAAAAACCTTAAATGGCACAGAGGTCCTGTGCTACTGGGACAATGCAAGGATCTTTTGCTCCTACAGGACCTTGTCTTTATTTTCCAAATATAAAGCTCTCTGAGCAGAATCTGCTGGGAAAATACAAAACCTGGGAATAAAACTGAGACTACTCAAGTCCTCTGACGCTGTATTTCTGCAGCTAAAAACAGAGAAAGGAAGAAAAGACTGTGGGAAATGAATGAAACTGCTTCCTAAATGTAGTAACACTCCATTGTCCTTACTGGTTACTTTCTTGCCTGAACTTTACTGAGAGGAGCTATCAGGATATAAAAAATATTCCTACTGGCCATATTAAGGGAATCACACAAAACCATTGGTTTTGCAGGCAACCCCAAAAGGGTGAAATTCCTGACAGAGGAGAAAATTGCAGGAAGCCTTCAGGAAAGGCAGCTTGTAAACAGAGGATGATATATTTTGTATGGAAACAAGGACTGGCTTGTGAGAGGCTGATGTAAGGACATGCAAAAGGATCTGAACTGCTTTACACTAATTAGTCCCTGAAGAACCAAAAATCTTCATTCATTAAATGGAATATGTTTTAAAAACTAAAATATCAGTCATAGTCAAGAAACTATTTTAATCTTATAGAGCCCCCAAATTTCTCTCTGAGCCAAGTACAAACAGGCTATTCTGCTTGCATTTTTCCTGCTGTCAGAACCTATGGGGAATAGCACACAGGGGATTGCTTGACAGGTTAGGCACATATGCATTTTAGTTCCAAAATAATAGCTGCTTTTTTACACCTGAGGCCTACATATTCATAAATTGACTCCTCTGCCACCATATTTGGTTTTTTTCCCTATAATAAAGTATTATACACTTAAACAATGAAAATGCAGCAATATTTTATATATATTTAATACAGTAAGCTAACCTACCTTAAATGTATAGTTTGTCAGGTACAAGAGATTTTCTTTTTTAAATTCACATTTGTCTTCAGTTGCAGTTATTTCATCATTCTCCCAAATCAGTGTATATATTGTACTTGGTCCATGCACTTTTTGCTCTTTGCACGTAATCTGGACAGCATTATCAGCTGTCAATGTTTTTTTAACATCAGTCACTTCTTGTGGTACTGTAGACAAAAAAAAGGGTTGCTTGCTCTATTGTCATAATTTCAAACCCAACATTTCAAGCTGTGTGTGTTCATGTCTGTTTCGTGTCTTCTCTCAATAACTTCATATATTTTCTTCCTTAAAAATTTCAGCCCCAATTTAGCAAGATAATTAAAATCAATTTTGACTTAATCATAGGCCTATCTAAGCTGGAAAAGATGTGAAGTGGAACTGAAAAGGCCCTTCTGAGAGTCAGACTGCAAAAATAGTATGATGGCAAACTCTCTTACATCTGAGATCACTTTCTCATTTATGGAACATGGGACAACAGGCAAGAGAGCAGAAAAAAAGAGTTCTCCATGTGAATATTCATTTTAAAACTGTTGTAAATTAAATTTTCTAGCAGGAGTCACTAGTATATTTTAATATTTGGAACAGTGTCCTTTCACTTAAGTCTGGCCTAAAGCCACAAAAACTTTTTAATGATAGAGAATCTGGTAAATCTAATCTGCTGTTTCAAACTCCAGTGTTGTTGCAGCAAATATTGCAGGTTTCAGACTGAGGGGCACAGCCAGGGGACCTTTCACTGAGAGCTGATAAAACCTTTGAGAAAGTAAATGAGGCAGCCTGTGTAAGGCAGCCCCATTAGGCACATTTCAGTAGAATACCACCGTGGAAATTTTCTTGAAAATCATGCCAACTTGCAAAACAGCAGATTGCAAAAAAAAAAAAACAACA
Organism: Oriolus oriolus; assembly: GCA_013400235.1. Lineage (NCBI taxonomy): Eukaryota > Metazoa > Chordata > Aves > Passeriformes > Corvidae > Oriolus > Oriolus oriolus. Next base: position 674,926 of record VXBT01009623.1, read on the forward strand.
AACCAGCCGCTTTTTTCTTCGTGTGAAGAGCTAAGACCTGTGAGGCTTTATAAGTGGATCACATATCCCATGTGGGGAGTGGCAGGATATTTGACTTGGCTGAGTGTGAGGTTACAACGTATCTGATCATTTTTATGCACAGGCCAGATCTGTTAGGTTCCTATTCCATATGCTACTGAAAGAGCTGTGACAAGGAGAAAGTGAACATTGCTGGAGGCAATGTGTTTGTTGAAGATGAAAACATCTTTTATAAAATTTAGGGGTTCTCCTGCTTCCAGGGAGTTGTGTTCTACTGATATATTCTTCAGTTCAAGAAGCCATAAAACTCATGACCTATTATCAACTGTTGTGACAGCTTGAGAAGTTCTAATTAATGCCATTAATTCATGAGGCAACTCGTTATTTTCTCCAAAAAAAAGGGAAATGAGGTTGTTTTCACACCCATAAACTTATATTGTAGCCTTTAATCTTCACTCGAGTTATTAAAATATGAGTGGAACTCAGAAAGTGAGGGCTTCAAAAGATAATATGCTCAAACTAGATTTTCACAGAAAGAATCATGATCATGCTCAAATTAGGGCTGCCTAAAAATTAAAGCCATATTTAAATTTCTATTACAGTTAAGTCTCAGATCAAACTGTTTACATTTATCAGTAAATTAATTTATCAGCTTTTTTAATTTTTTGTGGGGAATCAGATGGCAATTCTGATCCCTGTCTACTTCAAACTATACATTTGAAAGGATAGCCCCAAAAGATGCAGAGACCTTTCTGTCAGCACAAGGGCTGGCACACACAAGGGTTGCTTGTCTGTAACCTAGTGTTGGAAGCTGTGTACAGGAACATCCAAACTAAGTGACATCCATTACAGACATCACTGTTGGTGTAGCCTGGGTCTGCTTCAAGCAAACAGGTAACTACAGAACAGAAGGTACAGTCTGCACGTCGTTGTAGCTTTCGTGCCACAAAGAAAAAAGCAAACATTGTTCATTCTCTTTTTGTTGAATTTGAATCTGTTCTTTAGATTGGCTAATACCAAGTGCATAATTAAAATGGATCAACGTTAAGTTGTTTTAAAAGGGCACTAATGACATGATGTCAAAACAATTCTTTTAATTTTAATTAGTTTCTTAGCTAATAGTAATATGTATAAAATACAATGAACTACACTAGGAAAACACATGTTCTTTGTGTTAGTATCAGTCTAGGTCATAACAATTAGCAAATGAGAGATTTACCTCCTGCGTCAGTTGTAAATGTAATGCTTTTACTTCCACCTTCAAGACTTTCATTGCGGCTGTTGATGGTAAATGGAGTCACATATACAGAACCTGTGGTATAAGGTTCAAGTCCATTGCAAGTATACGAAGTGTTAATTGCTGTGCCAGGAATACCTCCTGAAAAATGAAATTAATTAATGAAATTAATGAAATCTATATTAGGAAGACAAGAACTCTTACACTTTATCAGAGCTATCTGAAATCACTGTCATGTGTAGTTCTATTTTAATTACTTTAACTTGGTTGCTTTGCTTTGCTTTGCTTACTAAAACTAAGCAAAGGCTCAGGAAGAGGAGGAAATACATAAATACATAGAGAATATTTATATATAAAGAGTGCATTTAGCCTGGGGAGGGCTAAGTAGGAAGGTGACACTCTGCACGCTGAGCGAGCCTATCCTGGTGTGATGCCAGAGATGTTGTGGTAGTCCTGCTTTCAGGAGTGACAAACAGGACAGAAAGGAATTGCACAAGAAGTAACATGAGCAAAGCTACTGCCCACACTGCAGCTGGGGTTTTGGTGGCTTGGGGAACTGGGGAGCCACGGCTTTTCCATGTTTCCTTCTGCCTGCTGCCGATGTGACCTTCCTGCACTCACACATTACTACCTCAGTCTCCTACACTGGCCAAGCCAAACCAGCCACAGACACTGGCTCATGAGGCTGCCACCCTTTTGGGTTGAGGTCAAATCTGGGGCATGGAGAATGGGAGAGATTGTTTGTATCAGGGGTCACAGGAGCATGATAGCCTTTGGTTCCTGTGGCAGCCCAGGTTTACATAACCCACAGTATGTGAACAGAAAAGCTGAATTAAGCCTAAAGGATGAAACAAGTCAGGACTAGTTTAAACCTGATACACATCTATATTACCGGGCTCTTCATTTTAAAAACCTCATTTTCCAGTCCTTGTTTTGAAGAAAAGCTTGCATCTGGAGAACATGATCCCAGTGCAATGGACACAAATTCATTCATTGAAATGTAAGGTGGCCTAGACCAATATATCTGAAAGGAGTGGCCATATAGTAGAAGACAATCCCCTGGCTATACCTATCTAAATGTGTTTATGCCTAACCGCCATATATTTATGCCAACTGAAGGGTGACAGGGTCATGTCCTGTCATGGTAAACTGAATAATCTCAACTGAAAATTCAACAGGAACAACCTCAAAGGAAAGAAATTTAAATGTTGAAAAAAAAAACAAACCTGCAGTGTTAAGAGATTCCAGTAGGAGTTGACAGTGCATTATGCTTGGTGCTCTGTAATTTTGTACATGCAATGAATTATTTAACAGTGAATATACTTACCTTGGCATTCCACAGTGAATTTCACAATGTAGCCATTTATGGGACCGTTTGAAGTGTTTGCAGGTTCTTTCCATTTAACTGTTACACTTGTGGTATTTTTATGTTTTACTTCAATGTTTTGTGGTGCTTCTGGAACTGTTGCAAAAGAAAAATAACAATAATTAGCAATAAATGAAAATGCAAGTATTCCTCTTTTCACCCACTTTGATCAATTAAATTAAATTTCATCTGACACTAAAGCAAGATACCAACAACATGTAATATTTTTTGTACTCTATTTCAAGAAATTATACATAAGTGTAAACTGAGTTTATGCAAAAGCATCATATTACAGTAATTCATACATTTAATTAATTCAGGACTAGGTGAATACAGCAACATCATGTTTTACTAAAATTATCCAATGTCTTCAGATGAAGAATTTAAGACTTGTTTCAGACTAGGTCTGCACTTTTTGTGTATGTGTGTCTTCATTCAAAATTCCTTATAGTTGACCATGTTCTCAGCCTCCGAAAAAATAACAAAAAATTATCGCAATTATTTCTTTCCTGATAGGAGGAAAGAAAGGCATCATCAGACTGGAAGACTGAGAGGGTGACTGCAATCAAAGAACAACCACAGGGGAAGGAGAACAGGAAGGAGGAGCTGAGGGAGAACTTGAGTGTGGCTGAGACAGCTGCTCAAAGTGTATCTTCAATTGGCCATTGAAGATGGCCCCAGGAAACACAGATAATGGGGTTTATAGCAGGGGTTCCCAGACATATGTGGAATGTAAAGCAAAAGTGAGCATTACACTTACCACCATAGTCTGTATGTATGGGGAAGCTTTGGCTGACAACATCCTTTTCATTAAAATGTAGGGATCCAATGCAGAGGTACTGACGGTTGGGTGATAAATTTTCCAGCTTTTCACAAATTAAAATTTCAGGCGGCAAGTCTTTAGACTGTGACTCTGTAGACACAAGAAGAATTTTATCAATATTTTTCACAACTCCAAAAGCATGTGGCACCATTTTAACAGGGATTTTCTCTACCATATTTATTCAATATAATTTGTAATAAACTACCATAATATTCCAAACAGAAAAATGTACAACCTGATCCAGTGACTAGATTTTAGGTTCTTACACACTTAGTTTGCATACATTAATTTTCATCAGTAAAGGTCATATGATTTGACTTTCTAAGGAAACAGCTTTCCTACAGAAGTCATAACATGTCATGGGGAGTCTGGCAGAACCCTGGAATGGCTTCCTAGCTCTTCAGCTCCCTGAAGCAGGAAATCTCCAGCCCCAGACATTCATTACCCATTTTTCTGGGACACATGAAGACATTCAGCATCCACATCTTCCCTATCACACTAGGTGCCTTTGAGCCAGGATGTTCTCAGGCTGGCTGGCTCTGAGAGCAGAGAGCCTGGCCTCGCACTGTCCAGGAGCCTGCACCACCGGTGGCCCAGGCAGCCTGTGAGGAGTCAGCTCACAGCAGACCCACAGACTGCAACATTTCCAAACTGCTCAGCTCCCCTTCAGAAAATCAAACAGGACCTCAAAATCTCCAGAAGTCTGCAATTTGTGAAGCTGTTAAACTCAGCAAAAGAGGTCTCTGGGTTTGAACTTTCCCGGATCTGCACTGTGTGGGGATGGTAGTCTCCCAACCGGTGATCCCAGGAATTCTGAACTACCTTTCCCTCAGACTGGCACAATTAATTAAAATCTGCCAGTCTCTCACCAAAAGACAATGTCAATAATGCTTTTAAAGATAAATAAATAAATAACCCACTTTTATAATACTTTAGAGATGATGTCCCATTGCAGGTAACAGTCACATTAGCACAGGCCAGTGAGCTATTCCAACAAAACGAGGCAGATGTGTTGGTTACGTTCTCGACTACAAGAGGTTCATTGACGACTGAAAAGGAAGAATATTATACATCATTGTGACACTGGCTATGTTGAGTCTTTAAATAACAGTTTGTTATTTTATGTTTTTTGACTTGTTCTGCAGTATGAAGATACAATTGCCATAGAATAATATACAAAGAATTTAATAAGAAATGGAAATTAATTAAAAATTGAAAAAGCCTTCATGAGAAAAAGACATTCAGGTATTCAAATAATAAATTAAAGTTTTAGTCCAGACTTCAGCATAAACACAAACTTTGAAGTGGTGGCTGCTCTTGCTATTGTTTACCACACTGCAACTGGCCAATGCAGTTAAAGTTCCCTTTTCTCTTTACAATGAAAAAACTACTGTCTGTTTACAGCATTCTTTGAGAAAATACTGAGACGTTTTAATGAGCAACTTCAAAATATCTTGCAAACCATGGACAAAATATCAAAGCTTTCTGTCTGATTCTCTGAAAAGTGACAAGAATAGACAAAGAAACCTGGGGAAGCTGAATTACCGCATATCAAAATAAAAAAAAATTAAAAAAAATAAAAGAAACTACTGAAACCCTTGTTATACCTACCTTTTGGAACAGGAAAAGAAGAAGAAGTATTGTCTGAACACCTGCCATTTTTAACTTGAACAGTGTATCTCTTGCATTTCAGAAGCTTTACTTGACGGCTGCTGGAATTCACAGTGGTGTTTACGCCATCCCCCAAAATAAAATATTCTTTGCCTTCTGTGAGATTTTGCAGTTCAACTTCAGCCACTTCAGAGCTGCTCGCAGAGTCTTTTATGTTTTTAATAATATCTAAAAGAAAAGCCATTGTAAATGGAGGTGAAAAGACCAGAATTGTTAAATAACTTTAATCTTACTTCCAGAACTGGAAGATATTTTACAAAATAACCCAAGAAGCTAATTGATCAGTTTTATTTTTTTACTGCTTTAACAGCTGTACCAATTTTCTGAATTTGAGTTTACTGTTGATCACATTTCAAGACTGAAGGAGAATAATGAGTTTGGTTCTTACCACAACGTTCTTCAGGTATCCCTGTGGTAGTTTCTATAAGAAAAGAAAACAACATGAAGGTCTGTCTTAGCAGGTTGGGGTTTTTTCCACAGAGCATTGGAGAAGGTTGGCCAGTACTGCCCCAAACTCATTGTTCAATATATTCAATAAAAGTGAATGTATTTAGCACTCCTCTCGCATTTGAAATAGGGAAGAAAATATCAGGTATACATAACCCCATTCTTTAACTAGTTATTTTAGGGATCATGTGTCTTTCAGGATTTGCCAATGACATCAATGAACTAGAAATCAAACTGGTTATTAGTAACATTTGTGAGTACAAAGTTACACAAGAATATTCCAAAATCATACATTCTCATAGCAGTATGATAAGCTACAGCAGTTTTCCAGGATACATATGCTGTGGAATGGGTAACTGAGCAGTATAAAATACCACCAAAGAAACAAAATTTACCTGCTATTTGATCTGCCACTCTTACCTTTGGAAAGAGATTTATACAACAGTACAGATAGTTTAATAACTATTTGTACACTGAGACACCCCAAAAAAATTTTAGCTGGTATTTTCTTGTACAGAAGCTTGAGCAAAGAACTTCACCTTGAAAACAGTTACTTAAAATATCCTAAGGTAAAGATGTTACCAAAACACACTGATATCTAATTTTGTTCAGAGAAGGTAGGCCCTAGATTTGCCTCCCTCCAGATTGGGAGTCACTTGGCTGGACAGTGACCCTAATGAGAGGGCAAACTGAGAGGGAGCACCAGAGAGTCACCAGGACTGGGCAGAACATCCACAAGTAAAAGCTAACCTCAGTTTGCCAAAGAGCAGACAGCAGCCTACAGCTGCTCAAAGGACAGTTCAAAAAGATGGTAAGAATCCCACTCCTGGATATCCTTTGCACAAGCACATACATATATTTTACTGACCCGAGTAATTCCTTACAGCCCAACAGCAATTAAACTCTCTGTAAGCATTCAAACTACGAGATCCCAAGAAAGTATTACTGCTGTGTGAAACAAAAGGGAAGACACCGGAAAACAGAGAAGCACACAGATCTTGGATGTATTCACACCTTTGTGCTGCTTGGGCAAATTTCTGTGAATAACAAAAGGAATACTGATACAATAAGTGACAGATTAACCTCCCTACTATGTGCCACCGTGTGGAAATAATTTCTATTTTGCACTTGTTTGACAAATAACAAACCGGGTATCTTTAATATCATAAACAGTTAGAAAGGTTCCTAAAAACATCCCTAAGTTTAATGCAGTTGTATGCCTAATTTGTATGCTTAGGTTTGATACATTTTAAACGAATTGCCTCATTCTAACCCATTTTCTGTGCCTGATGTATCATAATTGCAGTAACTGTGTGCAAGTTTGTCACCTATTGTGTGAGTGGAGCTGAGAGTGGGGCTGATCCCAGTGCTTGTTGGCATGCTGACTGATGAGGTGGTGCTGTGCAAGGATGTTGAATTGTAATCATCTGTAAGAAAATAAACAACATATCAGCATTAAAAACTGAAGTTCTTTCTTTCATATGGTTTTGTCTTCAGAAATGTCTTACACTACAGCCCTTCTCCACTTTTTTTTTTCTTAGGGGATTTTCATTATTTAGAGAACACTGCTGAAAGAAAAGTCATTTTAATATAGTAAATAAAACAAAAAATGAGTATGTAAATAGAAAGCAAATTTTTAGGAGTATACCCCTTACAAATGAGTTTTGCAATATACAATTACAATATTTTTGGTGATAATCCAAGATGAAGTCAACATAATCCATTTAGTCATAATCCAAGATGAAGTCAACATAAAAATGTTACAAACTGTGAACTGGGAAGAACTAGATCATTTTGCTATGTTCTTACAGTAAAACACAATTATGAATAGTTCTTGTGCTGTTTCACAAAAAACAACTCTAGATAGCAGTCATTTGCCAGATCACATATCTTGCTCACTACATTCCTTACTATATCTCATTATTTATCTCCCTGTTTATAAACCACTGACAGGTTTCTATATTCTCTTTTAGGCTCATTCCTATTGCTCTTGCTTTGGGGACAGCCTTGTTGGCAGCAGCTGGCATTTTGATGCTACTGTGGTGACTGCAAGACTTGGCCTTCAGATACCAGGCCTGGCCCTCAGATCCTGCAAATAACCCTGGCACTGCCGCAGTGCCAAATCACAGACACCTTTTCGATTTGATGAACCATGAACTGAAAAAGGCTGCCCTGATGGTGAACGCCTTAATTTTCCCCTAGAGTTCTGAGAGCAGAGAGCGGCTTCTGAAGGAAGAGGGCAAACCTGCTGAACCATTCCCGAAGGCAGAGGGAGTGCGTGCGGTGAGGGCAGCAGTGCTGCTGTGGAGCGCTGGGCTGCTCGGTGCCGTGCTGGGGCTGGGCGCTGTGTGCGTGGAGAAGTGCGTGCTGTTTGCGAGGGTGGCACCTGTGGTGAGAGGTACAGCAGGGTCGTTAACGCGTCCACAACACCGGCCTGCAGTGCTGGAGCACCCTCATGCTGAGACGCTGGGAATTTTTAAGGAAGCAAAGGCACATCAAACATTTAAAGGGCAGGGCATTCCACAAGTGTCAGATGAACACCCACTGAATATATTCCTTTTTGATTATGACTGCACCTTTCATGCTAAATGCAGTGTTCAAAATATACTCAAATACATGACTCAAAGCCAGACTTGTTGGATATTCTTGCCTATTAAGACAGCATATTTCATTTTGTTGGGTGAATGAGAAGGCATTATACACTCTGTGAGGTAACTGTGTGCGAGAAAAAGAAAGAAGAAATTAACAGGAAAAAAAATCAATGCAATTCTGTCATGTAAATTAGGTTTCTTACCAGGTGTGGTCGTTGCTATGTCCTGTCCTGAAAAAGAGAAAGAGATAGAAAAATTGTAAATTAAACTTTCAAGGAATTAAACGCAGTCATTTGCCAAAATATAAAAAGACACATTCCTTCCCCCAAATATCAGCTAAGCTTTCCCCAGGAAATTACACATTCTTAAGTAATATTTAGTGGATATAGCAACAATCAGACCCCCAGAATATCAAGCATATGGTCATAGAATCAAAGAATCACAGAATGATCCGGGTTGGAGAGGATCTTAAAGATCATCTAGTTCAAACACCCTTGCCATGGGCAGGGAAGCCACCCAGGAGATCAGGTTGCTCAGGGCCATCCAACAAAATTCCACCCACCTGTTTGGCTCTTCCTTCCTCTCTCTTTCACTCTTTTTCTACCAGTTATTTCCCACTAAGTTTGTTTCTTGGAATTTATTTATCTCTTTTTTTGTGGCACATGTTATTCAGATAGTACTTTCCTGTTTAAAATTTCTTTGTTACTTCAGCTTCCCTACATGGCACTTCACAACTGCTGTAGCTCTACTCTTTTGAAAATAAACTCCTTCAACCCTTCAAGCAAAAAGCCAGGTTTATGTGAAAAACTGTGATACTTATGAGGGACACATAAGTATCATGTTCATGTGCCAGCATAAAAACCATGTCTCTCGTCTCTGACACAAACGATCAACATAGGCAATTCTCCTGGGACTCCAGAGATTTTCTCCTTATTGACCTGACAAGCAACAGCACACGTGTTGGCTGCTCAGTGGCCACCATGGATTCTGCACCCCATATGGACAGAAGGCTTTCAGAGGGCTGACAACAGCCATTAAAAACACACAGCCAGTGATGGCAATGTCACCTTAGGAGAGTGAGCGATTTCTTGGTGCTCAGAACTGTCATGAAGCATGTCTAAGCCATGATATGAATATGAATGTAAACAAAAGCTAAAGTCTAGCAAATCCATTTCTAGTGAGCTGAATTTGTTGTGGACTGTACATTATTCAAGATCTCTTACTCCAAATTAAAATTTGGAAAAAGATAGTAGCCTGATATCTTTTTTCTTATAATTTTATATCTTATCTTTTGAACTATCAATGTACCTTTAGCATTCGTAATCTCCTGTCTGCAACACTCCTTTACAACCATTGCATGATCTACAACTATAAACTTTAAACTGCCAAGGAACCCCGTAAAAGCTTACATTTCTATCCATTCATATTTGCCATAAGCAATTAATTTTCAATGTATTTTCATGGTTTTTAATTCATTGTTTGAAAGCTGGCAGTTGGTCATTCTGAATTTCATAATATGATTTTTCTTTTTTGAAATGGCTTCTCAGATGAAGAATCAATTATTCCCCCTCCTTCCCCAAATCTTACGTTTGTTCAACACATCAAATAAACCTCAAGCCAAAAATTAACCTGCTGTGAGCATCAACACAGATCAACTTTCACTCAAAAAACTTTTCCAAGAACAGAATAAAAAGAAGTTGTAGAAAAAGTCCTAAATTAAACTCTGCTCAGATTAGTGAAACATTAAGAAATACTTTTCAAGCTGTTTACTGATCTCTGATGCAAACATAATAGAGACAAAAACAGATACATCAAGATTGCCGCTTCCAAGTGAGATAATAAGAGAAAAGGCAGATCATAAGCTTGTCAGCGTTGTGTTTCTGGTTTCTGGTTGCCTCATTCACTTCCTTAAGATTCCTGTGAAAATAATTTTCCCCATCTTCCCCCTTGTAAAGTTAGGAATAATGCTAGTAGCTTAAATAGAGTGTAAGGTTTATTGCTCACTCCCAGTGAGAGATGCTAAACATTACACATAATCACAGAACTCCAGGTTAGAAGTGACCTCAAGAGATCACCTGGTCCCACTGCCTTGCTCGGAGCAGAGTCTTAAAACAGTCTGGAAAATAATAGTCCTCGATTGCCTTTTTTCCCCCCTACAACTAAGCACTGGTATTTTAGCAGAACTTCGTGGAAGTTTTATGCCCTTCTAAGCATTTTAAGGGTCTCCTGCTCTCCTGTGATTCTATTCCCTGATATGCTTTATTATAGCAATGGAATAGGATGCAGTTGAAAAGAATTCAATAGGTGGCACCAGAACACTAAAAAATCCTCTCAAAAAGAAAAGCAAATGCATTTCCCCATGAAAACTTATTGAGAGATACTAGGTAAAATCAAGGAAAATCAAGAAGGATCCCAACACACCAGACTCTGTTACTCTGAGATTAATAGGTATATTGCTACTAATAATATTAATAGGTATATTGCTATTATTTTATTTTCAAAAAAAAGTCCCAGCGCTAACAAATACGTCTGAGCTAACCTCAGGCTAACAAAGTTAACCTCAAACACAAAACTGTCTGCTCATATTCATATTCTAAAACATAACTCTGGAAACTTGAAAGCTGAAATCTTAAAATATCTTTTAAATGTTACACGGATGTCCAGTCCCCCAAACACATGCCATGCAGCATGAAAGCTTGATGATCACCAAACTGAGCAAATCAGTCTGAGTTTAAACGGGAACTACCCCAAAACTTTTCTCAAATCTTAAACTGCATCCAATGGTAAGACATTTTTAAGATGATATGTGTAGGATAATCCTATAACTTCAGATAACCCAAGTGGAAGAATTAGAGCATAGAAAAAGTTCCTACTACTGAAGTAAGTTTTCTAAGTTTCCCTTTCCCTTCTCTTGATTTGGCCACCAGTTGGTCCCTGCTGACTTACCTAAAAGATTTGCAACCCATCAGTAATGTTTGAGCAGATCTGGTCTTAATCACATGCCCTGGAAAAAGATATAACCAGCAGCTCATCCCACGATTAGCCAGAGCCTGGCTGATCGCTTTTATTCTCCTTCCTCTCTGGCTACCAGTTGGCAGACAGAACGCAGCTGCTGCTTGAAAGAAAGGGTTGAGATGGAATGACAGGCTGCCAAGAAAATACACCTAAAACAAATGAGCTGACCACTCTTTCTCCAGAAAGCCCAAAGACGTACTTGCCCTGTGAGTGAAACGGGGGACTACTGCATCATGAAGAAATCTTTCCATGTCCAACAGGAAGAGCAAATGGAAAAACTGGAAAAGAAACCAGGCCACCAAAAAAAAGCCTATCCCTTCAAACCCCTAGGACAGCAGGCTGTCTGGCTCACATCTGGAGGTACAGGAGCTGCTCTATCACCTCGGCAGAAGTGACTCTGCACTCACTGCAGTGAACTGTGGTTGCACCTGTATAAGAAGTCCAGTTGTATAAGGAGACAGCTTGTTGCTGTCTTAGGAAAGTGCTTTCACTTGGCAGGACATGGCTTAACAGAAGACAGCTGGGACCTAGAATATGTTAAAAGACACTGTGTTTCAAGGATGTCCAGAGTCTGATCTTCTCGAGCAGAAGGAAGTGCCAGCACACATTTCCTGTGTGTGTGTGCTATTAATAACACAAACTCCAGCTGATTAAGATGGAGATCCTGTTGAATCAGCATTAAGAGCCTAAAAATATTATCATGTTTATAGGGGCACAAATCCATTAGCTGATGACAGGGAACATGCCTTTTAATGCCTCTCTGCTGCTTAATTTGCACAGTGAGTAAAATGGACCTGGTTTTTCATTTCCTGCTGGACTGGCTGGGAAACAACGCTTGCATGGCAGCGGCTCAGGCTGTCTGCGCTGAGCACAGGATTGCTGCAGGACTGCATTCCTCCACACACACAGCAGAGCAATGTGGGAACGAGGATGCCTCTTCTGCTAATAGTGCATTTGGTGTTTTATCTAGCATGGTACCGTACCAGCTGGCTCTTCACATCCAGCTGTACCCCTCGTGTCTTTGCCAGAGCTGGGAGGGGGCAGAGGAAGTAATCCTTCCTCTCAGCCTCGTGTCTGTAAAACAGTTGGCAGCCGGGTTTTGCTGCCAGGAAAAATGCTTAGTGATTCTGCAGAGCTGCTGCCCTTTTCCCAGGATCTCTCCAGCCTTTACTATATTGGACAGACCCCAGCAACCCCCACCAGGCAGCATTTTACACCAAGCAACGAGTGTAGGTCCAGATTCTGTCTTGCCTCTTTTCACAGCTGAACGGCACTGCTTCAGCAGTCTCAGGGCTCATCACATCTGCACAGAAAGCAACAGGATGTGGTCTACTTGTTCAGATGGAGCAAAACTCTTTGAGGGGGTCCCCTAGCAAACAGCACAGACATTGCAGCTCCCCTGCAAGCCAACAATGAATTGCAAAAAAAGAACAGTTCCTGGTGGGAGGTGAAGGGTGAGTAAGGCAAGGAGCCTTACAAAATGCTGCCAGCCACCCTTTGATTTATTTTTAAACTTCAAGTGGGATAGGATGTAATTCACACCTACTTTAAGGCTCCCTTGTACTGCCAGAACCAGCTAAAGAGACCTTAAAGTAAACGAGCATCAGGGCCAGAGATGTTACTGTTATTTTTGCTGAAAACACAAAGTGAAGGGTTCCATTGCTACTTTATAAACAAATCTGGGCAGCCCTAAGAATAGACTAGCAAACACTTAAACATCGCAGTAATTCTATACCACAGAGGACCCTGCAAATTTTATAGGTGAGGTCACATGTGCTGAAGTGCTTTCATAATCAGAGACTACAGAATTACACTTTATTCTTTATCAGTAACCCTGGGGAAGAAAAAAACTAAAACTCTTCCTAGTTTCTGGACAAAGTGCTGCTTTTTGAAAATTGAGTGAAAAAATGCCATATAGAGTTCATATTAAAAACATGTGAAATTTTGCATGCTCTGAGTCAAAAAATAAACTACTCATTTGAGTTTACAGTGTAGAATTTTCTTAGGTAACAGAGACATTTCAGAGGGTCCTAAAATAAAAACCTACTCTTATGGTCACTGAAGATGAAGCCATCAAATCACCTCTAAGTTATTCATAATCTAATTGAAAAAGTCTTCATAGCCCTATAGCAATCATAGGAATTAGAACTAAATAAACATTATAATTTCTTTTCCACAGGCAATATTTACAATATTTATTTTCACCAGAAATTAGGGATAAAATGTTGAAACTGTAAATTTTAATTTAACAGAAATTCTAAAATGTCCTGATTGAGAAATGCCAATTGTTTCATTTTGACATCTAGATTTAATGTATATTCTGACTTTCAGAATGATAATTAAAATAGTTTCCCTCTGATTTCTCAAAATATTTCCTTTTGTTCAAGTTCATTAATAATTGCCTCCCACAGCAACTCCTTCACACAGTGCATCGCTGCCTAAGAGCCTGATCCTGGCACTCTTTCCTACACCTTCAACCTTTGGTTAAAGCACATATCTGGGAGTCAAAGGCCTTTTTCTTCCCAAGCACCTGCCTGTGCTGAGACCTGACTTGCACTGGGGGAGGCGTGGTCTTCCTGCAGAGCGCAGCTCAGGAGTGAGTGCCAGCCTAACTTCAGCTAACGTGATAGGATCTGGTATTATGCTTTTAGTGAAAACCTGCCTCTGAAATTAATGCTTGTTCTAGATCCGTCTCTAGCTTTCCACCTTCCAAGACTGGAGTTATCCCTATTCTCCTTGAGTTCAGAGTCAACTATAAGCATTAATCCGCATTTACAGCTATAGAAAAGGTGGAAAATTCAAATTATCCACCAATCAAGTACAAGGGGAGCAACCAGAAGAAAGGGATGGAATTACAAATTTGTAACTGACAGATACAAGGAGGAATGCAATGTTGCAAACTCAGGAAAGAGAAGGAAATACAAACATCGAAGTTTGTCAGCGTTTATAAGGTAAAACTAATTATTACCAAGTATAACTTGTGCCAACATACTGAGCCTGTCTTAAGAAAAAAATAAGAAAAAAAGCACAAGAAAAATATATAATAATAATAATAATGAGATAATATTTTTTCTCAACTAACCTGAAACTGAATATTTCTGGCCATTTAAAAAAAGTACTTTTCTGATTCTGATAATGCAGAATAAACATAAGAGTTTAATTTTTCCAGAGAAAAATAAAAACACAGAGCAAAAGAGAATTTCCCTGAAGAAATATTAATTTAATGGAAGTAATACTTGTTACCAATGATATGTAGAATTTCTCAAAACCATAAACCTGAAGTAGAACAAAAACCAAAAGCAGCAGATCAAATTCTTTTTGCCAACATAGTTCCTGCAAACCTAAAATAAATACCCAGGAACACTGTGTTTGGCAGTCAGAAGGAGGGCTTTTCTATCAATTGCACCATATTTAAATGACCTTCTCAGTCTTCACAGGACGACTTTGCAGTAACCCACTTGTACAGCTACAGCTAACGAGGCCTTTGCTGCTCTGTGGTTTCTCTCATGCTGTTTACTTCTGCCTTTCTTCTACAGAGCCCTGCTCAAAAGGAAGAGGGTGCAGCATACTGTGGTTTAGAGCTTAAGTGCTTCCAAATGCAAACTGAGTTACCATAGCACCCACATGCCCAAGCAATCAGACTTATCTTAGTGCTAAACCACTTCTTTAGTGCAGTCATGAAACATCCCTATTAAATGCCTTTTCATCACATTTGCATTTGTAATTATTTTCAGTTGTACAGGTTCATCGATATGATACAGTGAGGGGATGGCAATCTTTGGGATGAAGTCCAGGTTGCTTTGCAGGGAGTACTTGTCACCATGTGAATTGTCTGCAAGAAAGGAGAATATCAAACCCTGAGGTAACAGTTACTTCAGCTGTGAAATGCTGGGTACTCTCCACAGTCGTTAAGAAACACCTATACACAAGGAATGGAAAATTGGCTGTGATATCTGTTTGGCAATTTTGTGCTACATGCAAAAAAACTCTGTGCTAATATTTGCTTTGCCCTTTATATATTTTCAGTATTTGTGCACATACAAAGTATTGAGCCAGATTCATGTTGTTCCCATGCTAAACTTCTCTGCTTACAAGGGCCAGTCCCTCTCACTTCAGCCATGACTTTTGAAACCCTGCTGTACCTTCCTTGATCTTCCTTTCCCACATCTACCATGAACAGAAAGAAACACTTGCTCCATATTGCTCTGCTCAGTGGCACTGACAGGATAGTTCTGGATTTGCTGAATGGATTTTTTTTATGGCAAGCAGAAGGAGAAGAGAACTTACAGCTATTACATTGTCCTCTCCATTCCTACTCCATGGGTTTTGCAATTGCTGACTCTATTAGTCACAGGGAGCTGTGGAGGACAGCAGAAGGCAGCTCAGTTCTCAAAAGTTTTGATCACAAGAAGAAGCTACAGCTGAGAACTGACAGACTGTTGGTGAGAGGTGAGGCAGGGGCAACCTTCCTCATTTCAGGCCCTTCACTGGACCATGGCTTATTTAAATATCTGACTTGCTTCTCTGCTTCTCAGAGACAGATATCTCTGAGTTCCTTCAAGATTAAAGCATTATCTTGTTTTGCAGATTTTCCTGATTGCATATAACTTTTTATGTAATTTTGCCAGCAATAGAAAATGGATCCTTTGCTCTGATAAACAGAATCAACTTGGAAATACTTCTCTAAACTCTTTAATTGGCTCAAACTTCAAACCATAAACAGTTTACTACTGTATGAAGAGTAGGGGAGGCTGCAACTAAATGATGTTTAAGGTCTATTCCAACCAAAGTCTTTCTGTGAGTCTGTGATTCCAAGATCAGCATTTTAGCCACTGATAACATAAAGCCTGTTGAAATCAGAAATACCTTCTGTTTGCCAGAGTTCAGTTAGCATGAAGCCTATGGATCAACAGCTCTGTACTTGGAGCATTTTATCAGTGAAGACTCTAATCGGTGATTTTCAAAAAGATTCAGCCAGTGATTTTTAAAAAGAAATTAACATTTCTTTGAAGAAATGACATCTGCCTGTGATTTGTTCCTTTTTGCAATAATATTCTTCTCTCATCCAGTGCTATGTTAAACACCCGAACAAACCACTTGTTTGATTGCTATGCACTGCAGATTTTTTACTGATAAAGGACACAAAAATGTACCACAGGAGTGCTATGGCTTCACCTTGGCCAAGGGCTGAGGGCGGGGCAAGCAGGGTGTGTGGTGGCACAGAGATTCAGGCCAGCAGGACCACAGTGTGACACATGACAGAGCAACAACCCACCAGAGAGCGACACTGAATAACTGCTGCGAAGGCGTAGTGGGGCCTTCCTGGGGCTGCACTGACACTGACAGCACCTGAGTGACCCTCAGCAGTAGCAGCTGGGGACAGAAAGAATCCGGAGCCCCACCAAGCTGCAGTCACAGAGTACCTCTGGCCTAGTGGCACAGGTGAATGTACAGCTGGGAGCACTGCTCCCACAGTTGTTCCCCTCACCAAGGTAATTCAGTACTGCTGCAAAAATCACACTTTTCAGACAGTGCTGTGAATACAACATTTCTGATGCTTCTAGGAGATGGCAAGTGGCTCAGAGGAGTGTTGCTGTGAGTGATGCAGCGATGTTTGGTGCTACTGAAGCAACCCTGTTTCAGAGCCAAATGTGAGGGCTGGGGGAGTCAGCTGCTGTCTTGGATGAGAACAGGTCCCGTGGTTCATATGAGCACACTGGAGTCAGAGTGAAGACCTGAGTGAGGATCTGCCTTTATCTACTTACAAAATTAAACATTAAATTTTAATTGAATTATCTGATGATTGTGCAGTTCAGACCTAAAGAAAACCAGCTGTTTATTCCACAGCAGAGTAATGCACGTGCAATTACTCAGTACCTCCAGTCACAGTGCTGGGTTTTATTGTGCCGAGTTACTCTGCCTGCACAGCCTCAGCCTTTGAAAGATCTACAAATCAGAATAAAGATGTGGCACAAAAATTTCCTTTTCCAGTGATCTGTCATTTGTACTTCTGTGACTACTTGCTCCGAGCTTAACAGGACCCTCAGCAGTCCCTGTGCTCTATGAGCTGAAGTTCCAGCCTCACATCTCCAAGCAGCAATGCTCTAAACTATCCTGCTAGTCTCAGTCATCTCCTATGACCCAGATTTCTTCCAGCCTGAAGAGAAGATCCTAACCAGCACTGGCTGATAGACAACTAGCTTCTGTTTCTTGAAAGGACAGAGAGTACAGAGGGAAAAAAAAATCATGCAGCTCAGTGGAGAACCGTTCCCATACCAACTCTGCCTGCTGGGCAGCTTCCTCGCCCTCTGGGGGCTGCCAGCTGCAGCCAGCAAACTCTTTCTTTCCAGGGACAGTGATTTTACTTGGCTACTATCTTCACTTTTTCTTTTTCCTCCAGGCATTCAGGCCAAAATTTATCAGAATTGAATATCCTTCATCAAATATGCTATTGAATAACATTTTTGTTGTTCATAAAATATTGTGACAGCCAGTATTCACTGACCAACAGCTAAATCAACTGCATACTTGTTAGGGTGCAACGTAAAACACAGTCATCTATACACACAAAATGTTGATAGGAAGCATCATGTAAGGGTCATTTTCTACCAGCATTATTCATGCAAAAATCATTTTAAAAGTAAATCATTCAGTGATGCATATCATTATCTTCCAGAAAACGGCCTGTTAAAATTTGTCATTCATTTTTTATTATTTCCCTGGGGGTGTTAATAAAAGACTGGATGTGGTACTTAACGCCATGGTCCAGTTGACAAAGTGGTGTTAGGTCAGAGGCTGGACTCGATGATCTCAAAGGTCTTTTCCAACCTAGTTAATTCTTGGATTCTGAGATTGTGTCAAAAGCAGAAATTACACTATTTAAATTAATCAAAATTTCCTACATTTGATTTATGACCTGAAATCCATCTTGTACTCAGCCAGAATGAGAAGAATTGGGACTGTGACCAAGTCCTGGCCAGGAATTCCACTTTTTACTCAATTACATGAGTGGTTGTATGTACCCTCCATTTCTGTGCCTCTCTAACAGCCCATGTAAAGTGGAGATAGTGACATATTGCAATTAGAAATCAAGTTAAAATTATGAAGTTCGCAGACAAGGGATCTGAAAGTACCGTAAAAAATGCGCTCACGTCCGTCTGATTGCATAAACAGGAACAGGCTGCAAACAGAGAAACTCCTCGAACTTGAGCTCCCCAGAATGCCATGCACACACTTACAAAAGTCTCTCGTTATCTCAAAATCTGGATTGCAAAACCTGGGCTCTGCCCCTTTGAGGAAGCTGAGCAGCTCAAGAAGGGGCCCTTACTTAATGTCACATCAGAAGCAATGATGAACGGAGTTCAGAAGAGAACTGAGTCCACACAACTCCTCTGGAATTCAATAAAAACATTCCGTTAAAGTGATTTCTTGATCTCCTCTCCTTCTTTATTTTTCGCTTGAAATCAGATCAGCAATTTTGGTACCCAACTCTGGGTCATTCACTCCATTTTGGATGTGTTCTTTTCCTTCCTCTTTCTCCATTTGCTATTTTCATTATAACAACCAGGAGATGTGAGATCCAACTTTAACTAACGAACTGCCTGATAATCACCAGCAAAGAGAGGCAAAAACAGTTCTTCCAATTTTGCTTTAAATCCTGTGCTCATCACCCTTTTCTAAAAGACTCTATGCTGAATGTTTCAGGAAATAAAAATAAAGGCTCAGAATGGTAGTATTCCACTCTGCTCACAGGGATTGTGGTGCCTGACATTCCAGCAAAAATCTAAAGCTCATGTTCCCCAGGATTTGAACAAGACTGATTTCAGTATCTCTATAAATAATTCAAGGCAAAAAGAACATAAATTGTCTATGCTTCCATCTTTTGTATGTGGCAAGCAATTTCCATTAGCATTTCACAAACAGTTTCCTTTTATATTTTAATTTTTTATTTTAAAAGTATTAAATAAGTGATCTGGGAAAGAAAAGTAGAATCAAAGATACTAGATGCTAGTATCCCTAAAGGATGCTAGACAAGAATTTATTTAGGAAAATAATTTTATGGACCTTTCAATGTATAGGGACCCAGGGAAAGCCCTCAGGCCAAAGTTAAGAGAACATCCAATTTCATGCTCCAAATAATTTTACACTCTTTTTATAGGCACATCTATGCACAAGCCGGGAAATTCCACAGACCTGTAAACATTTCTTCTGTCTAATAGTAAGAAATATGTATATAGCAACATTATACATCTTATGACAACAACAAGAACAACTCCCACTTGGAGGTGGGAGGTCAGAAACCCCATCTGATTTGTAAAACAAGTATCAGTTTGTGTACACACATGCACATAGATGGAGCAGTTTGGAAGTAGAGCGTGTACTGTCTGCTGTGATGACAGATGGAAAAGTTGAAGCAGAAAGACACAAGTGTGTGCAAATATGGGTAAGACTTTTCTAAGTCTATACTTTCACAGTATTTGGTTGAAATACTGGTGAATGTATGGCCACATGACCTGGTAAAATGCAATGCTCTTTCATTTTTAAAATGGAAATATATAAGAATTTTTTTTAGTTGTGTAGACTAAGGCACTTGAAGGTATTATTTAGCACCTATTATTTAGCATTTCGTATGAATACCCCACAAAATTGTTAATATGGACAAACTAAAAAAGACAAAACCTTCTCGTAGGTGTTCAAGGAAGCACAGAAATTTGTCATTTGTCATTTACTTCAGTAGGAATTAAGTATAGTTTGAAAAAAGATCATAATTTGAAAAAAGATTATCTGAATCAAAACTTCTACAGAGTCTGGCATGTAACAGATCTCTTAAGAACTCTCCAGCAACAAACACAGGCAGGAAGTGGGGACTGACAGTGCTTAATTCAGCACTCAGCTCTGCTGGCTCAGGAAGGCACGTGAGCCTTCTCTGTGCCTCCAGTTGGTGCACAGAGACAACCCAAGAGTGGGATCACCTGGATTTCCATGGGCTGCTCTGCACCAGCAAGTACTTGGATAAACTGAGCTATGATCAAAGCCCTGCACAATCTACAGCACCCACTCCCAAACTATTTGTCAATTTTCTCTGCTTTTGTAATACTTGATGCTGCAAACTGAAAACTTCAATGCAGTTTAATACATATTCAAATTATGAAAGACAGTTTATAATGGTGCCCAACATTAGCAAAGCAACTGGGAAAGACAAAGACTGCAGCATTTCAGTCAGGATTATCAAGAATACCCTCATGAGCAGAAACTTTGAAAAAACTATAAAAAAGTAAAACTAGCTTCTGGATTTTCATTTTGCTGCACAAGACTGTTTTGTAGGAAATTCCGTGGTCAAGGATGCATGATAGATGCTCTGCTCATCTGCTACAAACCCAGTCAATTCTGCATTGTTGACACAAAGTGATCTTTCTTGCCTTTTGGATATAAAATATGTTCTTTCATATACATTTACATAAGACCCAAAGAAGTTAAGGATGGACCAACATCATCTGCAGCGATGACAGCACAAAGCAGTCTGAAATAGTGTAATGAAAGATATGTCATGAAACTACCAGCCTTTTTTTATGTTGACAGGCTCAAAGGAAAGCTTTGCAAAGATTATTAAACTTCCAAGAAAATAAGGAACACAATGATCAGCGAATGGACCCTGTATCAAGGATACAATGTGTTTCTGTCAGGGTACAAATAGCCAATCCTCCAGGGCCACAGCAGATGGTGAAAAGAAAATCGAGTTAAAGGCTGTCAATTCATTTTTGGCACATCTATGAGGCAAACAGCCGCCGCAAAGGAACAGGATTCTCTGATGAATGGAAATGGAACTTTTAAAAAGAATTCTCCAAAGTGTGCAAGAAATGGCACTGAAGTCCACAGCATCTTCTACACTGAGCTGAGATCCTCCTGCTCAATCCCCCATCATGGGTGATTGGGAAACTGGCAGTAGCAGAGGAGCTGGCTCTGCAGAGATGAATGGCTGATGGCTCAGTGGCATCCCATGGCACTTGGTATCATGAGGAACTTCTCAAATCAGAACCATTGCAATCTATTTGACCATGGCTTTGGTCTATATTACATGAGGAATATGGGCCTCTTGCCAGAGCACTGGCTCTCCAGGCAGGGGGGCAAGTGCTTTTACTTGTGCAGAAGTGCACAATGCTAAAATGGCTTAACTGCCAAGCTTTTTTTGTCCTTCAGTGTTAAGTTACATGCATCTGCTAATGAAAGTCATCTTTTATCTCATCAATGTTAATGAGCTTTGGCACTACACTCCTGAATGTGGTTGTAAAAATCCTGCTTGTGCCAGTAGTTGTGTTACTGCCTGTTCAGGGGCCTCTCTGCCTGGCTTTGCTCTACCCTGTAATCGCATCCTTTTTGGCTATGAGTCACCACAGTTAGTCAGCCACATTGTCTAACTCTCATTTCAGTTTAAGTCAACTTCAGGTTAGATTTGAGTGGCTGAAACATGGGAGAGTTCCCATTGTCTTGTTTCTGCCTTCAGACCTTAGGGGACAAAGCTGAGAGCCAATATTGGTGTTTATCCATTAGTCAGCTCAAAGTTTTGCTTTGGCAGAGATATAGAGACATCACATAAAGTAGGTAAAAACCACTGCAATCCACCACCTCAGCAGGAAGGGGCAGAAGAATTATTTTAACACTTAAAAGTAGATAAAAGTCTTGCTAAATGTGTTTGGTCTGTAGCAGTAAGTTTGATAAAATATCTGCCTCTGTTCCTTCCCAGGCTCTGCATTAATGCTGGCACTGACAACAGCTTATGAAGCACAGCTGACACATGAGATGGGCTCAGAGAGGGGTCTGGGGCAGGTCCTGCAGGGCTCCACTGCCTTCTGCACAAACACCCAACAATGCTACTCTCTGTTGTGCAGCTTAAAATTGCAAAAGCCATATGTGTCTGGCTACTTTTTGCCCTTTGTTTCGTCTCCTGCCCTCCCTATCAGCCAATGTTTAGGAGCTCCTGATTCGATGCTCCTTCAGCAGCCGACCTCTAAACTGCAAAGGTCCCATGTTCAAGGGGCTGGTCCCTACCTGCCTTGCTCCTCATTATCTTATCATTGTGCATCTGCTTGTGTCACACTCCAGGAAACTGGCCTGCAGCTCTGACGATCTCTCCACAGCACAAATAGCCCCATCTGAAAGATGTGTTCAGTCTAACTCAGTAGTCAAAACCACCGACATGTTCTTACACCAGAGTTTCACCAGGAACTTACAGCTGCTTCAGTCTTGCCACTTAGATTGCCTTTTAGGATGCCTTGACAGTTTATTATCTCTCTGCCAACTTGATCAGAAATTCTGAAATTCAGAGGTGATAAGATCACAAGGATTACTTCAGTCTCCTACAGAGATAGTAGTTTAGATTTGTTTGCCCAGCAAGCCTGTGATGTATAAACATGGCACTGTTTATCTTCCTAGTCTTGACCAGTTTTCACTGGAATAATAAGGTTTTACTTCAGGTAAACTAAGCAGCTGAATTAAAATTTATATTTCGTTTCAGATAATAACATACTCATTTCAGGAGAATTTCCAAAATAGACCCAGCCAGCCCCATTTAATAATGTATTGCTCAAGTTAAATAAAATTTAAGTTGCTAATGTTATAAAATAATAAAAGGAGAATGTCCATTTCCCTAGTCTATAACTTCATCTGAAATGCATACGTATTTCAAAACTAAAACACAGTTGAATTTTTCAACGATTTTAAGCTGCATATTCAACATCTTTGGTACAAGGGTAAGAACAGACCCAGGAACTGGCAGCAGATAATGATTATAGATGTACAAGAAGAGTTGCATTAGCTACCAGTTATGTGAATTTACTCCTGTTCACCTGCAAACCCAATATGGCAGAGAAGTAGCCAGAGCTGGTTTTGCTCCTCCTCTGCCACCACCAGGAAGAGTTGCACGAGCAGAGGGTTAAGCTCACAAGGCACGCTTTCAACTTTGCACAGTATAAGGCAAATCAGGCATAACTTTTTAAACTCCTTGCTGGTTTTTAAGTTTTTAGAGCGAATGGACTTCTTTCAATTTCCTAGTAAATGGCAGCCTGAAAGAACTAAATGGTGTGACAGGATGTGGGTGCCTTATTTTATCTCCATTTAGCACAGCACTGCTCTGTACTTAGCAAAGCAGCTCTCAGCTTGCACTGAAAGCAAGCACCTTCCCATTCCCAGGCAAGGCTGCCTGTCAAGCCACAAATGAGTAAACTTCCTCACTGAGTAAGGGGAATGGCAGCAATGTACAGAAGTATTAACACTGCAGCCTACACTGTTTGAAGACAGAATTTTGCACAACTAAAGAATCAGAAAGTGTAGTTGCCCTAATGACTCATTTTATTCATTTTTAGTGTGCTTTTTTAGCTGCAAAGCACTACACAGGCAGCCACCACAATAACACAAACCTCATGGTACACTATGAGACAGCAAATATCTAAGAAAAAGACTGTAATTTACCTTCTATGAGCATTGCACACAATATCCAGAGACTGTCCTAGACTAGTTGCGCAGTATAAACATCCAAAGTACTTTTATCTTTTATCCTTCTGCTATTACTAGTTCAAGTATTCTTTTACTACTTAAGCTTCATTGATCTAAAGTCCAAAGAGCCACTATTAAAATGATGATCCCCTGGCTACCTCTACCATAGCAGCTGATGCTCAGACAGCTGTTTTGTCATTCTTATTGAAATTTCATATTTGTAAGTCCTTCAAGAAATGTTGAGTAGATTCCACAACATTCAGCTCTGAAACTTAATTCCTAAAGACAACGGCCACAAGATTTTTTCATAAGTTTATTCATAAAATTTTCTTTCCTAAAAGAAAATCTAGCATTAATAAAAAAAAAAAAAAAAAGTGCCACGTCCCATTTCTGCTCTTCCTCAGTGCTCCCAGAAGCAAACACCTTGTGCTGTTAAACTGCTCGGCCCCCTCCCCACACCACTAACAGATTGTAGCCAACCCTGGTTTCTACTGTTGCCTTATACTTTCCAGCACTGAACAGGAATCTCTCTGGGGCTGACTGCGTGAAAACTTTTTAAAAAGGCACTTTGGTCTACTGTTTTATTGCTTCCATTATTTTTTTAACAATCTACCAGACCCATTGAGCTATTCACAGCTTTTCTCACACACTGGAAAAATTTGTTAATTTATTATGGCTTATGTGATTTCCTGAATTAATTTATTCCTTTTGATAATAATTACTTTGAATTTTATCTACAGCAGTTGATATTATCTTTAGTTAACATCATTTTAGATGGATTTTCATCTTTAAAAGATGACTACGTCCTATACAAACACTCATAACCCAGCTTTTATTTTTTTCTCTGGCTTTACTTCTCCCTCTCCATTTAGGCTGAGGCACACACTTGCACAGTGTGTTGTCATAATTTCCTTACAGGTTCTAGGATTTCAGTTTATATTTGTACACTTTCTTTCCATACATTCTCAAATCCTTTCTCCTAGAGCTAACTTTTACCACTTGTCCCAGAGAATACTAGAGCTCATATTCTGCAGAAATAGCACTGGGGATTTCAAAGGAGATGTAACTTTTACTGTTTAAATTATACCCAGAAGATAGCATATATATTTGCAGTACATTGCATTTATGTAACATACTCACATCTCTCACTTTCTAATACTAAGTGTGCATATATTTTCACAAGACTAACTCCAAATACTATCTATAGTACAGAAGCTCTTCATGGTACATCTCTGCCATTGCCTTACGTTGTGCAAGGAGTCTTTTGGTTAGGTATGCTGGGAGCTTGATACAACTGAATGAATTAACTCTGTTTCTCTGTATGCCCAGTTTCCAGTCTAACTTAATGGTATTTGCAGTGAGATTCTACAAATGTGTGCCTTGTCCTCACAAAGAAGAATGCAAACTCACTTAGTGTGCATTTCCAAGCACTGGGAATGGAGAAGGATTTTTCAGACCATTAAAACAAATCACTGTATCTGCATATTGTTACCTGTGCTTTTCTTAAAGTAGAATAAATTCTCTGTGAAAAAGCATCAATTGAAACATGACATTAAACCAAGTCTGTATTTAAGTGGTGACTTACTACAGCAAGAGCAAATCAATCACTGGAAAAATTACACACTGCCTAGCATTATGATGAGAGGCATCCAAATGGCCTCAGGTTCCATTCTTCATGCATCAGTAGAAATGGATGAATATCCCTATGCCAACAAACCTGAAAAAGCTTCCAAGATTGCAGGTCCAGATCGAGCACCTGACACCAAAGGGGAAGCACCTCCATCTGCCACACTGGCTCTACATGAAGGAAGCCTAAAACTGCAGGAGGGATGGAAGCAGCATCGTGTGTCAGGGTGACTTCCCAGACAGCCAGAGGGCTGACAACCAGGCAAAGATGTTTACACCTGGGCACATCACACCATATTTCTCTTCTATTTTGTAATTTTTATGGATTTTTTTTTATTTCATAGTTTGCATTATTAAGCTTTTGAAATAGATTCCTATTAATACAATTTCTCTAATTAAATTTTTTTTAAAAACCCAACAAATAATTCTGCCTGCTTAACAAAATTACAAATATTAGAAAATAGCAAAAAATCAGTTGATTTTAATAAAGTTGCTCTGACAGACAAATCATAAATGCCATTGAAAAGAAATACAGAAAATAAATTCTGTTTAATTATTAATCTGCTGACAGTAAAAAGGTAGTGCAATGGACCTGGATGTGTCCTTGAAATGCCTCTGGCCTTTGTAAGCAAGAAAGTGGTCAGAATTTGTTTCTGCAGAAGATGAGCAACCCCCTGCAGCTCCAGAGAATCCTTTGAATCTCCCAGATCTAGAAAATCTGCCCGCTATGATGTTTAAACCTCATTTTTGTTTCTGTAGCATGCAGACAATTCCTATCTGAGTTGAGAAACTAAGGAATCTTTTTGACTTCCTCTACCTTCCTCATAGCAAGGCTTCTCCTCTGTAGAATGCATGAGCTGGGCTGGTGCTTGCCAATTTGGTCATTACATTAATAAATCCATGGACAGCAATATTAAAAACACTCACCAGTAAAATTGCAAGTATTGGACACTAAAACAATATTAAATCCAAATTTTTAAAGAAAGAATCATCAAAGAGCTGAAATTCAGAAAGAATTTGGGTATTAAAACAACAGCAGGAATACAAAAAGCAAGTGTACCATTAAGATAATGAGCAGAGAGACCAAGCTAGGATCTATTTGCAATCAAACTGGTTTCTCCTCCAGCAACTGCATTGCAAAGCATCTAGATGGAATCTGTGGTCAAGAAACAGCTAATATTTCAAAAGCTCAGCATCACACACCATCAGCCGTTCCCAGCATTATTATGAGTGAAATCTCCTGTCTCTGTATGACAAGAAGTCATAGGGATTTGGGTTTGAGCTTGTTTCTGAGCTAAAAGCTTTGAAGCACTTTTTGTTCTGAAATGTGGCATCACAATGAATTTTGTGACAGATCATTTCCCTAATGATCACATTTCCTGTAGAGAGACTTTTCTTCTTCCTCTGTGACTGCACCAACCCTGCAACCACATACTCTGCAACAGCTTCCACCTCCAGTGAAAAGGCTCTTATAGTCCCATAGACTGAAAGAGGACTCAAAGAAATGTGTCACTGACTTAAGTCCTGGGTCAGGACTCTGCATCACCAGCACAGCTGAGCTGTTTTGATTTGGGGATTGGATTTATTTTACAAGCTGGATGGTAATTTCTATAACAATCTGCGTGACTAAGACCTATCATCATTCTGATCATGTTAATTCTCATTTGCATTTGCCTCCTGCAGTGCCACAATTATTCCAGATCACAAAATAAATGCAGCTGCTAAACATACTGATTCCTGCTACAAAATCATTGGGACAGTATTGTTATTTCTCTGCTCTTGATTTACTCTTGCTCATGTTCATTAAAAAATACCATCCTCTGATCTGACCCAACCGTCCAAGCAGCCCTTTTATTTATGCTCAAATTGATACCTCTGATTGGAATTAGGTAGAAATTTTCTGTGGAAGCTGACAGCAATCCTCTCCCAGGAAGAAGGATTGATGCCATCAAGTCCTCCTGCAGTAGTCTTTGCTGAATATCAGATTAAGTTTTGTGTCCACCCTTTGCTTGGATGACAAGTACTTTGTGCAGAAGGTTAGCCCAGGATTTCTACAACTGGCTGAGGTGATGTCAACCTACCATGCTGTTGACTGACCAGCAGGATTCGTTAAATTAATGGTTCATTTCATACAACAATCAGTGTTGTACTCTTGGTTTGGGTTGTTCTACATGGTTTTTTGCTTCAGTTTGCTACAAAGTATGTGACTCCCGTTCAGAAATTACACTCACAACCAATCAACTTCAGTGTTTGAATTAAAAAATGCTCCTTGTTTAGTCTTCATTTCTGATCCTTTTTTTCTGGCTTCTTACTCAGAAAAAGGTGCAGAGTATTTCTTCTTGTTCAGCAGCTTTCCAAGTGACCTTTTAGAAGTCAGCTATCTGAATGTTTCCATTTAACACAGAAATAATAACTTTTATTTGCTAAAGTGTTCTGAACTCTGTGGAACAGTAAGGTATTTATGAAGGTGCAATGAAGTCCAGTTATGAAGCAGAAATATTTTATATCAGCTCTATGAGGTGAAAATTTGCTGTGATGAACAGGTGTCCCAAGGCTCTTTTCTTTTGCATTTCCTTTAATAAATAATGTTTACCAGCACTTACTAAAATAAAAATGTGGTCTGGTTTCTGCAAATATATACTTTTCCCTCTAATGACACAAATATTTTGCAAGGTAATATTGTCATTTAAAAAATGGTTTATGGGTCCTTTAAGGAAATCGCATTTCTTTCTCTCACCTAAAAGGTGAAAATGACCGTCACTAACATTGTGTTTCACTCAAAACCACTTATACGTGTGTGAAATAATCAAGATTCAGGTACTTTCCTGAAAGCAAGAATCTATTCTAAACCCTTTGGAAGAATAATTGTGTTTCTACTTGCATACATAAACCCACACACTGTAAAAACCTGCAGCCTGTTCACGGTTTGTGAATCCTGAATGGTGTCTATGGGGCGGCCAAGAGATCAAGCCATGTGTGTCTGGCCTGACAATGATGTAGTTTAGTTTCACTATAAGAAATCCCATGGAATCTGATCAAATTTAAACTAGCAAATAACTCTGCTTTCTCAATAGAACAGATTTAAGTAAGTAAAACAGTAAGACTTTATTAACATTGATTTTAAAGACAAGCTATTTTGTCTTGGCAAAACTCTCACAAACATAGTTTGAAAGCTTCTCCAGGTAAGAATCTTCTGAAGAAACACTACAATCATTTCTCTGAGCAGAATTCTTCCCCCACACCTGTTAGAATTGCCTATACTCTTTCTTACACTGGAAGAATGAGAGTATTCTGCCTACACTTCCTGGAAAGTGTGCCTAGGCCTGTGTGTCTGCTTTTATCAAAATATCCATCAAAGGTCAGGTAATTTTCCATACTCATCTAAAGATGCTACCTATTTTGATGAATCAGTTCAAGAGTGTTAGTGCTTTTCCCTCAAAATGGATCAGATATAATCACTAAGAAAATGAAGTGCATTATTTCCATGACTGTTTCCAAGCGTGCTCAGATTTACAATTGTAGCAGATTCCACAGCTTCTTCCACTGTGTCCCCCCAGTCAAAGCTCTTCCCTGGCTTTGGAGCTGGTGGCAGGAGGGAAGAGGCTGAGCAGCAAATCAGTCAGTAAGGGCTAACTAGGGTTCCGCACTAGTTCTGGCAGCTGTAAGTATGAACACAGGACACTAGGCACTAGTTTTAAAAAAGAAAAAAAAGACAAAAAAGAGAAAAGAGGGGGGAAAATACTATCACTGAAGAAATGCTGGAGATAAGCCAGTAGATTTTCACCCTCTTACACCTGTGATTGTGCCTGCAGTACTAATTGACTCCTTTAATGAGAAAGAAACCCCCTGATTTACTGGGAAAGAAAACCATGCTATTTGTTTTAGCATCAGGACTGCAGCTGCCACTACAAGTTATCAATAAGTCAGCACATTCATTCTAAGCCATTACAAAGGTCACAATTTCTAAAACAGATAAGGGATTTAGGAGCCTAAGTGATCCTCAAAATGCTAACCTAAAAAAAAAAAAAAATCTGTCATCTTCCTCAGCAAAGAATACAAAGACACTTGATTGAAATCAGTTTGTGCTGCAGGGATCCTAACATGATTCAAAGAAACCAAAGTATTTTCTTTTACTATTAAATTCTTATCTTGGCATTACAACAGTAACACAAAATTTGCTTGACCTGAAAGACCTGAAAGAGTCAACAATTCAGTTTTCCTTTTCTTTCTTCTAACTTTTCTTATACTTGGGCAAAAATATTAAATATTTCTATACAATATTTTGCAATATGTTTCCTAACAACATCCACTGTCCAAGTCTTGGAGCTGATTAGGGATATAAAAATAAAGCCTACAGCTCAGAACAGATGCAGTGCAGTGGTTTTTCAGAAGGATCTTTTTCCTACTTCCATCTCAATTCTAGGCTCCATTAAATGGGAATTATACTGCCCTTTGTCCAAACTGAAACTTAAAACATTCTGAAAACTGTAACTCCACATTTCTCGAAGAAACACAGATCTAGTGAAGATTGTTAAAAATATTCTCCATATTCATGTGATGTACTTTTAATGGGGCAACTACTTTAAGATGTTTCACTCCTTTATACAAGAATCAGGAATGTCTCATAAAGGAACATTTAAAGTATTTTGCAAGGGCTTTGCAAGTAAATAACATCAACAAATGCAATGTTCATTTTGACAGTAATAATCGAAAGTACAAAAATAATGATAACACCAACATGATGCAAGCCATTTTCATGGTCATAAAGACAACAGAAACAACTGTCATGCTCAGAAATAAGTAGGAAAAACAGCTACCAATGAGACACCCTTGGCCAAGAGGTACAGGGATGTGGTAGCTTCGGCACTAAGCTTCTGCACAGAGATGAAGATTTAACTAGACCTTATTATGGATTTTAATAAAAACTAAACAAACAAACAAATGAATACACATCAACACAGAAAACCCCTCAGAATTTCATTATGAGTTTTTCAATTCTATTCCAAGCTTTGAAAGAGTAGCTCTGAAATTACTTGGTTTACTTCATTTATAACATTAGCAGAAGAACTTCAGCACAGAATTACAGCCTGGAAAGTCACAGCATGTACAATGTACAATGACTTTTTATAATAAAATCACACACACATAAGATGTTCCAAAAGTCATATTCCAGGAAGCAAAGGCAATTATTCAAATGGCAAATACCATTTGCATTGCCAGTGCACGGCCTTGGTCCTTTTCCTTTCCTAACACTGACAAACGTCCACAGAGATGTTTCATTCTGTGATTACAGATTGCTCATTTGGTCCAGCATAGAACACGGCTCCAGAGCACGTGGTGAGGATACCTTTCACCTGCAGAGCTGATTCTGTGCACAAGCCATGGAGTTAGGGAGGCAGAGAACCATGAGAAAACAGAGATCTCGCAGCTAAGTAGTAAAATGGAAGTTTAGGTAACAGGATTATATTCCAGCTCTCATCACAGAATTCTTGTATGATGTTACAAAATCTACTCATGCTAAAGTTTACATGCAGCAGTCATTAATAACTGGTCTTCATTTATCAGGTTCTTAATTATACCAATCTGATTCACAGAGGTGGTGACCTTTCTAAACTGCAGATTAACTGAAGTTAGAGGTGCTTTAAAGAGTAGGGTGCTTGCCTTACATTAATCTTTCAAATGAATAGACTGATCTTCTTTTTGAAGAAATTTTGTCATCACAAATACGAAAATCTATTTGTGTATAGCACTTAGCCTAGAGAAGATGAGCAGCAGCATCAAAAAACTTGAAACTAGTATTTCTAGCTGTAGAAAGTTTTCAATAGCAATTCTGTAAATATGGCCTGAACTTTACATTGAGCAACACAGATGTAACACACCCGAATAGATTTTCATTCTCTTCACAGAAAAGAGAATCCAGTAGAGGAAAAACCTCTTCTTGAAATTCTGAAGAACTTCCAGTGAAAATGCTGATTGCATCCACCACCACTGCAAAGATCTGGTATCAGCCATATGTCAGATTTATCACTCTATCAATCATTGCAGGGCTCTTCAAAGACTACCTTAGAGATCTAAAGTGATTTTTAAGAAGTGTGTAGGGTTACTGTACCTGCTTCCTTCCCCCTATGGTTACTCATTATCTCAAGGAAAGGCTGCCTTAACAGGCAGAGCTCAGATTTTACGGAAAGATGATATTAATAAACAGTTATTACACACACATTACACAATACAGCTCCATTCAAGGCTCTGCTTACAGCTGTATCTTATGACCAACTACTGCTTTTGCAAACAGAGCCATTCCAAACCCTCAGCATTTCACAATAAAACCTTTTCACTCAAACTTGCAGCCATCTAGAACCCAAAAGTCTTTATGACCCTGAAATCCAACACAGCAAATTAAAAACAATCAATTCCAGAAAAACCAACCAAACAAAAACCAAACTAAAAACCCCCAACCCTCTGTAGTGTTCAGTAAATATTTTTAAAAATATTCTATACTGTATTATGGATCCAGGTCACACTTGAATTAATTGCAGGCACTCTCTAGAGCTTGTATCTACAGAATTCACCATGTGATATTCAGGAAACATGATTTTTTTTCTTTTCAGTCTAAATAAATCAGATAGGTCTATTACATGTCAAAATTAATTTATTATTGTTACTACTATTTATGAGCACTGATATATGAGAATGCTGAGTGTGACCTAAAAATTTTTTGCACTGAACTGACCAGAATGTGGTCCCTCTCTTCCATATCCAGATGCTGTTCATGTTAGCTCATCTCCTGCAGGTAGAGGAACAGCTACAAGAATTGAGAATCAGGAGGGTAGGATTACATGCTCTCCCATACAACAGAGTGAATGTGTGTGTGTGTTTGTAACACATCATCTACACATTCTGTTGTGTGTTTACTGTATTTCACTCATTGGTGGGAGAATGCAATATGTTAATGAAAGGATTAAACAGCTGGAGAAAATAATCATTGCAAATAAATATAGTGCTTTGGATGTGACCTGATTTTTTATTGTTTCCATACAGCAAGAGAGGAGCTTTGGAGCATTGTAAGTTTTTACTCACAGTAGTTTTATCATTAAGAGTTATCTTCCAGGATTACTTGCACCAGTTGTTGGCATGTATAAAAGTTGTAAGAGCACAATGTGATGATACCTGCAATCCTTGGATCTCTGTAGGAGAGTTTATTTTGAATCTTGGGAATAATTTATTGCACGCTGCTTTGAATAAGGTGTTGTATGTCCCTTTCTCAGAAAAGGAAATAAACAGCACACATGATTATGCAAGTTCTCTGGCTGGCCACACATGCTGCTATCACTTTTTCCATTATCAGTCCTTCCTCTCACCTCTAGAGCATTCCCTTTTAAGAAATATCCATGCTGTCCAGAATCAGATCAGAAATCCTTTGAGGACAAGACCATACTTCATCCTACATTTGTCCAGCACCTGGCCCAGCAAGAATGGTTGACCACAACTATGGCAAATAGCCCTCCTATAAATGTAGAAATAAAGCAGTCACATCTACACGGAGGAGCAGCTCCTTCCTGACTTCCCAAGTAGCTCCTTCTTGACATTCCAAGTATTCAGTATTCACAACTTCAGGAAAAGTTTCAGAAAATATTAACTTGCAGCTGCACACTACAATTTTCACATTGTCTCAGTGACCAAGACATGAAGGTCCTCTGAAAATTTGATCATTTTCTTCTATGTAAAAACAGTTCCCAAGTGTTTTGGAGCTTACAGTCAAAGCCAGGAGTATCTCCTCCAAACAGCTTTCTCAGGGCAGCTAACAGGAAATCAGATCTTGAAGACCCCAAACAACAACAAAAAAAACCAAACACAAAACAACCAAACCAACAAAACCAGAAAGATAAAATAAATTCTGCAAGATACTTGAAAGCTTTTTGAAACTTTCCACTGATGTCACCACTGAGGTGAGACTCAGGTGAGCAGCAATTCTATCATGAAGAGAAACAGAGAGCATCAGCTGCAGCGAGAGCAGCTGAAAATGGCATTTCTGGCATGCATTTTTTTATGAAAATGTCTTCCTTGCTTGGTGAAGAGTGTGGTTTTTAGAAGCTATGGTTTGCAAGCAGTCCTTCCCTTGCCATTTAAGGCACCCTCCTGCAATGACGACACGCGTGTTGACATCCACATTGTAAATGGTTTTCTTTCCAATATTAACAAAAAAACTTCAACCACCTACTGCACCAAACACTTGTCTATTTATGTAGGGCAGTGCTAAACTGCATCTTAGCAGGCCATTGAGCCCAGCATTAATTGCAGCAGGAAGACAAATGCAGCTGTTGCTTTTTTATTAACTTTTGGAATAATTGATCCACGTATCTTGGAATTTTTGTGTGGCCTTTTCTCCTGAACTGTTTCATGATTTCTAATTAATTTCATGCATTCTGTGTTGATTCAAAAGGCATCTGTGGGTGAGTTCCATAACAATATGCCTCTATAAATAATATTTCACAACATATTAAAACTTAACTATTTTATCACTTCAAAATCCTCATGGCCAAACCGACCAGTCTGCAGAAAAGTATAAAATGCTAAATTTGGCAGGCCAAACAACACTGGAATTTATGAAAGTTTCATGTCTGAGTATTACAAAACCTTGATCCGTTACTGTCAAGGTTAAATAACCGTTTATAGATTTCACGTTCATTTGCTTGAGCTGCCTCCCTCGTATTCAGCACCATGCCACTGTAACCCTTCTAAACTGTAGATTGCTGGGTTAAGCTGTAATTATTCACACATTTTTTTCTAAGAGCAAGAGTATTGGATGTCTCTCAGAAACAGTTATTTCCAAGTCATTTTATTAGCAAAGACAGCAAAATCAGAAATGCTACTAATGTCTACTAACGCATATTTCTTTCAGCTCCTTCACATCTTTCCCTCAAACCTCAACCACATCTCTTACCTCAGACTAACACACCAGACTGCAGGTGTGTGGAGGATGTAGAAAGATCTTTCACTTTTGTTGAGGCAGCACAGTTGAGCACAGAAGCATTAATGAAGTTGCAAATGAAGTCAAGCTTTTTTCTGTACTTTAGGCAGTCTGGGGTATCCCAAATGTTACCCTTGCACTCACACACATTGCACAGACATGAACATTCACACACTGTATTATGGGAGGAGGGGCCTTGTGTACTGCATACAAGAGACCTAGGGCAATAATCTCTTACTGCCATCAGGGACCAAGAAAAAAATTCACATAATTTTAAAAATATACGTTTCATCATTTAAATTCTTCCAATAAAATGTGACATGAATAAAGAAATCCTCCAGATACTTTATCGAACACTCATTAAAACTGGCAGATTTCTCTAAGGTGTATACACATGTGATTTTGATTCATTTTAGACATCAAAGGTCTATCTTAAGAGGTTAATCAAACTGCTGCAGTAGCAGCACCGGTCATCTTTCCTTTGATTATGTGAGCATATGATTTTAAATCATTTGCTGGCAAAGTCAGTTTGGCCTTCTCTTCTCTAGAACATTTGTTTAGGTTTATAACTGCTACCACTGAGACTCCTAAAACATCTAATTTACCAGACAGGCTTCCTATTGTATTTACCCTTAAGTGTGGACGATTCTTTAACATGAAACCTTTTGCAGCTGTGATCTGTTTAGCATACCTCAGCTCATCGACCGACACAGGAAGTAAAAGGCTGGCGGTCCTGTTCTGGTGTCTCAAGAACTTATTGATCAGCCATCAGCTTCAATTATTTCACCCACATTTCACCCGATAGTGGGTAAAATAGAGACTACAGCTGATGTGATTGTATTTTACAGAATTTCAGATTTGCTGAACTTAAGCACAGTATGGGTCATTCTTACTCAGTACAGAAGTGTCAGCTCCCCATTGACAACACCTGTGCTTTAGGACTGAGAATAAGGTAGAAATTTATGCACAAGTCATTTGCTCCATGCGTTTGTGTTCTTTGCTCAGATACACTACCCAAGATACTCTAATGCACAACCAGTTTCATCACATTAATTGGTGGTAGTTTACATATTACAAGACACAGGCACACCCGTAAATATTTAGGGAATTAGGACTACATTTTTCCACAAGGTATGCATTACTATCTTCAACTTGACAGATGATGAAACTGACGTCTGGAGAAATGAACGCAACATTTCACACCAGGAGTTTCTAAGACAGCCTAGACTGCAGCTGACTTCTGTCTCTTAGATCTTATTCTAGAAGTTTGACTCTGCTTTGCCATTTATCTTACCCTATTTTTCACCTGCATATGTCTTAACTTACAAGCCTCCAGAAACAGTTCAGGGCTTAATACTATCTTGAATATTCAATTCACAGTTTTGCAATATATATGATTACTTGGAAAGGCATCTCTAGCCCTATATTTTTGTAACATCTCAGCTGAGGTTCTCTATTATATATTTCTCTGAGTGTAAAAATCTTTCAACTCATATAGGACAAATATGCTTCATTTAACGAACTACTATTTCGTTATATATTTTACAAAAAGCTTCATTGTATGGCTTCATTTCTCTATTAGACAGCTATTTCAATTATTTCTCTTACTGTCAGGAAAAGAATCTATTTCAAAAGGCAATTAAAAATATTCCTCCATGGAGCCCACATTTTTGAAACAACAAAAAAGTCATTCATGCACTACAAAAGGTACCTCTAGAGCTCTTTGTGAGGCAGTG
Organism: Oriolus oriolus; assembly: GCA_013400235.1. Classification (NCBI taxonomy): domain Eukaryota; kingdom Metazoa; phylum Chordata; class Aves; order Passeriformes; family Corvidae; genus Oriolus; species Oriolus oriolus. Next base: position 710,913 of record VXBT01009623.1, read on the forward strand.
GGATTATGAATGAAGAACAGACAGATTGTAAGAGAAGTCTTTGAAACTAGAGAATAGAAACCTAAGCAAGCAGGCCAGCCGAGAAGGCACTGACACAGAGGGAATAACTGCAAGAACAGTACTGCAAAGTAGTGCTATAAAAGAAAAGAAGTGGATCCTGTTAGCTATACAACACTATGGATAATATAAACTAGCACTGAAGTGCTCACAGCTAGTTTCTAAAATCCTGGCACTGAAGGCCCCAAACTGCTTTACTTGAAAGGGAAAAAAGCCTGGAAATAGATAAAATGCTGTAACAGTTACTGAAACACCAGTGAAAAAGATCTGTTTGCAAGCGTATGGGTAGCCTGGAAATACATCACGACATGCAGGCTGAAAGAACAGTCAAATTGCAGGGAAATAAACAACTTTTGTAACTCTATCTGTTATTTTAATCTTGATATTTACAGGAGGAAATCAGAGTTTTGCCACTCTTTAAAACTTTTCACCTTTTTGTTTTGCACAGAAGTGCTTCAGGGCCTAAACTGAGCTTTGAAGAGAGTCAACAACTTCCTGCAAAATATACTGGATGTGTAAGTTTGTCTAAAAGAAAAAACTGCTTGATTTCTAGTTACATACGATTTAAGATAAATCAGTGTGAGTGATGGGTATCTCTGGATGATGCAGAAGGCAGCACAGCTCGGAGACAATCGCTGTCTCGCAGGCAGGGCTGGCAGTCGCAGTGCCAGCAGCCAGCTCAGGGAGCCCTTCTGTTCTGAGCGGGCACAAACACCCGGCCCTGCCCTGCCTAAGCCACTGCGCTCCTGTGGCAAATGTGCTCTGCTGGGGGTTCAGAGGAACTCACAGCCACAGAGCTGAACTCTTGCTAGCAAGCCTTGCCCAGCACTTCACACCTTCTTGCAGCACTTCCCATTCCTCTGCTGGTGCAGCTTCCATCTCTGCAGCCACCCCGGTGCTGTGCTCTGCTTTGGTTCTCACCCTGGGACTGGCAGCAGAAGAGGAACAGCCTCCCAAAGAAGGGGGAATGACTCAGGGCGAGTCTGCCCTACACAGGGCGGTGCAGAGACACTTGAGCTAACCACACGAGGTAGTTGACTGAGTACAAAAAGTCAAGCCATGATGCAGAGTTCAGTGTGGGTTAATTTCTTCTGCCTTCCTGGTTGACCAGATTTATGCTTATGAATATTAACTCTTAAAGTAGATTGAGAATTTAGACGAAGGACAGAACACTTCCATGGCTTGCTGTTCTTTCCTAGCTTCCAGCATGATACCACAATGCAGCTGCACAGCAAAGGAAAACAGAATATATATAATATATTCCCATCTTCACTGCTGAGACTACTGCTTGTTTAATGCATACACATGCTACCGGACCAGCACGTGGTTTTGAAGATAGGTCATGGGAGTCAGACAAATAGAGCATGATTCCTGACACTCAACACATTTTGAAAAATCCCTTCATCCTGTTCCCTCCCCCCAATTCTCCTGCCTTATTTCATCATATATGCAGTGTTTTTAACATGCTTGCTGTTGATTTGTTCTTCAGAACCAAAATATATAAGTTCACCAAATTAAAAACTAAAGGAAGTGATTTCAAATACCAAGCCACCAAGAGCTGGACTTCCTTTAGAACTGGTCTCTGCCTGGCAGTTTTTTCAGCTTTAGGTCTCTACTGGTAAAATATTCTTAGTATATCAATATACTGATGTGAGTGAGTAAAAATGACTAGAACATGTCTTTTCCATACCACGTAAGAAAGACCCATTAGTCCAGAACTAATGTCTCTGGTGCTGTTTGCATCAACAGATACACCTATAGCACATCAACAATCCAACCATCTGCTTGTTATGTTTGCACAGGTCTAGGTGAATTGGTAAAGAAAATCACATATTTAGTCCAAATCAGTATCTAATTCTAGTCCAGAATCAAAGTTGTTCAGCCAGAGTGCTGCTGAGCTGCGACCAACTTGTGTCCTGCTCGTAGCTTAGGAATGACACCATAATGAAACTAAACTGCTTCCAGTTTAGCAGTTGCTTGTGTCTGGCCAGCCCAGGGAGCGAGCAGAACTGCCAGCCATCTGTGTGCACACCAACTCCCAGCCTCAGTTCATCGGGAATAAAGCACTGGGGTGGCGCACAACATGTAAAGCAGGCAATTTGTTGTAAATGATTAAGAGGTCCCTGAGTGCAGGACTCTGGGGTACGCATTTCAGAAACCCTCAAGTCCACCACTACAACAAAAAAGAACCGTCCTAAACAGAACTAGCAGTGGGGCATCCATAAGAGGACAACATCAGTGGTGATGCTTTAAAGCCTTCACTTTCTTCTACCTTAATAGACATTCTCCTGCCAGAGAACGTTTATATACATATATATATATATATATATATTCCCCTTGTACTTTATCCTACGCATAAAATGAACCAATATTATTAAATTCCACTACTTAAAAAATTAGGTTGGCCAGACTCTTTCCAAGGCAATAGACTGATCTGTGAAAAAGATTTGCATGGAAAATCAGAGCCATAGGATGAGCTGTACTGATCTCTTTGCAAAGAAAATGTAACACTTCCAGCTGGAAACTTGCGCAGCTGTTGGGCATGGAGACTGCATGACCAGATTTCAAGTGTGTGCTGCTTTTGGCTGGGGTAGAGTTAATTTTCTTCACATTATCTATCATGGGGCTATCTTTGGATTTGTGATGAAAAATGGTTAATAATCCAGGGATGTTTTCATCACTGCTCAGCAGTGCTTACTCAGTCAAGGCTTTTCCTGCTTCTCATAACACCCCACTAAGTCAGGAGGTTGTGGGTGCACAACAAGCTGAGAGAGGACACAGTTGGGACAGGTGCCCCAGCTGCCTAAAGGGATATTCCATATGGCATCGTGCCATATAGGGACCTGAAGGAAGGAGGAAGCGGGGACATTCAGAGTGATGGCATTTGCATTCCCAAGTAACAATTACCAGTGATGGAGCCCTGCTTCCCTGGGGATGGCTGAACACCTGCCTGCCCAAGGGAAGCAGTGAATGAATTCCTTGTTTTTCTTTACCTACTAAACGATCTTTATCTTAACCCATGATTTTTCTTGCTTTTACCCTTCCAATTCTCTGCCCAGTCCCACTGGGAGGCAGTGAGCATGCAGCTGTGTGGGGCTGAGTTACCAGCTGGGGTTAAACCACAGCAGCCCTCTTTGGCACCCAGTGTAGGGCTCAAAGGGGTTGAGATAACAACAGCTTTGACTGGAATGTGTTAGATGGAATTTACAGCCATTGTTGCTGTTTGGCTGCTTTGGGCAGACTCCTGTGCTTGCCCTGGGCTTGATGCCTTACAGCTCATCAGTGTAGTGCTCATCTGTGGCTGCTTTTTGCTTTCCCTGCTGTTGTGCTGCTGATCCCCTCACTCTGCTGCGCTTGGGGACGTTTTGAGGACAGCAGTGGTGATGCACAGGGACTAGCACATGGCTGGGGCATCGCTGCTGTTTCTGTGCTGCTGTACTGGACACGCTGCAACTCCAGTGTGAACTGAAGTCAAAGGGACTGGGACCTGTGGATGAGTCCACATGGGAGCAGGATATGCTGAAGCTTCTCTGGCTATGAACAAGTCCATACCAGAGCAGGTACCTCTTGAAGTAGCTGTGTCAGTGCCACAGCAGGGGCACCCCCGAAGGCGTCAGGGCCCAAGGACAGGTCTGTGCTGCAGCAGGCACACCTTGAAGCACCAGTGGCTGTTCATGAGGCCGTGCTGGAGCACCTCAAAGCATGTGGCCACGGATAAACCCACAGCAGAGCAGGAACACCCTGCAGGGACTGCAGCCAGGGGCAAGGCCATGTTGGGCAGGTTTGCTTTCTGAGGGGATGGTGGCTGTGGGTGAGGCCGTGCTGGAGCAGGTCTGTCTCCAAAGGCACTGAGGCCCATGGACAGGGCCATGCTGGAGCAGCTGCCCCTCAGAGCCGCTGTGGCTGTGGATAAATCCATGCTGCAGCAGGTGTCCCCCTGAAGAGACCGGCTCATATGCAAGGCTCTGCTTGGAGCAGGTACCACCCTAAGCAACTGCTGTCTATGGATAAATCCAAGCTGGAATAAGAGCAAGGGGAGGAGTTCATTGCACTGTTAAACCCAGTAGGGAGTGGGTCAGAGATTATAATAGAAATACCTTTAAATTGTTGTAACCCATGATTTGAGTTGCATATTATAGGAATTACTATAACAAGAACCACCCAAACCAGTGGAGGAGAAGCCTTACAGGAAGCAGAGCAAGTGCAGCAGGAAGCCCAACTGAGCTGGCTTAGGTGCACAATAACCACGAAACAAACCACCTCTCCTGTCCTAAGTATCACAACATGGAGCCCAAAGTCATGGACTAAATGGACTCAATGCACATGTGGTGGACATTTTATGAAAACTCTGCCGTGGTTGATAGACTAAGGGAATAATATTTGTATATTATGCCGAAGGATGGGAAGTCAGGTGGTGGTTAACGTTGTATTGGACAGCGTGGGACGTAAATAGTATGGGATAAAGAAGAAATCCATGTATTATCAACATGGTTTTCAGCACAAACCCAAAACATGGTCCCATACTAGCTATGTCCAAAATTAACGCTATCCCAGACAAAGCCAGCACAGTGTGCCTGCTGAAGCTTGATACTTTTAACTTGGGAAAAAAAGCCAGTCACACCCAAAACTGGCAAGCAATTATTTAGTTTCCTGAAATAAAGGAAGTGGCTCAGAAGTGGGTGAAAGCTTTTGAAAGCTGTCAAATTGCTAATACTTTTGTGGAGGAGGGGGAACTTGAAATAATGATCTAATGGAAATGGCACTTGTTCTGCAGGCATTTCTTTTTCCTAAAGTGAAGCAAAGGTGTTTCTCTGACGTTTTTGGCTTGGGTTAGGGGTTTCTGGGTGAGGGCTTTGGGGCATTGGTCCGTTTTTTGGGGTGTTTGGTTACCACTACATGTATCTTTCTTATCAGAAAAATTAGATGGATACATGCTTTTTATTTGAAGGATTTACACAGAGAAAAGGCCTTTGTGCAGGCTCTAACTTCTGTTTTGTTTGGTTTAATGCAGTTTGATGCTCCTAGAAGTAGCTTGGTGATTACAGGAAATAAGAGATGTTCTATAGGATGCCTGAACTTGTGGAGGAAGTCAGACAACCTTAAAATTTCTCCTGCTAAGTTTTCAAAATCACTAGGTACAACAGGCTGTTGGAAAATAATTTTAGTAATAACAAGAGAAGTCACAGCGCCCACCCAACACTTACAATCAAGTGCCTGAAAACTGATTGCCATAGAACCAAAGCCTACGCCACCCTTTCAAAATGCTGCTCTTCCATTTCCAAACCCCTCCCTAAGAGACTGCCCGGTCTCCCATAGCCACAAGGCAGAGCAATCTACACAGCAAATATGAAGTATAATGGTCCTGTCACCCTGATGGGAGAAGCAATCTCTGTGCCAAACTACATCATAAAAACAAGATCTATGATGTGTACTTGATACTGCAGCATGAGATGTAATTGCTTTAAGTGTGGTAGAGAGGAGTTAAAATATCATTTCCTTGAGGCTCTTCAGTTTAGTAAATGTAGAGAGGAACTGGCTCAAGTCAGACTACTGTGTGTGAACAGAGAAAAATAACTATTACTTCAAATAAAATGCTACTACCCATTTATCCGTCTTCCAGCCCTCTCTGTCAGCTAACATGTTGACTGACTGTGGAGGTGGCTGAGAGAGCAGACAGTAACCTGCCTTTTCTGGAGAAAAGGTAGCAGTGGGAAGTCTCAGAAGGACTTATAAAATGGAAAGTAGGACGGCAGATAAAAAAAAAGGACAGGAAAAGCAAAAGATTTTGTTCTTTTCCTCTACAGTGCAGCAATCACTTGTTTTCTTATAATATCCAGCAGCTATCAACCAGATTTATGCAGTGCTGTCTCTGTTCAGAGACTTTGAGGTACAAGAGAGCGAATGCTCAGGCTTCAAATGCTCTTCTTAGCTGGTTATCAACTAAAGGCAGATCATTTTGTTGCTTACATCAGTATAAACCTGGAGTTGCTATAGTGACATGAGGGTAGAAGCATGAATAAATTTAATGTAAATGAAGAGAGATTTCAGCCCTGAATATAACTCGCTGCCATTTCAGAAAAAAATATTTCAAGCCACGTTTTAGGGTCAGCATTACTCTAGAGAAAAGCTTTTGTATCTGCCATCAACTATCCCAAATTACATTACTATCTAAACTGATGGAAGATACATATACACAAAACATTGCATTTTCTTCTGATGAAAATATTTTCTTGCACTTTTTTGTCTTTATATTAAGTATTACCTCAAGATTAATTGCTTTTCTTGCTACTCTCTTTATCTGTCACATCTAACATGTTTTGCAAGATCGTCCTCTTGGGATCTATCTTTCCCTCACAGAAGTAAAAAAAGTTAAACAACAAATTCACCTGCACTGGGGTAATTAAGTACCCCAAAGACTATTTAAGGAGCAGTTTTTACAAAATAAATAAATAATGTCTATTTACAAAAGAAATTTACCAATTTTAGAGATAAATTTACAACTTTTAGAATTTTTTACTAACCTCCCTGCAGTAAAAAAATCAAAACTTGAGGAACTGTAAGCAGATTCTGTGATCAGGGAGTGGTTAACATTGATGGGAAGATTTTTTCTTGAAGGATTTAAGCACAGAAAACAAAGTATTGCATCATGAGATGAAGCCGAACATAAAAACTACATTGAACAGGTTCACATAAGAGACCTAAATGTATTCTTTTTCAAATACAACTACAAATGTGTGGGAGTTTTTTTAAATGGTTTGTATAACTCTCACATGTGACCACGCAGAAGACATTTTAGCTTAGTACGTGATGCATCAATCGTCCTGACCTAGGTTCTTACACCATTGCATACAATTGTATTCTAATTTCTGAACCAAGATATTTCTCCACTTTGCAAAGCTGTTCATTGGTTTTACATCTACAGAGGATACTGAGGGATCAAAATGAGAGAAAGAAATATCAGTTGCGACCTACCTTTGAGAAAAGCATCCTGTCCCAGAAATGCAACACCAAATGCTAAGAGTTTAAGCCACAAAAACATGGTTATTTCTGGAAATCAGGTGTATCCTTGTGAAACAGCATGTGTCTCTCTCTGGAAAGCAAAATAAACGTTATCTGTGTGAAAAATAATTTCTTCACAAAACTTGAACCCAAAAGGAGACTAACCAGGCACATACATTGCACTGCCTGCTTATCTGTGAAGGAGTTGCTTCCTCTGTTACCCTAACTAACCACTTGCAAACTCGCAATGCACTTCAGTGATGTCAGAGACAATTACTTCTTCAAAAAAACTTCTTTCAGTTTCCAGGAAGTCAAAGGGGTTTTTCTTAAGTTCCTGCAGTAATACTTAGCTTCCTTAATTCAACTAAAATTATTTTCAGCTATTTCTTCCTTTGTACTTAGGAGCTACACAAGACTTCACTTTTCATAGGACTGGATGTAGCAAAGTCATTTTTTCTCTTCATATGCACTTTTCTACTGCACACATTCACTGATTCCCTTATATGTTATGCATGTTTCTTCAGACTTCTGTTGAGAGAAAGAGAAACCCTAACCACGAGTCCCCAAAACACTCGTTCTGACAACAAGGCCTTCATAAAAAGATGTATCCTCAGGTGAAGTAACTGATGATTAAATGAAAACCCTTTAAACATGGTGTTGGACTACATAATCTCTAGAGGTCCCTTCTAACCCTAACTATTTTGTGATTCTGTGGGATGTATTTCTGAATCTTTCTACAAGGATGTCTTTCTGGGTATGACAGTAATACACAACAAATGGATAGAGGCAGTCTAATTCTGTTTTCTGTAATGCTTAGAATTAGAGAACCCAATAAAATTCTTTACCATGATAGTGCCAGAGGATTGTTGTCTCTTTCATGGACTTGATGCAAGATACACCAAAGACATTTTCCCTCATTGCATGCACTGAGGCAGTTCTTAACAACTTGATAACAAATGCCCTTTATGTAGTAGACTACAAGAGGAAGAAATGTTGGGATTGCTCCTCTTATTGAAGATTTCCAAGGTTCTAAAAGAATCATAAGACAGACAAAGAAGTGAATACTTTTGTGCTGCCTATTCATAAGTCCTTCAAAGACTTCCTAAGCATCACACAGGAAAAAGTTGCACAAATTCACATAACAAGTCACAAATTACATGAGTGAATCAAACTCCCCATAAGATTAAACACATATTCTACAATTTTGAGTCAAATCTTACAACACAGGTCAAAATCTCAGCTTCCATTAAGCAGTATGTCTCTATATAAAGTGGCTGTAATAATAATTACATTGTAAATGTGTTCAGAACAAAACTGATACAATGATATCACTCGGACACTCCAGAGACTCCAATTTTGCTATACAATAACTTCATCATCCTGGAGTTGTCACAAATTAAATTTGGACTACAGTCATACATTGCCTGCAGCACTGACATCTTAGTCCCTTTCATCCTAGACAAAGCCAGGATAACAGCATGGCTGACGTGTGCCATCTGATGAGTGGAGTGCAGGACATCCTGTGGAGAACCTCTCGTAAAGGCTCTCAAAAAGAACCAGGCTCCATTCCCACTGGACCTTCCCCAGCAGTTTCACACAATCTCCACTCAACTCCTCAAGCTGCGACCCCAAGACAAATTCCTGCAGAGTGGATCTTTTCTGGCTGTGTGATATTTACAGAGCTTCCACAGCACTGAAATATTGCAACATACCCTATCTATTATTTGGTGAGAACATCACACACTCCAGTGATCACACCATTCTAGGTATACTGCTAACCCTAAACAATCACCTATTAAAATGAGTGACCAAAGTTAAAAATTTACATAAGAAGGACACAGAACTGTTGGAGCAAGTCCAGAGGAGGGCCACGAAGTTGATAAGAGGATTGGAGCACCTTCACTGTGAAAACAGGCTGGGAAAGTAGGGGCTGTTCAGCCTGGAGAAAGTTGTGTGGAGACCTCCTCTGAAGGGGCCTAGAGGGAAGCTGGAGAGGGACTCTTCATCAGGAACTATAGTGACAGGTCAAGGAGTAATAGGTACAAGTCGAAAGAAGGGAAATTTAGGGTAGACATTAGGAGGAAATTCTTTACTGTAAGAGTGGTGAAACACTGGAACAGCTTAACCAGGGAGGTTGTGGATGTTCAAACACTGGCAGTGTCCAAGGCCAGGCTGGATAAGGACTTGGGCATCCTGATCTAGTGGGAGGTGTCCCTGCCCACTAAAGGGAGGTTGGGACTGGAAGATCTTTAAGGCCCCTTCCAACTCTTAACATTCCATGATTCAATTATAACACATGAAGTCTTTTCCCAAACATAAACTCCAGTCTTCTTTCCTAAGGTTAAACCCAAACCTTTCCTTTTGAGGGAATTTTTATTCTATTATTTCTATTCTATTCTATTCTATTTGGGGATTAATTTATTCTACTTGCACATTAAACAATGGACTTCTAAAATAAATCCTTTCTCAGGACAGAGCCTGAATTTTTAATTGGCCGAAATGATTATGTCAGTATGTAGCTATAGCAATATACTTCCCCTGTGTGGGAAAGAATCAAAGCCAGAAGCATCCATTTGTATTAATAAGGATTTCTAAAATGACATTGAAAATGTGCAGCAGCTGAAGTTACCCATCTCTTTGGAAGTGTCTCTCTTTTGTAAGTGATAAAAAGAGCCACAATACCTCCAAAAAGCCAACCAAACAGTACAAGATGCAAATTTTTCCTACTCTGATTCACCTGTCTTGAAATACAGATTTGTTAAATTATCATGAATATCTCCTATTCTGTGCTATTAAAAACCAATTCAAAGGGCAATTGTATCACAACTGCAATAAAATTTTTAAAATATAAGTGCCAAATAATAAGCAATTTTCCATTCAATTTGCATCTGAAGGCTTTGGATAAGATCAGGAATCCATGCCTCCTTCCTCATACCAAAAAATTTAAAGGAAAGAGCCCTTGAAATATAGCAAAAAGAAAGGCAATTCCAAGAAGAATAATTAAAGCAGTTGCCCTTGCTCCAGATGAGTTGCAAATATGGTTGCATAGCAATTTACATAATTTTACATTAAAAATACATTGACATCATAATTATAAAACAGGTTCATTCTGTACTAAAGTGGTTTATGACAAAAGTTTGTAATATGACACTAGTCTTGCCATTTGAAATGGCAGAAATTTCTATTCTGAAGCTACCATACGCTTGCAAATAAATTAACCACTCCAGTCTAAATCTCAAAATAAAAAAAAAAAAACCCGAAAAAAAAGAAAAGCAAACAACAAATGAAAAATAAAATGAGTTGCATTTCAGAACTAGCTAATATTTCACAGGCATACATGAAGTCTATATTCAGCTTCAGCACCTAAAATACACCATAAATGGCTTTGACGGACAGTCACCAAAAAAAAAATTTAGCTCTTACTGAGAGACTGAAATGAAATCATACTATTGGAATCTATTTATTCAGATACTTACAGACAGATTTCTGAAACAGATGATCTAAAGAGAGACAAATCAAATTATTCTATGGAAGGGTGCAATGCAAATTCCCACTGTTCTTGGTTTGCATTGATTTACACCTGATTCAGATGTCCCACGTGAGAGTAATAATTGATGACTAAGGAGATGATGACAAAGGTATCATCAATGCTCATTCCCAATTCTCTTTCTCTTCCAGTTCTGAGTCAGTCCTAGAACTATTCACTCATCCTCCCAGATAAACTGGGAGAGTCTGGTTCTCTCACTGCTCACAGTCTCAATGAGACCACAGCATTGGAGCCAGGATTGTGATCCATGAAACACTACACACCACAGGCCCATCTCCATGCACAGGCTCTCATAAGACATCAGACAAAACTGCTGTAGGTGCTCAGTGACTGATGTTAGACAGTGCAAAAGCTCTGCCCGGACCCCAAACAGTCTTAGAGCTTGCTGAGAGACACCAAGATCTCTAATAGCCTCCACAGTCACTGCTAACTTGCTTTCTACCGAGAGGTGTTTCTGTAACTCTGTTTTGTAAACTGTGCTCCTCAAAGGCATCAGATTACAGCATATGACAGAAGGAGGGAGCAAGCACATGCAGGACACTTCTGCCCCAGAACAACTCCACCACATGCTAATGCAGCTAAAAAATACCTTAGTATTCTTTGGGGAGAAGCCAAGGAGCTGCTTCCTATTCCAGCGAAGGGCAGAGAAAAGTACAGAACAGCCATAAAACTCACCACTATTTACCCTAAAGGCAGGGAGATCATGAACTCTTCAACCATGTAAAATTATTTTGAGATTCCCCTTTCCTACTCCAAAGAGCATTCCCCAAACCATTCCCTATCTCTGCCTGGTGCTACTGAGCCAGGAGGAGACAAACTGGAAAGATTAAAGGAAGGCAACAGTAGCAGTAATCAGGGTATGAACAGCATCTTCATACAGCCACAAGCCAAATAAATTTGTCTCAGGTTGGATTGCCACAGGTTGCCTCCAAAGATTGGCCCACCCTGTATCATCAGATATCAACAGCCACACTTCCCCTGCAGACTGACACCTACAGGGCCTGTGCCACCCAAAACCAATCATTCCTGGTGCTCACTGTGTTTAATGCCTTAGGAACCATGATGGAAAGATGCCAGTGAAACCACACTCTGTTCCCTCTTCATATAATTTCATGCTGCTCAGTTTCACCCTGTGTTCATTTTCCCAAGAGTTTAGCCAGATAACACTGTAGCATTCATCTTCCTCACACAACAAAACTTCCAAGTCCAGATTATCAAAGTCTATATGGTTTCCCTTTGGCATAATCACCAAGAATTTTAACTGGGATGTATCTGGGGGTTTTGAGGGTTTAATAGCAGGGAGGGTGAGGGTTAATTCAGGCAGTGGTGTTCTCCACTGGTACCTAAACCTAATGCTGTTTTGGGTCAATGTGTTTACAAAATGTTGTATGAATTCGTTTTCTCAAGAAATGTATTCTCAAGAACTCACCCGTGGTTTCCTTTTGTTCAGAGGCCTTGAAAGAATAAAATACAAAGCACAGAACTAAAAAAAAATCAAATTCTCTACATACTCCATACATTGTTTGGATTTAAAGTAATGCAGACTTTGTTTTGCATAATTTCCCTTCCACTGAAATCATCTCATATGACTCAGCTCAGTTACTCTGATACTCAGCACACCATAACAGAATTAAGCAGTTCCACAGAAACTGAAGGCGCACGCTTTTGCAAACACTAAGGGATACAGGATAAATTCATCCCAAGGGCAACTCTGCTTAACTCTGTTAAACTCTGTTTAAACCTGCATTATGAATTTTATCCAGTAAAATTAATTTGACAATCTTACTGTGAAAACATTGTTCATGCTAGAGAATATATCTTGTAACAGTCTTAATATTTCACTGAACATTTGCTAAGGAATCTATTTTTTACATACTTTTTCAGGCTTGTTTTCAATTGCCAAGAACTATTTCCTGAAGAAAGAAAACATTTCTACTTAATGTGTCATATTGGATCAAATTATTTTAAGGTCAAGAGTAAACAATAGAGCTCTTTGTGCAAGCATACTGCTCTGCTGCTATCAACCCCCAGGCAATGATGATTTGACATCTTCACTTCATATGTTGCCTGCATGATCTGTGCTGTACCTGCTCAGGACAGAGAACGTATTCTGGTATCCCTGAGGCACTGTTCACCATCTGGCCCAAAATGAGCAATAAGTCTATGAGAAGCCCTTGGAAGTGCCAGGCACCTACTTCTTATTTACACATGAAATCGATCCAGGATAACACTGGGCTCAGTTACTGGGAAATGAGTGTTATTGAAAGCTCCTTTTAACATTCCCAATTAGAATTTGCTACCTTTAAACAGTGTCAGCATACCCATAAGCCCTGAGGTTTTTTAGATTTGTGCTGAACATCTGCTCCTCTTCCTGAACTTGAATGAGTGCTGGATGCTGAGAACAGCTCAGGATTTAGCTTTGTATAAGGTGTTCAAATATTGCACAATGAATGAGATCATTTTATGTTATAAAACATCAAATTTTGACCCATAGTGTCTCTTCTTTGTATCCTTCCATCATTCACTTTGAAAGGGAAAATGAAAAGGAGGGATGAAAATTAATTGAATATTTGCTACTCCTGGACCTCTCCTTGTTGAACTCTAATTCAGAAGAGCTCTTCAACAGTGGCAGATTTTTCCTTCTCTTAGTCCGATTCTGCTTTTTCCCCCCCAGTTTCATTTCCTAGTACTAAGTTCTTAGGTTCTGTAGGCACTCATATGACTGTCTCAGCAAATGAAGAACCACAATTTTAAAGGGCAGTGAGCAGAGTGCCAGGCAGGGCACTGTTCTCTGAGCAATCAGGCTGAAACTCAGGAATACTACCCCAGCTGGAGGTACTAACCAGCTCCCTCTGTGCAGGGTCTCCCCTATCACCTTCACCAAATCCACCCTGCCTTCAATAAAATTGGTTACTCGCTTGCTGATGGCTTGGTATTAGCTAATCTGTGTCTGCTGATTAATTTTCCCAAATTATATGCAGGATTACACTCTACTACATAACACTCAGCAGTAAATGCTGTCTTACCTGCACCATAAAGTCACAGTTGTGCCATGTTTGCAGAAGGTGTGACAGAACACTAGTCAAAGCAATAGTAGCATCTGCCAACACAAAAGAGCCCATGCAGAAAAAGAAGAAAAAGATTACAAAGTCTTTTCCAAAGTATTTCCATTCTGGTTTCATTGCAGATCATTGGACATTCCCTTATCTTTTGAACATTGCTTCCTGTGCGCTCTGTAACAAATTTAAAGACCTGTCTGTTTATTCTGAAGCTAACACACAGGGTGGGCTTTTCTTTTTTTTTTTTTTTTTTCTTTTTAAAAATCTTTTTTAATGCTCAACTTTAGCTCAAGCAGGCCAGGACCAGGGTCAGGGAAGGCTACTGAACCTGTGTTTCAGGCTGTCTTCCTACCATATGCTACTTCTGAGCTAACTGCTCGCTGGCCTCTGTTGTAAATGAGCAGAGCAGAGCAGCAGAGCAGCTTGCTTTCTGAGAGTTCTCTGTCCCCTTTTCTGTTTTTCCCAAGCAGGTATCTTCTGTGATACTAACTTCTGTATTCTTTGCTTCTAGCACTGTATCCTGCTTCCACCCAGACTGCTTCCCACCTAGGATGCCAGATTTATTGTCATACCCTATTAGCTGTGCTCTACAAGTTGTCCTGGTGTTTTATTATCTGTCAGATGACAGTGCTTATATCCAAGAGTATTTGTGTGCATTTTTCCAATAAAACACAGGATTACTCTATAGCAAATGTTTCTTAACATCCCAACTATGATTATGTTTTGGATGGAAATGTTGTCCCACAGCTGATTGTAGTCATTGTGGTACAGAAGCACAAAGATGCCTTTGAGCAAGGTATTTTTAAGCATAAAGCACAAATCTTTACCTAGAAGGCCGGTCTGCTTACAGTGATGCTGCCAGTCATCTTCTGATAGCTCATCTCCTGCCCTTCTTCACATTGTGACATGATTTTTCTCTCTGGGGCTGTCCAAAAGGGTTAGAGAGCTGTCTCCAAAGATAAGCATGTGGCAGGCATTACTTCTTCCTCAGTGGCTTGTCAAGAAACTACTGCTCTAAAGCTAAAAGAGTCTAGAAGATTTCTATAATCCAAACTTGCAATAGCCATCTTTGAATTTGAAACAGTTAGGAAACCAAACTGATCCCACTGATTTATTTGTACATCTCCCTCCACATCTCCCTCTCTCAGTTTCCATGCCTCTAAGCCACTCAGTTTATTTGTTTCACACACACCATAAGCCATCTTAAAATGTGACAAGTTCATAGCGCTGATATTCTGAAAAAAAGAAATTTCACTAGAGATGCACTGGATGTCTTGGTTTATTCTCACACTACAAAAACAATAAAATATTTTTCAAAGGCAGCAAATTCTAAACTTCTGCAGAGAAAAAGAGTTATGCGAAAGTCATTCATGTAATTTCAAATATTTCTCTATCACTTCTTGTTAATGCGCATAAGTAGAGTCAGCTAACAAAGGTGCAAAAATATTGGAAATATACTTTTAAAGTAACATTCATGTAAACAGTAGACTCGTGCAAGACACAACTTTTGGCAGAGTCAAGCAAATACTTGAGTGATTTATGACAGGTAAGAGAACAGACAGCATTGGGAAGTCAAACACTGAAATAAATAGATTTTTTTTGTTATTTGGGTTTTATAGCTAACTTCTATTTCACTATAGGATACTTTGTAATAAACACTCAAAGACATTTAGCACAAATTGGCTATTTTAACTGGGTCAGAAAGCTCAAGAAACATATTGCTGAGGCCTCATAAACACATACAGTCTGTGCATGCCATGCAGTGGAAGAGCCAAAAATAGCCAAAAAAGGATGGTGGAAGGGGAGGAGGGAAAGCTGGTAATCCATCATGCTGAAACAGTCCACGTTGTGGTATTCCCCAAACACCTGGAATTCTCAGAGTCTGTAAACAACTGAATCACAACAGGAACAAAATAGTATCAAGATTCATTTCTTTCAAGAGAAAAACCCCTTTCACGTGTCTCATAAAACAGGACCCTAAAAAAATACCACAATTTCACTACAACTATTTTATAATGTGCTCATGTGTGCACTGCCAAAAATCTAGTCTCTGTCAAAAAAAATAAAAAATCCAAACAAAACCCCTAGTTTCACTATTGTGCCTTAAGTTTTATTCTAAAAACTGCTAAAATGTTGGCAATATAAATTATTAGCAAGACTAGCTCATTTTTCCCATACCAAGCTCCAGCTGATATACTAATTTGGTAATATGTTCTCACTCCCCAGATCAGCATAAAATATTTGCACATCCTCTTTCTGCCTTACAGCAAGTGTTACTTCCTACACTTAGTAAGTTAGGAAACATCACAGAAGATGAAACTTCATGCAACAATTATTTAGCAAGAGGCTCTGTCTGTTCTTGTCGTCTTCTCATAAGAAGATCCTCTTTAGAGTTTATGAAACTCTATGTTAAAATATAGAGGCATTATTTAAAACTGATTTTGATGCAAACCAAAAATAAATTGCTGGTTCCTAGAGCAAAGTCAGTCTGTCAAGCCTGTAACCTGGTAAACAAAAATTAAGGCTTTTCCTTCAGACAAAGCTATACTGAGCAATCTGAACCTCATTTTTGTTTGATATCCAAGCCTAATTTTCAGTTTACTGAGGTTCAGAAAGTTGGTCCACACTGATCAATGGAGACACATTCTGAAGGGGTGAATTTTCTGAGAGACTTTACCCCCTCCATCAGCACATGGTCATTTCAGGTGGAGGAGACCAGCCACAACGCGAAAATACAGATTCACAAGTAAGTTTGCCTAAGAAAAGCAAATAACCTGTTCATTTTCCTTTCCTTCTTCTACTGTAAACAGGAACAATTTAAAGACAGATGACAGCAAACAAAACAAGATCTGCCTGCCCTCCACTGTCTCTGATCAAAAAATCCTTGGTGCTATTCCTTGCTCTCAGAACCTTCCTTTCTCCAAATTTCCCACATCAGCCTGAAAAAAAGCCTGAATTGTCTCACTACTCTTTGCAGACAGTTCACCTTCTTGAATCGTGAACCTGTAAGGTCAGACTTACATACACTCCATTCTAGCTGGAAATACCTTTCACATACTACTACAATTTTTGGGTACCACAATAGCAGTTCTGAGGAAAACAAGCTCCATGCATATTTTTGCATGAGGAACACAAGCAGGGTGAGAAAAGAGAAGTTCAAAAACAAGGTGGGAAGAGATTTTCTCTGCTGCTTCCACAATGGCCGCTGCTTTCCTCCAAGAGGTAACAGGAAGTAGAAGAAGTAGTTTTGAGACAGCCTGGCTTTTATACATGTCCTAGCTCGTATTAGAAAGTTGAGCAGGCTCAAAATGTACATATTCTTTGTACAACCATATAACCATGGGATCTCTCTGAAGATCATGCATCTATACTTATTTACCTATCTTAAATAGTTTTTTGCTTTCTTGAACAGTCAGATTAATTAAGTGGAAAAATAGTTTGATTTTCGTGATCTACGATAGTTAAATTACGTGAAATCAGTTTTATAAATTATCTACTGATCTTCAAAACCTCCTACAACTGTTTATTGAACAAGTATGAGCTCAAAAGGAAAACCAAAACCCCAAAGTCCTGTCAAATAGGTTATTTTTCTTGAATCCCAGCAAATACCCACTTAAACTACCGATATTATTTTTTATGCTGTATTTATCAAAAATGTATGCAGTGGAAGCAAGTTTTATTCAACTGCATCATTAGATATATTTAACACCTTTACTTTTGTGAAAGATCATCAGCAGTGTTTTTTAGGACTGTCAGATTAAGACTATTAGACCAAATAAAGGTATAACTGAAAAACAATAAAAATTCCTAACTGCTGCTTTTTGCTCTTGCCTCAGCTTGGCCCATAAATCAATGTTGCTCTCAGTTTTCCAAGCTGGTTTCACTTTCTGGTTCCTGTATAATTACCAAGGCCCAGAAATGCTGCAGAACTGCAAAATTCTTAACTGAGGGCCTGAATATAACCTTCTTTTCCAGCTAAGTGAAATTCAAGCTACATCAGCGAAGCCACAATTTCATTTATGTTGTATCTGGTATCTCTCCTTGCAGATGGACTTTCTAGAAGTCAGCTAAGGTATTTTGATGCAGCCCACTGCCGGTCCCTGAAGTGAGGAATACTCTGGGAGCTGAAAACAGCAGTGTTGATATGCTGGCCCTCAATTGCCAACTTTAATTTAACATATTGAAACACTTTAGGTGAGTGCACGTCTTCTTACCTTGGGATTGTTTGGATGCAAAGATTGGTCCTTTGGGGACAACCTATCTAACATCTCAGCTTTCATTCTGTACATCAGAGGTACCATGCTCCTTTTCACCAATCTGGCTGCCACAGGTGCCAGCACTTTCTTACTGAAAGTAGAAAAGCAGAGACAGATAAATACCATCCATATTCTCATCTAAGGACTACATTAAAGATTCAGCAAAACTTTTTGAGTCAGATGCCTGAGGTTTTTCTCAGTTGATAAGCTGGTTTCTTAGCTCTTGTCATGCTATGTTGGGTGATTTGAAGTTTGTACTTAACTAAAGCATAGATGACACTGACTCCCAGGTGCTGCAGGACAAACAAACCTTGCTCTGGGGCAAGGGAGAGGTTGCAGAAGTGTGCAGACTTTTGAAGTTCTGTCCAGTCCAAGTGTTGAGAGCACATCTCTCACTCTCCCTGGCCCCCAGCTGCTCTTTCAGCTTGTCAGTAGCTCCCATTTGACAAGATAGGACTTGAATACTTTGTATGGAGCAAAATGTTCCATTACGCAGCCCTCCCCATAACACTTTCGGCCAGTACATTTGATGGGATGCATTTTATGTCTCAGTCTGTCTTGGCTTGTAGTTTAACCAGATATTTTAATGTCCCTATGGTATACACAGCTACCAGTAACTCTTCCTCCCCTTACCTGCTGAAGTGCAAGGTTGAGTTTTCTGCGTTTAAAAAGATATAGCTGCCACTTTATGGCTATTTCTGCAGGATTATTTGTAATAACTTTAACATTTTCCTCATTGTAAGAAATACATTGCTAGTGCAGAGATCTGTGTTGTCCTTCTCCTAAGCTGGGGATGAGCACTGACAGAGCCTTTCTTTTTTCCCCAGCTGTGCCCTGACCATACCAGTGCTCAGGGAAATGCACCCTTTGCTAACCATTTCTGTGCAGCACACACGTGTTCTAGCCAAGCAATGTGACTGTGTGTGGGAGGGAAGGAGAGGAGAGGGAGGAGGAGAGCAGAGGAGAAAAGCAGATCATAAAGAAAGAAGTGGTCACTGAGAGCTCTGCATGTGCAAGCAAGATGCTGGTAATAATCTCAGCAGAGAAAGCATGTATACTGGTACAATGCAGTGTGCTCTACTACATCCACTTCCACCTAGATGTCAGGCTGCTGTGCCCTACCCTCTGCTCTACAGGCATTTGTGAAGTCCCAAGGAGTGTTCCAAAAGGGCAATGATATACAGGATTCTCGGTGGATCCATAGGTACACATAGGAACATATACATGAGTGTGTAAGGATGGATGAAGTTGCAGAATAGTTGTCATTTTTAGATGGAACAGTTACCAGGCATAGAGGATCCTTTACATGTTTTGTGTTCCATGCTACCCAAAAACCTTCGAGCATATGCTTGTTTTAAGCAACTCATACTGCCCAGCTCAGCATGGGTAGTGTTCAAATTTGCTGCTAAAATTAATGTCAATAGCATTTAAAGGGTCACTTCTTGGAAGCTTTTAGCTCTAAGAACTAGAGCAAATATGCATCTAGCAAGACACATGGTAACTTAGATTTATAACTTGACCTTGAATTATGGGAAAGTATTTTATAACATTCCAGATTTATGGTTTTATTTCCTAGAGACCCTGACTGTAAAAATGAGGCTGGACTTAAAGGACAAAGTTCACTTCTGGTTTTCTTAACAAGAAGGTGTCCTTGAGCTGTAGTAATCTGGTAACATAAACCAGACAATCTTTCAAGAAATCTATGTGCTTCCTTAATTGTCATAGCTAAAGGCTTTAAAACCAAGATGAGGTATGTACTTCCTCACATCCACAGATGCAGAGACACTGAGCAAAATTCTAGCTTTTTTTATGCATATTTCTCGAGAGTTTGATATTCTTTTTCTCCGTATCCAAATTTTGCAAATACCTTTTCTTTTTCTTTATTTGTAGCCTACTCAATCTTTGCATTATAACATTTCAGAATTTTCAAATTTATATGAACAAAAAGTAGCCATTCTTAGCTACAATTAAAAATCAGAGGTAAATGCTTTAAAGTGTTATGTCCTCACTACTTCATGATGTGTAAACCAGACCACTTGTCCTGCAAACATTAAAATTTGCTAGAACAGGATTTCACTACAGAAAACTCAAATACAACTATTATTTGCTTTACAGCTTAAACTGATAATGACAGACATGCTCACACTTAATTATTTCTTCTGTTTAGGAGTCAAGACAAAACCTACCTATAAGGTATTGCATTATTTTCTGTTACAGAGGTTTTCACCTCTCACTCATCTTACTTGCAAAAACATAGGGAATGGGAGCACAAAATGAAGAAGCAGAGAAAGCAGCTTCAAAAATTGGAAGTTCACTTTACCATTACTTCCCCTTTCTTTGTTTTCAGGAGTAACTATAAAAAACCCCTCAGATTTTATTTTATTCTTTTCTTCAAAGGGTTGCTAGGAATAGAATCCAAATTATCAGAGGTTGCCTTTCTTATTTAGGGCCACTGACTGACCATAAGAAAAATATATTGAGGCATTAGATGTATTTGTTTGAAATACTTGATACTGAAATTCAAACAGTTCTTCAAGCAGAATTCCTAACAAGAAGGATTTGTGACAGGGAGTCTACAAGATTTACTTTGAAGAAAGAAAATGTGTGTTTAAGAGACCCTCGAACCTTCAAAAGAACACCTCCTTCAAAAGGCCCCACCTCACAGCTATAAGGGATTTTCAGAAGTTAATGTATTTACATAAAGCAGAAAGACTTGCAAACTGTACAAGGCAATTACTGGAAACAGTGGTGTAGCATTGAACAAAATGGTCCCAATTTTCCTTGGTATTTTTTCAAAGAAATCCATTCTTTCTTTCATCTACATTAAAACTATAGGCCAAATCCTGTAGTTCTTACTGAAAAAAAGCAATTTTACAGACCTCCTGCTGGTCTTATGTGCAAAGAATTTGAATACTCCAGTGAGTGAAGGACAGAAAGAAAAGGAACTTGAAAATGCAGTCCATATGAAAGAAAAATTGTATTTAAAATGCACCAAATAAACACTAAAGACCTATTACTATGTATTTGAGTGGCTTTTTCTGACATTTATTTGACTATACATATGTGTCTATACAGTTATATTCATGCACCATTCCACACAGCTATCCAGATTAAAAGCCTGTCCCTTCCTTCTTCGTTTTAGTTATAATACATTGAAACCAACACACTCTTTGCTATCGTCAGCTAAGACCTCCCTGAGATAGGACTCTGTGATGTCTTGCTGCATGTTTCAAATCAGCTTTGTGAACTTATTAAAATTATATTTCAGGAAGAGAGGGATAGAAAAGCTATGGCACACATAAGCAGCAAGGTCTAGCTGGATAGTTCAAAGTGATTGATGCATTTATTTTGTATGGGTTTTTTATTTTATTTTTAAAATTTTTTTCCTCTTCTAGTTTATGCACAACTTTTGCCTTCTGAATCCCACCTCTATGCTTCTCCTTATCTCTGGAATCATCCTGAAGATATTTCAGAGAGAGGGGGAGGGACTTGAAAATTATTTTTGCAACAGAGTAGGACAGGTAGAGCTTTTCATCAGCATTGCTGTGAACATGCATGCTTGAGCACACGCACACACCAACCACCACATTTCCACTGAAAATTCTTCCCTGATCCATAACTGCCAGTATCAACTGAAAAAAAATTCTACACGGCAAAACATGGTAGAATGTCTGGCATTTTTGTATGGGAGCTCCCTAGACTTCATCAGAGGAATCTCTTCCCCCTACTGTAAACACTGCAGTATCATTCAGCCTACACATAATAATATATTTTTATCTGGTAATGCTTGCCAATGTGGCAAGAACACCTAACAAGTAAGGTAAGGCTACACAGTACCTGAATTCATTTCCATTTACCTCCTTTAGTAATGGGCAATCTATATTCAAATAAAAATTTTATTCATTTTTAAAACTATCTTAAATAATTCAAATATATTACTGACCATCAATCAGTTCCCAATAAATCAATCACTCCGGCTGAATGCTTGAGACTGTTTAAAATGATGTTACATATTTGAAGAGCAAAAAATATAAAAATCATTTTTTCTACACATCATGCCCAGCATACAAAAGCTATGGAAAAATTAAGTCTCTGTAGCTGCAAAAACTACATAGCTGACCAGGAAGATTACAGACACAAGCATCTCCTATTTATTCTCAGCATAATTAACAAGACAGCTCTGAAACTGTACGACTCTGAAGTGACATTGCTTCTTGTGGACTCTTGGATGGTGAATTCTGAAATTTTTTGCTTTATAACTTCAAAACCGAGGTAAAGGCTTCCATTTATGCCACTCTGGAATGGTCCTAACTGTTTCCCATTTGTACAGGAATCTGAAACACTTCTGCTGTGAAATGGTCTTTTTAATATGAGAGTTTCCTCCAAACACAGAGCCTACTGCCCCTCACCTGCTACTAAAACTGAACTTTCAGGGTCTGTGTAATCACTGCAGTGAATGCAATGAAATCTTCAAGCCGTTTCCTAATACTTAGACTTGACTGTTCGAATTTTAAAGTCTGCTGCTGTGTGGTCACTGTGCAGAGGCTGTGATTCAGTAACATGGCTGAAAACATTTAAATGAGCTCTTGGTGATTCCAGGGGGAGAAATAGAGCCTCTAAGGCCTCTCCATTTTCCCACATGGATATTAGTGCAAGCTAGAGTACACTAACTCTAGCACTTACAGCCTAGATGTATGCAGAAGTTTTTCCTCTTTATATGCCTTGAACAAACCTTAGAAATGAAACTTCACCACGTTTTCCCCACTGCTACCTGCAGCTGTTAGACAACCTGAGAAACATCACGGGGTGCAGGAAAGGGCTGGGACATCTCTCTATCCTCTCCAGGCCAGGACACAGACAGGCTGTCCACAGAACGTGCAGTAGAGTCCCTCTCACGCCATAGCACTCATGGCTCTTGACCCTGGTGGCTGAGGATGCCTCTTTGCTGCAACACTACTCTACTGCCTCAGAGGTCAAGCAAACTGCTGGTAGATGTGGAACTAAAACATTTTCATTCTCAAGTGCCAGTAGGACTCAATGTGCTCAAATCATGTTCCTGTAGAAAACTCTGGGGGTTACTCTTGCAAAATTATTTTTCAGGTCAGTTTTCTAAAACAAACAGATTCTTTGACAAGGTAGTCTGCAAAGCTGCTATGAAGATTCATAAGCCAAATAACAGGATAACACACACCTAACCACAGGCATAAGCATATTTTCACACAAACCTTTGATTTGTTGGTAACAATCTTATCAGATACTGTCTGAGGAAGGGGAAAGTTCCCATAGCCAACTCATCCCTTTATATATTTAACCTTCAAAACAACAAAAATTTATATAGAGGAAGTCAATGTTACTGTAAAGAGTCAGGTTTCTGAACTTCTTACCGTCAGCTCCCCTCCCACCCTTTAATTCACATACCTACTGACACAGGTTTCTATGCTGTAGAGCCTTGTTATTTCTTCAGTATCGTCAATACTTATAATAACAAGTGTTTCACATACTGCAGAACTGCAAAAACAGAAACGTGAGAGAGTCAGAACTCTGATATCAAAGATATTACAATGAGAGGAGGTAATTTATACTTGGAAATTTCAAGGAAATGATAGTGCTTTACCTGTAATGCTTCAGAGCAGACCTCAGGGTAATAGCACACATTCCTTTAGGGTTTTTTTTTCTGGAGTACATGGGACATATATACACATTATGAAAAATATATCAACCTGTTGCTATTACAGGCAGTTTGCACAACATCCACAACGCTTCACACTGTAGCACAACATTCATTTGACACATGCAGGTGAGTGCCTGCCCCCGCACCTCACTGAAGCTTGCAAGGAGAAAGCCTTGTCTGTCATCACCACGTCTATCCCTCTTCTTCTCATGTGGGATTGATTAAAAACATGGCTGTAGGAGCCAGGAAAAGGGCTGGCAGTGCTACACCTGCAGCTGGGGCAGAAGCCTGCCTGGAGGTCAGACTCGACATGAGGACCTGGGCAGCAGTGCTGAGAGGGAGCTGCTGGCATGGGCAAAATGCAAGAACGGCTGCTTGTACAATCACAGCTTATTTCATAAAAGCAGAGCTGGTTTTGTTCTGGTGGCAAAGAGGAGTCAAGTGGCAAGAAAGAGGCAGAAAAAGAGTAATTTCTGAGACTCTCAGCACTTTGCATACAGTGTTCACCCCTACCTCGAAAAGGGGGAGAAGTGACATGGACAGATGAACTGCTGTAATGTTGTGAATTCTGGGACACATATCTACAGTCATCTCTGCTATTAAGAGCAGGATCTCAGGTGGCTTGGAAGGGAAAGATCCAGTAGGGCACACTGACAGAATAAAAGCTATTACTTCTCAGGCCTTTACTAAAGAATTTCAATGGATTTAATTTAATTTCAAGAGTGTTTTGAGAGCCAAGACTGTGCAGCCTTTTATCAAGGGTTACCATACCCATAAGCATGAAGCTTCTTTTTTTAATGTATCTTTTGAGGTTTTTCAAAGCAATGATTTTTTCTTTTGAGAGACTTCTATTATAGCCTATGCCATGCTCTGTGAGAAAGGTTTAATCCATGCTGCTTGTGCTGTTACCCATAGTGTCAAAAAAGAGCAATGCAAATATTCACAATATCCTCAGACAGAAAGAGAGAGAATACTTTTGTGCTTTCATAGTACCCTAATTCCAATTTTTTCTCTAAAAAAAAAAAAAAAATAAAAGAAACCTTTCCAGGTATTTATTTCAAAGATAAAACTAGCAGCTGCTCAGAATCACCAAATTGATAATAATTTGCCTTTATTGTTGATTCCAGCGGCTCCTGTCAGACCACATATTTACTAGAGCAAACTTTTCATATTAACTGCAAGTAAATGAAGTTCCATTTCATATTAAAAATATATTTTTTTAAAGTTATTCACCTCATTCTTGTTATGACTTCAGAATAGCACAGATAGCAGTGAGGCTCCCCTTTAAATGCTGTGTGATACCAGAAATCCCTTGGCTCTGTGCAAGGCCAGAAAATGTTCTGTGGGATAGACAAGGATCTTCCAAAATGTTCTTCTGTACAATCTTTTGTTCCTCTTTGTTCTCCCAGACAAAGTTTGACCCCTAGAACTTCTATGCAATAACCAAAGAAATACAGAGCCAACATCCCCACACATGAGCTGTGGGGGAGGCCCACAGGGAGCTCTCCTGTGGTGGCCCATGCTCCACGGTTCACTATTATAAGCATAATTCTTGTCAGAAATGCACCTTTTCAGTCTATTACACTTCCAGGACAATGACACCAACCACCTCTGACCTATCTTTGGATCCCCACTCCAGTTATTTCCCATCCCATGCCAAGGAGAATTTCGAACAGGCCCGGGCCTAAGGCACGGTTTGGAGCTGAGGCTCAGGGAGGGGTTCTGAGGGCCCAGCTCCCCTGTGGTGGCTCCCGCCAGCTCCATCTCCCACCCCAGGCCCACCACCCGGACCCAGGCCCAGAACACAGCTCTGGCTGCCTTCCCTGCCCTCCTCCTGCCCAGCAGGCCGGCCCCAGGCGAGGGGAGCTCCGTGGGATAAAGAGGGAAGGTTGCTCAGGGAGGGGAAGGCGAGGCGTGAGGCACAGCCATGGCCCCGCACGCAGCCGTGGGGGCGGCCAGGCTTCCAAAGGGGCCTGGCGCCGGAACGCGGGACGTGTTTAACACACTGCAATGGTGCTTAGCTTCACGAAGCTCTGACGTTACTGGCAAGTGAAGTGTTTGAAAGAAAAGTAAAACTAATAGTGAATTCTGACCTTCTTTTCAAGCCTGTAAGAAGGACAAATGCTCTACATTAAAACATACAGAGATCCTCACCAGCAGAATTACGCTGTGCAGAGGAAAACCCCAGTGCCTATGAGCTACCAAGAGAATGGCAAAAAAAAGGTAAAAAAAGCATTTACCCTGCACAAAGGCTTGACAATAAAAATCCTTCCCCCTCTAAAATGAGGAACTGCCTGAGACACAAGACTCACTACTCTCACAGCCACATGACAAGCAAGAGAAACAGAGAACAGAAATACCAGAGACATGATGTAAAGTGGTGGATAGGCTAAAATTAGTTAATGTTCTGATTTCTTTTATGAAGGGAGGATAAGTTCTATTTTTATTTTTTTAATTGCACCAAAAGTCCTAAAGAGCACTGGAAAATGGTGGAGTAGAGATTTTTAAACCTCCATGCACACATGTACTAACATAAGTACACATACATGTTAGTGTTTAGGAACACTAATTAAAAGTGTTTTAAAAAGATTTTACAAAGTAAGGAGAAAAACACCTCATTCACCTTCAGAATTGTATGAGAATAACATCAGGAAAATTTACAGGGACTACCTTAGCTAAGGCAACTTCTGCTCTAGTCTTAAGAGACAGGTTGCCAGTATTTGTAATTTTTTCCACCCCAGGTTTTGTGTCTCACCTTTCCAAATAAAGCTTTCCTTCTTCCTACTGAAGTATTAATATTTTCGCTACAAGAAAGGAAATTCTTATTCTTGTTTTTCACTTTCAGTTTAAGCTGGCATTGCTCAGAGCTGGAATGAAATACAATTCATTTGACGGAGCAGAAAATTAAGATTTTGTTAAAAGTCAGAAAACTGATTAAACAACCTTGAGCTATACACAAAGCCGCAGCACTTAAGTACCATGCAGAGGACCACAAGTTCAGCTCATCTAGGTTGCAAAGTTGAACTATTTTCTTTGTGGTATCTTTGTTGATCTTGTTAAGTCTAATTTGAGACAGAGCTGAAATTTTCTGACATACTACACTCAGTTTTCTTCAAGTGAATGTTGAGCTGTGACACGGATGTGAGTTGTTGGTTAGCCTACACAGTTCAAAATATACTTACATGGCTCCCCACTTCCCCTCCCTGCCTGCCTGAGTGCACAAATACATAGGCGAAGCTACAAACTTCTTTTGGGAAAGGCAGCAATGTGAAAAATCATAGAGATGACGTAATAAGGGAGGAGGCACTATTGTAGTGCAGAAGAGTGGGAAAGAAGATAGCAAATACCTGCACTAGGAAAAGAAAAAAAAGAGAAAACTATTTGAAATGAAGCTGTGTGCCGGGGCTGGCTGCGATGGAGTTAACTGCTTCATCACAGCCTGCACATTGCCAGCTTGCAACTAAAATTGTCCTGAAAGCACACCAGTATTTGAGGTATTGCTGAACAGAACTTGCAGGGTGTCAAGGCTTTCTCTGCTCCTCATCTCTGTCCCCCACGGGTGCAGGCTGGGGCTGGCAGGAGGCTGGCAGTGGGCACAGCCAGGACAGCAACACGGGCTGACCAAAGGGGTGCTGCGTGTGCCAGGCTCAGTGCCAGGCTCAGCCACGGAACGGGGGATTTGGCCTTTCCACAGTACCCCCTCTTTGGAGGCTGACTAGGCACTGGTCTGCTTGTGGGAGGTGAGAAGTGACTTCATTTGCATCACTTTGTGTTCCCCTACCCTTTCTTCTCATTTTTAAAACTGCTTTTTTACCTTGACCCACAAGTTTTCTCACTGCTGCTCTTCTGGTTCTCTCCCCCATGCCACTGTGGGAGAGTATGTGATCTGCTGAGTGGAAGGTTGCTGGGTGGGGTGATCACACCACACACTGAGAACAGTCAAATTATAAGTTAACCTGAAAGTTAGAGCCATAGAAACTATGGCTTTCTTCTGCTGCTTTTTCTTTTGCACATTTTTAAAATTAATATTTACTCTACCTGAATTATC
The DNA here is from genome assembly GCA_013400235.1 of Oriolus oriolus. NCBI lineage: Eukaryota > Metazoa > Chordata > Aves > Passeriformes > Corvidae > Oriolus > Oriolus oriolus. Next base: position 738,550 of record VXBT01009623.1, read on the forward strand.
CCATGGGTAGTGGAAAAAAAAAAAAAAGGACACCTTTTTATTCCTTATTTTTCTCCTGGAAGTTGAAGAGATATTTAGGAAAAGTTATTAAATACACAGCTCACACTGGCTTTCTCTGAATGCTAAACCCCCTATAGTTACAAAAATAATTACTTCCATTAAAACGAAGACCAAATTTAGGAAAAAATGTGAGCTGGTTTAAAGGAGGTGTTCAATATAGGGTCAGCAGAGTGCTATGCCAGCTGAAGCTGGGGCTGTGTTGCAGACTTGGCCAGCAGTCAATAAGCTCACCCAGACAGTGTGGCAGCAAGCTGCCTCTAGCAATATTTTAATATTTGTTCATCTTTGCACACCTTTCTGTTCCCATATTTTTCAGGCCTATGAGTGAAATTCAGGCTGCTGAGGTCAACTGTGGTGATGTCAACAGAGTGAAACTGTCAGTTTCAGAAAACGCTGCAGCAAGAATCTTAGCTTGTAGACATAATTACAACTTCAGTACAAAGTTCATAACTTTTTCGTCTAACGTAAGGAAACAGGGCTTTTGAATTCAGAGAGAAAAGGCCAGGATTTTCAGATATGTATGAAGGTTTTCACTGCATACTTTTCAATTTGTGTACAAAGACCTTTTGCTGTTAATGCTAACAGGAACCCATCACTCTTTCTTGGCATAACAGATCTTACTGCATTTGAAGGTGCTCCATTTTCATCAGAGGAACAGTCCCTGCAGCGCTGCAGGAAGCCATGCAGGTGTGCACCCTGCTTTTCCTTCCTTAGGCCTTTCTAGAGCAACAAACCAAAAGGCACACAGACCCAGAAAAGCACCTGAGCCAGCTGCCCTGCCTGACACACTGCTGATCTTAAGGCTTTATCAGTGAATCAATGTCGCTGCTTTGAAGCTGTAGCCTGAACAGAGTGGGCTACTTAGCAGTCATAGCAGCTCATTTGGAAAGAAATCGGTTCATAATTTTTAAAAAGTGATTCAAAAAATTGTGTGCCTTGGGAAATACAGCCACAGAGACAATGCATGGGAGACCTTCAGGTTAAACATGCTTCAGTGGAAGCCCTGCCTGCTGCCCTCCTACATACAGGAGAGTCTGTGCACACTGAAACCACAATAAAAGGATGCCACAGCACTACCTTTACTGCTCAGTAGTAGGTGGATTGAGAAGGTGGTAAACTCATGCTAGATAAGGCTCAATCTGAGCTACAGCAAGCAGATTTTTTTCCAAATAAAATAATCTGAATTACCTGAGGTGAATTCAGCCACTGGCCCTGGCCTTCCCACTGCAGAGATGAAACAGCAGCTGCACAGCCTCCATCTGAACTCAAAATACCTGATTTAGAGCGTTTCTGCTGTTCGGGCTGTGGGTGAGCAGGGAGAGCTCAGCAGGATCTCTCATCCCTTGCAACACTCCTCAAGAGCAATTGTTCTACAGCTTTGCTTTGAAGGAGTAAGAATGCCAGATCTGAGCCCATTTTTCCCTTTCTGTCAGTGGGGATAGCCAGAAAAGGCTCAGGGAATTCAGGAGGCCAAGACAGACAAAATGCTGAGAAGAAAAAGGAGACTTGAAAAAAACAAAACCCACAACCCCTTTTCTCTGCCCTCGCTCACTTTGGTAACACCTCTCCTGCCCCCATCACCAGTCACCACATCGGGTTTTCTTTTCTAATTAAGTGAGTCAGGAGCTGGCTTGGAAAGAAAGCCAGCAACTACAACACAGAGAAGTTTCTTACTGGTTTATGTGATGAAGTAGGAGCCTGTCTGGCCAGTCAGTGGCTTAACCTACTTTATTTTAATGAATTATCCATGAGGTGGGATACACAGAGGTGCCATGTCAGCATAGTCTGAGGTCATCACCAGCATCATCAGACAAGCTTTGAAATTAGTTCTAAGTGGCAGTGCTTCGTGTGGAGTCTAACAAAATGTGTATAAGCGCCAGCCAAAATAAATTACCATCTTCTCCCCTGCAGATGTGCGCTGGTACCTGCCTGATGCCATCAGGAGGGCCATCATGGCATGCCACAACACTGTATGGAAACCAGCCACGAGGAAAATTATAACCTGAGATTTTTTTAAAACTCAGAAAAATATTGAAAGTGTGGACTGTGACATACACAGCTCAAATGATCTGCTTAAGAAATATATCAATTTTTCACAATGGAAGAGCTTCATAACCTCTTGAAGATTGGATCTTTTTCCCATAAAAATTCGTCATACAGAACTATTTTATGAGAAATATTAGTTAACAGATTGTAAATATCAAAATTCAGATCATTAATGAGGCCCACATAACATAATTATAGCCTTGAGAACTGCTCTGAAAATTCAAAGGATCTCACCCATAATATTTTCAGCCAAGTCCAGAAACTGAGACAGTTTAATTTGCCAGTAGTTTTGTAACATTTCTCGCAGCAATGAGATTTGCTTGACAAGACCCTTTGCCTGGAATATACTTTTGATGTCTGAGACGAGCCTGACATTTCCACTTCCTATTTAATTTTTAAGTAACTTCTGCTTTAAAGCTCTGAGCCCAAGTTTCCTGCCCCAAGTAAACCAGATCTCTTCATTTTTTACTTTCATTTTCCACTTCTGCTTTTCTTTGCCAGTAATATCACTTGTAGCTGAGTACCAGTGGCAAATGGCTTCCTAACCCTAAAGTTTCCACATTTTCTGTAGAACTGATCATCACTTCTTCTTCTATGTCTGAATAAAATCAATTTCAAGGTTATACATTAAAATCTTCTAAAAACAGCGCCATGTCCGATCTCCTGCAGTCAGAGTGAACACCCGGTTTCAGTGCTGGAGACGAGCAAGCATCTCACACAGCTTCTGGATGAAACAATAAACTCAGTGATTAATACACTGTAAGAAAGGCAGAGCTTGAGTGAAATTTGACTTTGCAATATCACAGAATAGAAAACAAAACAAATTCCCTTTCCAAGTCTCAGTGCTACTGTCATTCAGAGCACTGCTGAAGACAGCAATAAGGCAAGAGGCTTCTCCTTCCATTTTCTCTCAAACCTACAACTATTTGGGAGGGGAAAAGAGACTTCTTACCAATAGTCACATTTCCTTATCAGGATCAGGTAGCAGCCTAGCACAGCAAGGAAGCTGAGTGACACAGCTGCCCTGGGAAGCCCCAGAAAAGAAACGGCCCTACAATAAGAACTATTAACAGAGAGCACCAAATAATTTTTATATAAACTAATTTTATTTATAGAAATGCAGAAATCATATCTATGTATCTAAATATGTAACTATGTATATAAAACTGCAGCACAAAAAAGCCACTTCTATCAGAAGGTGATCTCCAGTCCTAGCAGTCCCCTGTCAATAACTTCTAATAAATATACTTTACTCATGCGATGAGGTATTTTATTACAAAAATAAATCTATTTTAATCTGCAACTTGGCATGTTCCTCTCCTGTGCAATGGCTGAAGTACCTGTAACAAGTGGGATTTGTTGGGTTTTTTAATGAGGATTCAGAATATGAACATGGTGCTTATTCATGCAGTAGCTCACAAAACATTCTTTCCTTCTGCAGGGAATGGGATGTGCATTTCCAGCCATGCTCAGGCGTTCATTTGACTGTTGTGTGCGTTATGACTTGAAAGGAAAACCTAGCCCACCATTCATGCCTTCCAAGAGTCTGGATCTTAGAGCTAATCCCACAGCTTCTCACTCCATCTCATCTCCACTCACCTCCATACAAGGCAGAGAATACCTCAATCACCACATGCTTTTTTAAACTTTAGTCCCCAGCGAATTCATTTCTATTGAAGATTTTTTTAAGTGAAAACCCCAATGAGTAGTGTTAAGAAGTAACATTAAACAGAAGCCTACAAGCAGTTCTTGGTGTTCAACCAAAATCAATTGTTGACTGAGGCTGATTCTTCATTTTGAGGGGAAATTTTATTACAAGGAAGTGCCAAGAAAATATTGTTTTCCCCTCAGTTCCTAGACAAGATTAACTGTATTCTGCTTCAGAAATAAGATCCTAAAAAAGAAAAAATTCCCCATTAAACTACAAGCCATTTGAAGTGCTCTTTTTTCCCCCAATGTGTTAATCAGACACTTCAAGTTCTCTGTGACCCTGAAGAGAGGAGAACATTCCTTTCAGCCTCACTGCTGTGTTTTTCCGACTGCAATCCCAGGCCTGTGGGCCCAGCAGCAATCCAGGCGCAGCCAGCTGGGTTGGTACAATCTGGAAGCTTGTTGCAATAACACACAGAACAAAAAACACAAGGAAGTGCCTGGCAGCTGTATAAAACTCCCTCTGAGCTCCAGTCTCCACAGAAGTTCACCAGCCCCAGCAATCAGCATGACCAGCCAGTCTCAGGGAATCCAGCAGCTTTTGCAGGCAGAAAAACGTGCCAAGGACAAACTGGAGGAAGCCAAAAAAAGTAAGTAGCTGGCCTGGTTTGACTGTACTTCTCAAGTGCAAGCCCTTCAGAATTACAGTAGCTCACAGAAAAAGATTACTTCATCTGTACGCACGCACCAGTGCTGTGCCTTGACTGCAGCCAGGCATTTACTCAAATGTGAACATTCAGAGTTTGCTTAGAATCCCATGTGCTTGTATGTACATGTACACGTGCCTTATTACATTAAAAAAGATTTTCTTTGTTATATTCATCCTGTCAGCTGCATTTGTTCTTCCTTTATCTCAATGCCAATAATGTTATTGCTGCCTTGCTATTTAAACTAAAATCCTACATGCCTTTGGCTGCCAACTCTGGAGGACCAGACTCCAAACTCTTTATTTTTCTTTACAGGTCTTGCTAAAATTTTTCAGTGTTCCTCTTTACTTGCGAAATCCAGTAACTTGTCTCCTAATTGAAGTTGGGCTTCAAAAAATTATATGAAGACTAAGGGGAGACTTCAGGACCGTGATAGTAATCAAAATCACGGTAAAATCTTGAGCACTCTCAGTACTGTAATAGATCATTCACAGAAGTTTTATTACATGGTACAAGTAATTATTCTCCTGAGTGCAGGTAACAACCACGTGAGTCATTGACCTGCACTAGCACTGAATAATAATTACTTATAACTTAATACTGTTTTCTGGAGTGATCTTGCTTTAGAAACCAGCAGCAGGAAACAACGCTCTGCTGCAAAATGCAAAGAAAATCATGACAATGATGTTGTGTGGAGCAAGAGTGTGATTAAAGGAATATATTTTGTTTTCCAGGGAAGAATGGAATCTAAACAGAATAATTTGTGTTGTTTCCATATCCCTTCTACACATGAATCAGCATTGTTGTGTGCTCATTAATTTTTAGTGTGATACGTCAATTTGTACAGCAGCACACAAAACTAAAGAGAAAGGCAAGTCCCCTCCCTAAGCACCCAGCCACTGCCTGTGCCTTGCAGACACAACAGAGATTAAAACAAATCCCCCCACCTTCCTGAAACAGAACTCTCTCGGGCAGAAACTTGAAAGCAATGGATAGTTAAGAAATGTTTTGACCTCCTATATAGCCATACTAGGAGCTCTGGGAGGGATGTTTTTTCTCTTCTCACGCAGGGCAGAGGAAACACACTGCTCCTCAAAGCAAGAGAGCACATGATCCAGAAAGGCACAGCCCCAGTGGAGGGAGAAGGAGTTTGGCCTGAACACAGACTGCAGAATCAGGCCTTTAACTACGATAGCTTGAAGTAGATTACCCTTTGCTTTTGGGTTTAGGGGGTTTTTGTTGCTTTAATTTCATTTGGGTTTGTTTTTAAAACCAGAAGAGTCACTTTAGGTTTTCCTTTAAGAGGCAGTTAAAATGGAAGCTTCATAAATTAAGGAACTCCAAAAAAGAAAAGAATCATTATAGCATGAAAGTGATGACCAAAGATTAATATCTTGCAGAATCCAGACACAGTTATGGATGCATTTACTCTGCTCTGCAAAAGACACACTCCCTTGTCATCACCTCATCCTCACTTGGAGTGCTTGTGATAAGCACAAGTTTTCTTACAGATAAAGTATCTTCAGATCTCTCTGAGTCAGAAACTTGAATTAAACCCCTGCTAATGTTTACCTCAACACTAACACACTGCTAGGAGTTATCAACCAGCTACAGAAAAACAGCTATTAAGAATTTTGCTATCAGTAAAATTATTTAGAGTGAAAATAAATCATCACTATGGCTTTCTTTTCTATTACTTTTAAGGCCACAAATTTCTTGCATTTATAAAAATTATTAAGGAAAATTAAAATTTCAATTCACAAATTTAAATATAAGAAAGCAACCCCATGACTGCGAGGGAGGAACAGGCTGCCCAGAGGCTGAGGAATCTCCATTCTCAGACATTCAAAACCCACTGGATACGGCCCCAATCAAGCTGCTATTGCTCCCATCAGGGAGTGTATCTCATAGACTCCTTCCAGCCTCAGCAGTTCAGTGTGATCTCATGAAGAACCTCAAGAACTTCTGAAAGATTTTATTCCTAGGTATAGCAGATCAAGGGAAAACAGTTTAAATAAATCCATCCTGGATTTTGTGCTAGACCAAGCATTATAGGTAATCTACCAGAAAAATTATATCTAGATAACCATTATATTCAGCATTGCAAGAAGTTTGCAGCGAAGCTACAAAACAAAATTTAAAATTTCCATGTTGTCCCTAATTTCAGTACTTTTCATAGCAATGCTACTATACCACCTTAGATAACTAACTATGCCAGCATAACTTAAATACTGTGGGACAAGGAGAAAAGAGATTCTTTTAGAGGCAAATCAGGTTATGCTAAATTGGGATTACTTCAGCAGTCTCTTCCCCACATTGATTCTGCAGTTAGATCAAAACAAAGGATTGCAGAGTTTGAGCATAAAAGCTAAGCTAACAGGAAATGTGTGAAATGCAGCAGACCTGTACAGTGCAGTTGGTTGGCCTGTGCACACACAGCTGGGTGGAACAAGGAAGGACGTGCTGCTTCACCCCAGCACGGCCAGCTCAGATCCACCCGGTACCAGTCTGGATCAGCAGCTGCTGCTCAGGGCCTGCAGTCTGCAGGTCTGGGCTGCCAGGGAAAGCACTGAACCCCTCCAGCCGTGCCAGGGCAGCCTCAGCTCCGTGACCTCCTTCGTCACCGCAAGCAGGCATTGCACACCACCACTGCAGCAGCGAATCCAGCTACTGTGCTGGCACTGGGACATCAGCTGGCAGGCTGTTCACGGGACACACCCAGAAAAGGCACTCACAAGGAAATGTGACTAGCAAAACCACCCTGATGCAAAGCCTTCAGTGTTTCCAGTTGATACTCACATAACCAATCAAAATGTAGTGTGAACACACATAATATTGTATATAAACAGATAATGGGCCTAGGTTTTGCTGACATATGTGCAGTTGCTGGTAATGCAAAAGCCACTCTAAATAACTGAAAAAATTAGCAAATAAAGTTATATTGATACACACAAAAATATAGTGCTAAAGCTCCACTGTACATGCCTTTTCTTACTTCTTGCTCAATACCCTTTATCCTGGCATGATACCATTAGCTGATATCATTTACACCTGAGAAATTATTAATAGTTCAATTAATTAATTAGCAAATGCATATAAGCAAGGCTGAAATTATTAAATTGATTAAACACAAGCCAAACCAGTCTGCAATCCTTTGGCCTTTTGAACATGGTGCTGCTTTGTCTATCATTTTTACTTTAAGCACAATTTGGATCCCAGAAATAACTGAGCATTATCAGCGCCAAGACATCAATTCCTGAAAATCCTTTTGGGTAAAACAAAGGAAACAAATGTGTCGTGAACACTAGGCTTAGCAAAACTTGTTCGCCTATAGATTTTTTATGTGTTCCCTTGAATTTCTCATGCCTAATAAAAAGAAAACTCAGATGAAAGATTATAGGAAATCAGATTAAAACCAAATGTTAATCAAAATAAGATATTGTAAACAGAATTATATCCATGGCGCTCTCTTGGATAATATCCAAGACACATTTATCTACTGAGAAAGCTATACATAGTGCTGAGATGCCTCTATTCTATTTTATTAAAAGTACAAAATAGTCTTCTCAGAATGCACATCCCTAAATCCCATTTTCCAGGCAATTTAGCAAAGACAACTGTTCTATTTTAAGAAAATATGATTAATTTTTGGCAACTTCTTCAAATGACTTGCTTTCTATGCAGAAATTCAGCCTAGATGACATGTTTGAAAGCAAAACCCCAATTTTAGCATTGCAGTTTTTGGAAAGTAAGATAACTTAGTGTTTGAACAAAGTAGAATGCAACATTTTTGCCTCCTACTGTCTTTCTTGCAAGGTCTAAAAAACTCCAACAACCTAAAAGACACCAGTTCTTGTTAGGTCAAAAAGAGCGAGGTGTTTCATTAATATCACAGAAATACGTAGAAAGAAGAATACAGCCTTTCTCCATGCTGATGACACCTTCCCATGCTAGGCAAGAAAATCCCATACAGGGCTGACTGGTCACAGCAAGTTTTTTAAGATTTGGCCAATTTAACACAATACCTAAAAATGTATAGACTGTGGACAAGGAAACCAGGCACAGCACAGCTTCTTTTCTGCTCCCCATATTCAAGGCTGGAAGGAGGGACAGAGGGCCAGCAGCAAACCTGGCCCCCACAGCATGACCTTTGCGGCAGAACTCTCTTCAAACTTGGGGCTTTCTGTTCCTCACCTCCGTGATCCTGGAGGAAATGTCATAGGGCCAGGCTGGTTTGCCCATCCTCCTGCATTTTTTTCCCTCTTTTTGTATGATTTTGGCTGAATTTCAGTGCTCTGCCACCCTTCAGTGTGTAAGGGTTGATTTCAGCTCGGCTGTGCTCTGCAGAGAGCCAAACCCAGCAGATCAGTAAGGCTTTGAAAAGGCAGTCCTGTATTGCACAGCTATGGTAGCAGACAAGTGGTTAACAACAGACTGATTAATTAATTTTGGTTTGTCTCTAGTGGAACAGCAGGCTAAGCTCTAGTTTCTGCTTAACTTAATCAGGTGCAGCATATGCACCATCGCATATGTTGGCAGTTGCCGATTCTGTCCACAACGCTGTTGAACTAGCAGTAATTTACTCACAGCTTTTCCACTTAATTAAATAGGAAGCAGCAGGTTCCTGCTGTGCCAATCCTAAAGGCATCATGGAAAAATGAAATGGCTGCCATGCTACGGTGACACCCCATGTATTGTGCTTACTCCAGAGCACTGTCAAGAGCTGACACGTATGTATAGATGTACTCTTTGGTTCACTCTCTACATTGTCAGAGGCAAGTGAACTGTTGTTTTACAGTTAAGCTCTTTCCGTTTTGTGCATTTTAAATGGATATATTTATCTATCTAGTGGCCAAATATGCAACATATTTACTACAGATGGCCCCCCAGATGGAATTTGAAATTAAAATCCCACTGATTTTGAAATAATTTAATTTGCTCTAGAGATCCAGTTCCTCAGCTGGTGAAATTGGCAAAGCTTCATCGTAGTCACTCCCCTCAACTGCCAGCTCCAGAGAATCACCCCCTAGCTCTACTCCTACAGAGTGGAAACTCTACAAAAGGCTGATCAGCTCCAAATTTGGAGAGGAGAATAAGGGAAACTTCAAAATACAGACCTAAACCTGGTTCCAAATTTGGTTGTCCAGACTTATGTCAGGCTCTTACACAGATCTGTCAGTTCACTCGTCCTGGTCCCAATACTTCATACAGTGAGTGGTAGAAGCTGGGGGAAATCAGCCTTTATCAAACAAATACAAACTGGAAAATTACCCACTAAGTTTTAAACAGCCTCTCTCCCCTTTATACATAAGCACAGTGGCTCAGTGGCAGAAGGACTCTGAGAAATATAATTTACCACACAAGAGAGCCCTGCACTGATGGACTGGGAGTCAAGAAAGCTATCTAGTTCCCCAGCAGACTGCTCCTTCCTGTAAAAAGCCTGTATACAGTGCCAGCCCCGAGGCTGCTCAATAAGCACATTCACAAAAGCCAACAGTCCAGGAACCAAGACTTAAAAGGTGATTCACATTTCGTGCATCTCTCTGCTTCTACTCACCCATCTGCAGATAATTATTTTGGAAGGAGCCATCAACTGGTGAAGTCATTTCCTGCTGGATCAGGTATTTTACCCAGGTTTTTGCTGAATCTCAGACGTATTAGAACAAACAGTCTTCCTCCCAAGCTTCGGCTTCCTCATTGTGCCATGCTCAGTGGAGGCAAGTTGCTATATGACACACCTGATAAGGCTTCAGAAGCCCAGCTCAGGTGTAACCAATCCAGTGTAACAGCTTGGAGAAAACAAATCAGAAATATTTATGCTCATCTTCCTAGCCTAGGCAGAGAATGTTCCCTAGGATTTCAGGAAATCAGAAAAGGTACCTTTTGTCTTCTGTGCTTGAATTGAAAGCCAAAAAAAAAAAAAAANAAGGTTCTTATTGCTCAGTGATGTTAAATAGGTTGTTATAGTAAGTAAGTAAATCAGTGTGCCACATGAGATCAAGATGGCTCATTCAGTTGCCCAGGCCACCACTCTCTCATTCTTGTGATATCCTAATTTAAGCAACTAAGCAGTTTTTCAGCCACTGAAGATATTGCTCATGTTAAGAAAAGGGAGCAAGCTTATTCCCCTGCCTCCTAAAATTCTAGCTGTACAGCAGAAAGAGACCTCAAGAATCAGCACCAACCCAAATATAATTTATCAACATTCCATTCAAGAGGTTTGCAGTTAGAAAACTACTTTTTCCTCACAAGGTAGGGTAGAAGAATCCTGAGGGGATCCATGCAACTTTACTGACTTTATATATGACAGAGAAGCCCACAGAGGTTTTATGACACGCTCACCAGCTCCTTCACGTAAAACCTTAATGTCACATTTCCATCAAACCATTTACTCTTATTCTTTACATGACAACCCTACTAGATCCAGAAAGTACCTTATGCCCAGTCCTGCAATGACTTATGTGCTCTTGATTTGACAAGCCCATAGTGTTTTATCCAAAACAAGTAACTATTCACAGCAAACAAAATTAAGTATGTAAACAAGCCTGGTGAGGAGGAAGGCTCTAGTTTCCACTACACACTAAAATGTCGCCTTACAGACCACCTTCTTGTTTAGAATGAAAAGCAAAAAATGAAAAAAAATTAATCCCTTTCCTTGTTTCTGTGCACTGGAAGAGAATACCATTGTCCTCCTCTTAATCGCTCACCTCTGCATTTAACAAAGGTTAGGGGAAAAGGGTGGGGGGAGAAAAGGACAAAGCCTGAAAGTTGCAAACTCAGTTTGGTAGTGGTTAAGACATATCTTGCAGTATTTTGGAAATCTGCCAGCTCTAAGCAGAATCCAGTTGGTGTGGGATGAAGGGATTCTGGCAACCAATCAATACAGGAAATCTTACAGAATAACGTCTTTTCCCATCCGTGACAACTAAAATCTGTTATCTGGCTGCTACTATTGATGATGAGGAAAAGATAGATATTTATTTAAACACCAAGCTGTGATTAAAAAAAAAGCATTTGTGTTGCGAGAAGACGTGTAGTTGCAAAAAGACTTCTGTTGTCAGCAGACCAAGAATCTCCAGTTGATGTGTGCTTCTGCACAAGAAGTTGGTCTCAGAAGATGGGTAGTTGCATGGCTGGCTAGCAGTCAAAAAGTATTCTAATTAAATCACTTCGTCTTTTCTAACCATTCTTGTGCAAATAAATCTGATGGACAAGACTTTCATCAAAGTCAGTTCTACTGTGCCAGCTAAAATACCTCTGATTTAGAGATTCATCTTTGGGGATACAGTGATGGTATGAAGTAAGTGCCTCTTTCTTCCCACCCTAGGAAAGGGTAAAAGGCTGAAGCAGGCCAAGGAAGAAGCCACAGCCGAGATAGACCACTACAGACTACAGAGGGAGAAGGAATTTAGAAACAAAGAAACAAATGTAAGTAAGAAACCTGCATATGTTTCTTTGTCGTACCAATCTGCTCAGTGGTAAACCAAATTGCTTCCAACAATATTACATGGACCCTCCTGCAAACCAGTGTGGTCATACTGATTAAACACAGGGCTTCCGTCTACAATGTGTGTATGCTTCATTTGGGCTTTTTCACAGGCTTTGAATGCATTTGTAGAAGAAATTTTGGACTTTCACCACTAAAATTGTCCAGATTCCATATTTGGTTCATGCTTATGCTTTGAAGACATATGTCCCTTAAGGAAAAATACTTTTGGGTCCTCTTTCTATAACCACAGACAGACCTAGTTCCTGTCCTGAAACTGGAGGATTCAGTAAGGTGGAGGCATCAGTAAAAGCAAAAGTTTAAAATGTTTCTTTCCATTTCTGTTCCACTTCAGCTGTCTCTTTTCAATACATACAAGACTGCATCCTTTATCAACTGAAATCACCAAACCTTTGGAGTTTTTCACTATGTTTCTACAGTAAAAGTGGTCTGACTGATACTTTCATGTCTGAATAAAGCTGTTCTATACATTTATGGCATCTTGCATTTTTCCCTAGTATTTCCATGGAAGTTCACAAACCATTCCCTTTTTACCTGGTGAGCTTTTCCTTACATTTTTGGTCTTTTTTCCCCCAGCTTGTATCATGCAAAGGCAAGGAAAGTACTTGTGCAAAAACAGCCACCAAAAAAAAATAGGTCAAAAAAATCTGTTTTACAAACCTGTCATTTCAGTCACTCTTCTCATAAAACATTTTCCAGCAGGGATCACAACCCTTAGGAACAGCTATACACACAAAGTTTCTATCATACCCTGTCAGCCCCCAGACACACTGTCACACAGGCAGGCCATGTAGAACTGTCTCAAATGTACAATTTCAGATGTTTACTGACACCAAAATAAAGTAAAAACATCTCTAAAATTTGTTCATCTTTTCAGTCAAGCCAGACTTCTTGTTCTAGGTCTTGATAGCAGAAGAGTAAAGATGTTGCTTTGTTGTGAACTCAATTTTTTCATCACAAGCAAAATTAAAGCTGCAGGGAAAGGCCACTATTTGTCGACTGAACATTTCACACGAGCAGGACAGAGCACATATTGCTCCTCGAATGACAGCATGTTGTACAAGATCATTGCAGTCCTCCTCCACGTTCCCTGACCCCATTATGTCGAACATTTATCTACCCAGACAAATGCCATCATTATTAACCTGTGTCTGGCAGGCGGTCAGGAGCTCCAGCAAAGCCAGTGCAGAGGGAGCTCTGACGCCCGGTTCAGTTTACTTTCTCAGGTACTGGGACACAGGTATTTTTAATTCTTTGTCACAGTCTCCTTCGATGCCATTCTTCCTCTTACTTTCTGTTGCTTGTGTCCAAACTGGAGCAAATTTGCTCATACTATGAGGTGCTTCATATCCATCCAGAATTAACAACAGCAACAGAAAAATAATGATTAAGGTTAGAATGATAATATGAAAAATACTTTTTCAAAACATGCAAAATTTTTAGCCTGGATCTCAAACCAGTTTTGCTAAAGTTCATAGGGTTTTCACTCACGGTCTGAGGTCACCTAACTCTGGAGATGTGCAGCCTAGTTCTGAATTTTGTGGCTTCTGAGCCAGTGTAATATTTTAGCAGCTTTGAAATGACACTAGCACAAAACCTGTATGGGCAAAATAAGGGACAGACCTTCAAGGTCAGCAGAAATCATAAACTAAGCAGAACATTGCCTGCATTCTGCAAGAAAAAGGTCTTCAAATTCAGAAGCAGAAAAAGAGAGGGAAAAACACATGGAAGAGTAAGAATTTATTATCTCAAGTTACAATATTAGCACGAGCTGAGAGAGCAGGTCTGCAGAGGCTCTTCTTAAAATTATAATACTTTTCTTGAGGCTTTTCAAAAGTATTTAGTAGCTGGATAACATGCAACCATCTGGGATCTCTAGAAAGTTATTTTCCCTAGCGTTAAAAATCAGCTCCATAAATCTGGTCTAAGCTGTACAACCTTTCCCACACACGACCCTTGCAACTTGTCTAAAAGCTAAAATAAAGTATCAGCTAAAAATAGTTATTATAGAAAACTATAACCTTTTTCCCAATACTTATTATTATGTCTACAACTGACATTTCTTCCAAATTGAAAAGTGTTTTACATGTGGATTATGGACAAATGTCTTACTACATTACCAGGTACTGATAAATGGAACAGGGAAGGTGGCTTGTGCAAAAGATGCTTTTCCTTCTTTTAAGGACTAAGTTGGGCTGAAACCACATGGAAAATAGAGTTAATGAACCCTCCCTTGTTTCTGGTCGTGCTGTAGGTACCCCACTAATATATCACAGGTTAGCTCCACCTGCTAGTCTGCCCCAGAGAACTGTGGCAGGAACAAGAACAATATGTTACTTATTCCTTTCTTACTCTGCCAGCATGCAGAAATGTCTTCTTCTCTCCAGATGGAATTCTTTAGCTGGAAACCAGTTTCTCTGCTGGTGTCTGAAGGACTTTTCCATAAGGGAAGAATTCAAGGGATGTTGGGGCAGTGGGGGAGGAGGGAGCAAAGTCACAGATTTGGAACGTGTGCATCTGTTTATAACATAACCTTGCTAAAATGTTCAGTGAGTCTAGAGTCAATTAAATTCTAAGCAAATGTCCTGATATTAACTGTGCCAGAAGCTGTCTGGTATTTCGCCAGATAAGAAAATGTAACATTAAAAGACCTTGTCTGAGGCCTGTTGAGGGTTATACATCACTAACTGCTGAAGACATTTCAAGTGCTCTGAAATTGTAATTATGCATTTTCAGGAAGGCTTTTCCATGTTTGGTCCTTAGCTGCACTCACAGGCATTCTCAGTGAGGCCAAATGAAGCACACGGTGATAGAACTTAGCTGCCTAGTCATTAAAATAGAAAACAAATTAAAATGAGCCATATAAAAGACAAAACATACACAAGGTTTTTCCCTCAGCGAGCTGGGAAACTTTCATTGCATGGGGAGATTCCCATTGCTAATGAGCATATGAAAGTTGCCTTTAATCCTGTTTTTATGCATATAGTTCAACCCGGATCATACCCTTACTGTTCGGAAGCACTGTGATATGTTTGTGTTATGCTTGTGCCACATGATGAAGAAAAGTAAAATAAACATGGTCATATATAGCCTCTTATTTTGCTCAGAGGTCTTCTGCTTTTTCAGGTAATGGGCTCCCAAGGTAACTTCTCTGCCAAAATAGAAGAGCAAACAACAGAAGCCATCCAAAACCTCACAAGCAGCTACCACAGGAACATGGAGAGCATGATGAAAAAGCTCTTGAGCACAATATGTGACATCAGCCCTGAAATTCACCCAAACTTCAGACCTGAGGTTTAAGATTCATTGATGTGCTGTGTTTGTAAAAAGTAGCCTTCTTTCTTCATGAGCATAAATACTTCCTCATGTATTGTTTCTGTATGTGTGAGAAAAAAAGAGCACGAAAGCCAAAAGCACACAATTCCACACAGGCTTTTGATGTGACAGGAATTATACAGGGTTTCACAAGCATTTGTTGGAATATTGTTTCCTGTAGCTACGCCCCTGTCATTTAGACAGGGGCAAGTCAACAACAGCAGAATAAATGATTATTTGACACCAGCAGGTTTTCAGTGGGAGTCTTTGTTCCTTTTGTCTTATAAAATGTTCTGTACTTAGATGTAATGTTGCATAAAGTCTGTTTATCCCAATCTTTACTGTACCTCAAGTCACATGAAATAGAATATCACAAAAACTTAGAACAGAACATTTCTGCTTTCCTTGTGATACATGGAGTAGTCAGGTTATGGACCATACAGGAACCCTGTAGATTTTGGTCAAAAAGTATAGGTCAAAACATTTTCCAGTTTTTATGTGGTAATTTAAAGCAAAATATAGTTAACTTGTACAACATTATGCTTTAAAGCCATACTCAAAGTATTGTCCTAATATTTAACTACACCATAAACTTTATATAGCTTTGTTAAGCCCGAAAAATGAGAACAGGCATAACCGTTATTTACAAAATTGCTATGGTGCAAGGGCCAGAATGGCACTTCCATTGTTATCTATACAGTTACCCTGAAAGCTCAGGAATCCCCAGGCTCAAACTCTACAGCAGTTACGCTAAAAGGTACCTGAATCCACAGGTAGTTCACCAGAAATCGCATCAGCTACAACTCATTTCTGTTACCCTGAGCAACCTTGGGTAATAATTCCCTCTGCAATAGCACAGATTTCCCTTGGAATAAATTCTACTGAAGTTAGGAAAATACAGTGTGATCTGTGCTCTCAAGGTGAAGCCTATTCAGTCTGATGGGAAGCTGATGGGAGGCCCTGATGAAGTGGGGATCTGACACACACCTGCACCACGAGCTCCTTTAATGTCTTGTCTCCACTACAAAATTACACCAAATTAAAAAAGAACCTTGAGAAATTGCAATGACTAGCAAACAATAGCCATGATTTTCAGTCCATGTAGACGCAGACAAATCATTTCAATTTCACAGCAGCTCGTCATAGGCAATCTCCTGTTCCAGCAAGGTTTACACAGCTGACATGCTGTCATGTGTAAAATGACCGTAAAGCTGTAGTCAACCTAATGTCAGCAAACATATCTCCTCAAGGCTGTGCCTGGATACTACATAATCTCCAAGCCCTGATGGTTACAGCCTCCTGTGCTTGATTATATTCTCTGGGGACCCAAGGATGCTGAGGAATGGGAAAGAAACTAGAAATCCTATTGACACCAGCTGAAAGGCTCATTTATTTAGGAGCGCTTTGAATCAAGGTGTGATAGGTTTTGATTTACTGAGGGGACGAAGGCACTCCAGTCCCAGCCTATGTGCAGAACCCAACGCAGGCACCTTCCTGCACAGTTTGAGGCAGTCAGGGCTGCCTCATTGCCCAGGGCTACGTGCCTCCAGCTTGGGTCATGGCTGCAGTCCCAGTGCAGCGCTCAGCTGTGAAACACAGACCTTCTGTGAACTTGAACAGTCACCAAGGTGGGCACTAACACCTCACAGGGTCTCACTGAGACTCTCAGACTGTTCTCCTTTCCCTCTGGGCTACCTCAGCACTCTTGCCCCCAGCTATCACTTCTAAACATACAGAAATGTTGCAGGTTCAGCTGCAGAACTAAAGCAATGGGGCTTCCATTGCCAGCTGCATGGGATAAAATACACACCCCCCTGTATGGTGAGAGCAGAATTGCCACAGCCTGGTGGGCAGCAAATAGAACAGCAGCTTCTCAGGGGGCAGCAACCCAAGTTACATGAAATAAAGGTTTGTCTTCCTTGTTACCCTGCTTCTTTTTATGAGAATCCTTCTCTCCCTCATTCTTGCCAAAATCTGTCTTCTATCACCAGCTGCTTCTCTTGCAAAGCTTTTAAGGCTGTCTGTACCCTTCTGGTCCTAATGGCCACACACACATCTCTTCCTTAAATATCCTCTGTCCTGCAGTCACAGCTGTGACCTGCCTGTGTCCTTGCTATCACCTGCATACCTGAGGTACATGCTGAGTCTTAGGTCCTCAAACTTTTTTGAACATGATTATGTTCTTGAGCTCTGCCCAGTCCATGGCTGCTGCTCATGAAAAAGGAATGAATTTGATGTGATGAGGTCTTTGATCTTGAGATATAAATCTGAGAGCTTTAAGCACTCTGAGCATTTACTCTCTCCTACATTCAGTCCTACTTCTGGACAGAAAAAAATTGGTCATACCATCACTTTGAGATGTACAGAGGTAAGGGTCAAATTAGAGTTCATGTAATTCAGTAAGATACTGGGGTTTTAAAAGAAAGAGTGTAAGCTACCAGCTGCAGCAACAGAATATCGGGGTACCAAGAAATGCTGAATTTATGAGTGCACAGAATACCTTGCATGCGACAGTTACATACTCATGATGATGGCAAATAGTTGTTCCATGTGAAAGAAAAAGAAGGATGGGTATTTTCAAAATGTTTTAAAATACTTAAAAGAAAGGTAAAAATGGTTACTCTGAATTAGCAGTCACCTACCAGGGATTATTACAAATGCCCTTTCATCTCCTGGGGATGTTCCCAGGCCCAAGGTAGGCCCCAGTCCTCACAGTGCCCTGATACTTTATTACCTAATATGCACCAATGCAGTTGCCAAATAAAATGGCAACATCCCACATATCACAACACAAACATATTTTAAGAAATAGAAAGCCACATATGGATAGCACTCATACCTGTATAAATCTTTCTCTTTTTATTCATAATTACCATTGAAATCAACTGCTAAGCTCCCACAGTGTGAGATATTAGCACTGAAGCAACAAACTTGAGTTTCTTAGATTGGCCCAATTCTTCAGTGGCTTACAAGAGAGGGGTTAACAAGGCTCTTTCTGCCTGGAAATGAAGAGCTGTATTAATCAATAAATTCTAAATCTGCTGATTAAAGTATCTCAAATAACAACTAGTGGAAAAGTACAAGAACTGTTTTATACAACTCATGACATGGATTGGGCTGAATTTCTCTGGCTGTTCTCCCTCAAAATTCTCCTTTGAGTTATAATATATGCGGAACTAGTGATGTGGTTCCCATTCATGGCTGATGAGGGAAGATCTCTGAACTCATGCCAGTAGGACAGAGTATCTTTCAAGTCTAAATAAAGTAAAATGGAACAGACGTGAAGAATTAATACTATGCTCTATGTTGAAGCTGTCTACTGACTTTCCCATTAATTTCTGAAGAGTTTGGAAGCCAAGGTTTGGGAAATCAGAACCAGATGTTAATCCATTACATGGATTATGATATTAACTGAAATTTTTCCATATTAAAATATACTTAGAAGTTCATACAATCTGTAAAACATAAGTTGTTCTTGTAAATCATCATATGTAGGGTATGAGTGTGTGTGTGTGAAGTTTGAACAGAACAAAGTATTTCAGTCCCTGACTTAAAAGATTCTGTAGCTCCAGGGCTGTGAGAAATGTTTCCCTGTAAGTTGGGACAAGATGATCTGCTGTTGCAGAGCTCAGGAGCCACCACAGGGCAGGTGACAACAGACTGCCATGACACACAATCACAGCAGATGTGAAACTGAAATCCATACCTGCCCACGCAGCCTTGCCCAGAGCCATCCTTAGCTGCAGACACAGCAGGAAAGATGTCTATATGTAAGGATATATTGAGCATCCCTGCAGCAGGGGGCTGTGTCAAACTTCAGGTACAAATTTGGGCAGGGTCAGACAACAGACTGAGTCTGGGGCTGAAGTATAAAGACATGGTTAGGCTACTGAGCTATACCTTGCTGTTTGCACCAGCAATGGATATTAGCTATATTGACAGGCAGGTAATACAGCCATCAATTAAAGACAAGTAACAGTTCTTACAAAAAAAAAGAATGAACCTTGCCCCTGTGGTCCTTTTATGAAAATGCATTATGTTCCACTGGAACTTCTCTTAACTGGATGCATCTTTTAGCTATGGATTTGGTTTTTTCTCGAAATAACAGCATGCAGACTAAACAAATGTTATCTAGACACAATTCTTCTTCAGTCTCAGCCACAAGTCAGGTTCGTACTCTAGGATATCCTCACCAAAAGGCTAACCCATGGGAATGTGGCATCTCATCATCACCTTCTCCATACCCTGGGGCAAAGAACATGACCCTGACTGTCCGATAACTCAGTGCAGAGACAGGTGCTATTGAAAATAAACATAAGGGGGGGAAAGGATACTGGGCAAAGGTTTTGGGGTGACAGCAGCAATTCCAGGTCTTTTCTATTCCAGGAAGCCCCCAGGGCCATGTGTTGATTAAGTAAGAAACTTGAACATTATGTAAAGTTATGTTCTGCTTCATGTACACAATGCATATACTTCAAAATAATTTCCTCCAGCTCATCATTGAAATAGAGGGAATGCCTGTTACACAATACACGAGTGTCATATATTCCTGTCAGCTTCGCTGTGGCCTGTCCTTCACAGATTTGATTATTCCACATTTTATGGTAGCATGAGGCACTTCTTACCCTGAGTCTTCCCCGAGGAATGTTAACGCTTGTTAGAAGTACATGACCCAACCAGTATTACTACAAAACACTTGGAAAATGTTACATTGGAGTACTATTAATACACTCTATTGCACTTGCACTACATGACTGCGTGTGGAAAATCTGATGACTTGCAAGCTTATTAACTTACTGAGATTCCTCATTGCTTTTATGAAAGATATGCCACAACTGAACTACCTGACTCTGGGTGATTCCTGAAAGTTCCTCTGGCCCCAGATCTGATTTATATCCAGGGACATCAGACTCTAATATGCTACCAAATTTCCATATCACTTTTGGAAAAACAGGATTTTTGAGTAGAGCTGTGCTCCGAAAACAAGCTTTCCACAAAATATGCCAGAAAAATGACCTCAAAACTTGCTATTAAATAGACCTTGCTTTAAGAAACACAGTATTTATAACTGAATTCACTTGAAGCAAACCAAAGAGCATAAATATTAATACAAAACAGATCATCAATGTCAATATAACCTAATTTGTATAACCTTCTCTATATATTTCATGTTAATATTTCTTTAACAATCCTGTGGCACTGATTTATTGTAGAAAAGAGACGGATAGCTAATAACAGATATATAACATAAACATAATCTAACCATGTATGTGTCTTTGGCAAATAAATCTAGCATTTTATGTTGGTCTCCTTTCCATGCAGACTCACTCACGGGAAATGAGCAATCCCATTGCTGGCAGTGGGATGATTCATACCTGTACTTACAATGAAGTAAAGGTGAAGCGTGGTGGCAGCTCCGAGTGCAGAAGTGAGACAGCAGCAAGGACAGACTGCCAGGGCACCACACGTGCTCCGAATTGCTCCTGCCATGAATTCTGAACCACGTCTCTTCTCCAAGGGTGGCTGCCCTGCACCTCACACCAACACTGCTGTTCTTCCAGTCCATGAGCACACACCCTTGACTCTCCAAAAACCTGGCTCCCCAAGCATCAGGAGGATAGGTTTTACCTCTCACTTGTGGCTTCCCATCTGTTAGCAGTAGCAAAGAACATTTAATAAATTAAATAGTCGTCTTATAACAGATTAACACTTCTTAACAACATATCTGCTAAGATCAGCTGCAAGGAAAATAACCAAAGTATTGTTTCCTATTAACACATAACTGCTCTGTCTGCGTGTGCTATGGGTAATGTTTCTCGTGGCACAGGCTGCCAAATCCACTCAGAGTATTTTCCCTAATGCCTTTTCCATTCAGCTCTGGAGTAAGCAAATTAGCATTCAGCACTTTTCTCTTGGTTTCAAACCATTTTTCTTCCACATCCTTTTGGAGTCACCCACAAAAGTGACATTGAGACAGTAATTTACTCCAAGGTGAAGAGTCTGCAGAATCTTTACCCATTTCCATAAGTACACACATTTCTAATTCCTACTAACTTGTACAGTTTTCACTGATACGTATATATATATATGAGCATAAATATGTCCCATATGTATCCTTTGTATGCAAGAAGTTAAAGTAATTTTCATTATTCATTCAGTTTCTGGTTCTGATCATAATTATTTACCTGCCTTGGAAAAATAAACAAAAACTACTTTCCTACTTGGTTGTGTCAAATTCAAGCCTGAATGATTCATCAGTTTCCACTTAATCGCTGCCTCAAAGAGCCAATATTCACCGTAAAGGATTTTAGACCTGACTGAGGAGAATACTCTCCAAAGCAATTGCAGGTTTCCTGGAAATATTCCTTCCAAACTTTTGTTTATGTAGAACTATTGTGAGAAAACCACTGAAGACTTGACTGTCAGCTGCTGGGAATCACTGTAAGTAAGATGATACCAACACAGTAGCAATCAACACAGTTTAGTGAAAATCTGTGAGCTCTGCATCTGTCTCTGGCACTTTCTGTGCTGTGCTGTTCCACAATGTCCCAGCATGTCTGCCTCTCTGCTGATGCTATTGCTCCTGTCTGAAAGTACATTCAATAAGAAAAACACCTTGTGATGGAGGGGGTTGCTAGCCTAGCAAGGCACAAGAAAGATGATGTGCATCGTCAGTGTGTGCCAGGTCTGTGTGCAGTCACTTCGCTGCCCAAAATAGCCCACTGTCAATGACAAAGGCTGAAGGGTACACCAGGGAACTAAAGAGAATTTCAAAGTGGGGGTGCTTCTCAGGAAAATTGGTACTTTCTGAGAGAACTTTCCATGAAAAGTTTTTCAATCAGCTCAAGCTTAAAATTGTGCCACTCTATTATTTTCAGTGAGAACACCTTTAATAAAGAGAACTCATTCTGAAACACACTGCAATACCCTCTGGACCACAGTCTGCTTGAACAGAACAAATGGATACAGCCATGTTCAGTGAAACATGAAAATTTGTCCCAGCTTTGATCTGCACAGAAATTCAGTAATTCCCCAGTAAAGCATGGTGTTTAGAAATGATTCACTTGTTTGAGATGTGACTCGTTCAGGCACTAAGACCAATATTTATACTCTTTGGTGGTTAAGAAAGATGTTGTATTCAGAAGAAAATATGTTCTACACAGAAGCATGTGGACTTGTCAGCAAACATTGAACGTAGTCATATATACTAATACATTATTAATTGCTTTGTGGATAGTAAAATCAAGTCCCTGATGTACTTCAGAGTGAAAATATCTTTCCTCTCCTTGAAATGGAGAGCAAATTTGTAGCCTATGTACTAACATGGATGCCAGCATTCCTCAAAATCTTGTGCTGCTTTTAAATTAAACTTGAGATTCATTCACTATTACCACATGGAAAAGGTAAGATCAAATGTGTACTAGTTAAGACAGCATGCAATTAAAATTCAAAGCATTAACAAAAATGGCACTATGCAGTTTACAGTTGACTTGCAGACATAAAGTTTAATGAGCCTCTTTGTTTTCTCACCCCTCTGCAACTGGTTCCAACTCTTTTAACTATTCCTTTGCCTTGTAAATTCAGGTCCTTGTGAGGTGAAGATCAGTGTGAAGGCGTGTGTAACCTAACAAGCGTGTCTGAGTTTGTGTTTCAGTGCCCTGCTTCCCCTCAGCTGCTCACGTGAGACTGGAGCAGGCAGAGCACCAACAGCAGCTGAGTGAGCCCAGAAACTGGCACTGCAGTGCTTGAAAATGTTTGTGGAGAAAAGAACATCAGTGCTACATGCACAGGCATTTGCTGACCTTATAGGCTGCTCCTGGAGTTCAGACTTCAGCGTGTCTATGGAAGAGCTGGGAATTGAAAGAGCAATCTGTACACAGACCTATAAATGAGAGGAAGCACACTCCAACAGTGTTGGGTTTGTAGGAGGTCCAGGTCTTGACTTAAAGCCTCAGGCTACTGCCCTAAGGAAATTGCTAGAGGTGAATATCCAGCTCCTATGCACAATGGGGGCTGTCACCAACTATTGGGGTGGTACCCTATATTTTTTGTGTATTTGTTCTGATATAAATGAGGCAGACAAGGTTTATTTACAAAGATCACACTGCTGACATGACTGAAAAACTTGAAGTCATCCCTCCATAATTCTATCTGTGGATTTCATCTGCCTTTCACAGCATCTCTGCTCAAATTAAGCATATCTACCTCACCAAGGGAGTGCAGGTATGCTGTAGTAATGGTTTGTTGGTTAGTCTTTCCCACAGCCACTAGTGCCGTTGTGAAGAGTGAAAAAACCCATAAACATAAGGCCCCCCAAAACTTTCCTGGCTTCTCACTTTCATCAGGCCAACATTTACTCTCACACAAAATGCAACCTGCTTTTCTTTACATCTAATGTGTACCCTAATTTATTCCCACCATAACCTCCTTAATTTCCACTCACCTTATGCATCCAGGTTCCATTTTCCTCTAATTACTTTTTCCAATAATTATCTTCATGCTTTCTCCTTCTCTAACAGGAATTCACCATAGACACACATCACATTGCTTCATTTTCCTTTTCCACACTTCTAGTAATCCTACTAAAATGGCATGGCAACCCTAAAACAAATTGTATTATGAGGCTACTACCCAAGAGCATCTCAGTTTCTTTGTTTTCTGACTTTCCAATTCATCTGTTGCCATGTTATCCTACAAACTCCTGAAGACAGGAACCATCCGCCCTTCCGACCTCAGCTCCAAGTCCCACCCTCACTGGAGTCCTGGTCCATGACTGTGGTACCCAGGAGTTATCAAACACAAACTATTGCTATTAAACAACAGAGTTTGTATAGGGTTTGATACAACAGAATGACTGAGGAACATTTTAAAGTGAGAAGCCATGGGTAACTCTAACTTGTCCTTCTTACACTCAGTAGAAAGCAAAAATTGTTCCTTGTGTTTACCCCTGGGGTGGGATTAAAAAGGCACATTATAAAAAAAAATCCCATTTGCATTGTTTTTACTGAAAGACTTTAATTTAACAGGTCTGACCTGGATTAAAAATAATGACCCTCCAAATTCCAAACATTCTTCATATAAATACTGGCTGTCCATTTATAGCATAATTCAAGCCAGTTTGTAACTTGTAGCTGGTTCACCACCACCTGCCATTAACAGCTTGTTCAAAGTTGAACCTAATTGTACAAAGAGAGGAGGAAACCATCAAAGTTATTTCCTAACCAATCCATCACCTTTTATGCCCATCTCTAAGTGTGCCACTGCACTGCTGGTAGGCAGACTAATCTCTCAGATACATAAAGGGAAGGGACTACTCCTTTACCATTACTGCTGGCTAATCTTATTAAAATAACAATATGTATACAATAATTAGATGTCGGAAATAATGGGTGCTGCTCTAGTTCTACCCTCTCCCTTTGTTATTTGACTCCGTATTTCAGGAGAAGCTAATCCGGTGGCCTCTAGTTCTGACCTTTATCAAGTATTCCCGAGATCTGCAGCTCAGCTTTTCTAATCTCACCTTGACTTCTCTTCAGTGACCCCCCGTTCCCCGTTACAGCCTTCCCCAATTACCTCAATATTCACAGTATTCCCTAAAGCACCGCTACATGGAACACTATTATCTCTGATCTATTTTATCTATTAACCTTAGGAACACCAGCAAGCTATTACGGGCAATCACTGTGCTTACAGGAAAAGGACAGAAAAGGGGCTGTGCTTTAAAAGCATCCCTGGAAAATGTTTGCCATTTTGAAGACATTTTGTGTTTTCTTCGAAAGGAAAAATAACCAGATATTTCAGAAGCAAAGCCAAAAGTATCTCAATTAAGCCTCTCAGCTCCTCTGCATTCAGTGAAGTACTTCTATTTTTTAAAGATGTTTCCCCCTGATTCCCACACATTTTCTGTTGCTCTCTCTCCATAGAAAGCCTGTCAAAAGACAACAGCCACCTGGGGATGGAGGTGCCCTGGATCTCTAACTCTAGCCCCATACCTGGTTTTCCAGGTTGACTGCCAGGTTCTTAGGTTGGTGATGCTGTGCATCTGCCTGAGGATGGGAAACAAACTCCTGAAGAGCAGGATGCTTCAGGAGAAATGGATAGTTTGGGAGAGAAGGAGCAGTCAGCTCAGAAAAGACAATAATAGCATGAGACAGCTGGAGGAGAGACCTGCAGGAGAAAAGCTCATCCCTGTTCATCAATAGAACTGGCAAATTATTTTTGTTCCCCAGTCAAAAGGTTTTGGGCTTTTGGAAATCTAAAATTTAGAAATAATGTATGTAAAGATAGCAGAGATCAATTTTTCCCCAGTCACTGGTGGTTTGGATTTTTAAAGTTGCAGATTTGCCCATGTGATCATATTGTGTAATATTGCTGATTCCAAATAAAAGGGGAAAAAATTTGTCTGCTTCACAAACAAACTCAAAGCATACATTTTGATCTGCTGTTTTTGTTTACTGTTCTTTTTTTAAAAAAGGAGAAAAACCATAATCTTCCCTTTTTCCAAAAAGCTCAAAATTTTTTGAAATCTATTTCTCAGTCTGAGGGGGAGAGCAGGGGCATAATTATACAAATGCTCCAAGCACAGGGGCAAGGAGAAATCCTTCGGGCTCCACTGTACTTTTGGAATGATATTTTGGAGGTACAGATCTTATTCCAGCTCCTGTGGAGACAGCAATATATGCCAAAGTAATCAAGGCAATTTAAAGGTTCTGAGCTGTTCTGGTGAGGAAAAAAAAATCACGAATTTTGTGCTTTCTGTGTTTAAAGATGTTGTTTAATCACATAATTAAAGTGTATTTTGAAACGTAGTGCAGAACGCTATCCCCAATCAGGACTCAGTGCCAATTCCACCTCTAATCAGCAGATGGCACCATGAATTCGTCAAACAGGATGGAGGCCAGAAAAGTATAAATTTATCCCCCCAAAAATGGGGAAGAAAAAAAAAAGGAAAAAAGCATACACCCAACTTGACACACATAAAACTGGAATTAAATTCAGAGGGTGTAACTTTCCCCTCACGCCACCCCTCCAAAAATAAAATGGGCTGTGGAACACACTGTGTGACACCCTGATGCACAAAGAGCCGCTACACCCATAACGTCCCCAGCTCTGCCCTGTCACTGACCTACATTGTCTCATGGCCTCCTGTGAGACTGAAAAAAAAGCCCCAAAATTTGAAACGATAAAAAAAAATAATAATTAAAAAAATCCCAACTTTCCTTCTGACCTCCCCTTACTCTGAACAGCACCTCTGGAGGAGGAGGCCTCCCCTGGGCTGGAAGAAGGACCCGGGAGCAACCCAGTAGGGAGCTCAGAGGAGAAGCTGCAGGCAGAGTTGCAGATGCAGCCGCAGAGCCTGAGCTGCTGCAGCACAAGTACAGAGTCACAGCGGGTCTGGAGTCCACCCAGCAAACCGCAGGCTGAGAGCAGGCAAGTGCAGAAGAGTTCGCAAGACTTTTTGTTCCACTCAAACAGCAAAATTTTTACTTGGAATTCAAAGGCTGGTAGAGGCAGCCTCCCCAAGTCCCTCACCAGCACACTACATCCCTGAAGGAGCACAGCATGAGCCCACAGCTCCGCAGCACAGGCAGGAAGCTCCGCTCAAAGGAGCAGTTTGGTGTGTCTGGGTGTCTGCTCTTCCCCTGGCCCAGCCATGCTCATCCTAAGCCCTGCTGGTAGGATAACTCTCCTGGCGGGCGTGGAGCTGGCACCAACCTGGCACCCCTTCACGCCCACTGGACTCCCACAGGGCTTCGCTGGCGGGCACAGCGTGCCATGAGAAAGCGGTTCCTTGGCACACGCACCAAGGGATGTGCAAGATGTGCTCACCCCCAGCAAAAATCTGCTGCCTTAAATATGGGCTTCTCCATGCTCTTACATATGAACAGTGAGTGTGAAAATCCTGCCTGTCCATCTGTTCCTTAAAGGTTTCTTTCTTTTGCTGCGTGTTAGAATTTCTCCCCAAATCTTCTTCAGTGGCACAAATCACATCAGTGACATTTATAGGTTAGGTAAATGGTATGCTGCTGACATCATCTAAGCACAGTAACAGGCACAGTTAGGTTGTCTGTGGATAGCTTTAATGCTGTGGACTTCAAGCTCCATTTATCCTGTTCTCAATGAGCAATAATTAAAATGTGCAGTAACAGAAGTATTGCTCTGAGAAGCAATAGCCCTACTATGCAAAAACCAGAAATTTTCCCAACAGAAGAGAGCATTCAATCAACAGTTTCAACCATGGCACAGGAATGAAAACCCTGATGTTTAAAATTTAGAGAGGAAAGCAGAACAGTAAAAAGATGAGCTTACCTTGCATTGCATGGAGTCATCTTGTCTGAGGCCCAAGGAGCAGATGCTGTAAATTTTTGCCACTTCAGACTCTGCACGTCTGGTTGTTGCAAAGTGATTTTTCTTCCTGGCCATTCCTTACTATTTTCCCAGCCTGCCTAGCAGGCACAACTCAGGAATTACCAATACCTCGGCAGTGACACAATTGATTAAGTATGAGCAATACCAGCTTGGGTTTTGCGTTCAGTCAGAGCTCTGTAATGGCAGCACAAGGGGCCTCGCTTGTTGAGCAAGAAGGGCTTTATGTCACTTGTCCCCAGAGCAAGGCACAAGTGATCTTGACGGAGAAGGCAGCGAACATACTGTCAGAAGCCATATTCGCAGGGAAAAGGCAGAACAACGGAGATTAAATGACAGGGCAGAAGCAAGGAATTAAATCATCCCCGAGGCTCAGATATTCCAGGCTTCCCCATGACACCTGCTAGAGGCACAGGGGAAGACCTGGAGCAAATCCCTGTGGAAGTCGTGCCGTCTGTACCAACACTCTCATGGAAAATCTGCAAAATTGCTTGTGGCTCTACTAAAAATCATGGGCCATAAAACCTCATGTCCAGCTGCACAGTCACTTTTCAGCCAGTTTCCAGTCTGAAAACTGGACTGGAAAACAACCATAGAATTGCTTTGAATCCAACTCTTTTTAACTCTTTCTCTCTGTAAAAAGCATAACTGCTGCCTACCCTCCTGCTGTACTAGTGTAGTTCACTTCCAAGAGGTAAAAAGAAAGGAAAGTAATTGCTTGCTCTAGCTAAAAGGAGGTTGTGTAGGCCATGTGTACACTTCTAACTTGGTAAGAACTCCATTCTTCCAAAGGGCAGGAGGCACTCTGAAACCACACCTGCCCTTTCAACAGTGCGCCCAAACCACCACAGCAGAGCCCTCTGCACACGAGCATCTTTTCCTCCAGATGCTCTTCATGCTCTTCTGTGCTTACATGGACCCATAAAAGATATTTTGGCTGGGAAGGCAGTAATGAGAGATTTAGGATTGTTACCTGAGAGGCACAACCACAGTTCCAGGCCTAGTGCCAGGGAAAAGCTAAGTTTTCCGCAGACAAGGGAAGAACTGTGGGGGAAAAGGGAAAACTAGAGGTCTGCTCTGTCTGTAGCAGCCTGATAGTTCCATATCCTCCCAGACCAGAGGGAAGACACCTTTGCTTCAGACAGGAGGACAAACCCCTGGTCTGAGTAGGATGGAAAATTTAAACCTTGATATTGTCTTTCCCAGATTTGTGCTGGAAACAGTTCAAATGCCTGTGCCAGAGTGAACAGCAACATTTCAAAGTCTTGGTAAATAAATTCAAGATCCAGTTATAGCAACTTACTGCTTCCTTATAGTGAATAAAAAACACTTCTGTGGAGCAATGCTTCAGGCTGGATGTAGGTTTGTGAAGTTCCTTGTTCCTTTTGATTCAGTAATACATGGGGATGGTGGGCACTGCTCACTTTACAGCTCTGTCTGCCTGTTCCTGCTGGTGTGCAGCCACTACAACCCTGCCTCTTCAGACCATCCCTCGGGTTGGTACAAAACTCAGGGATCTTATGGTCTGCTCTCAGCTCTGTCAGGGACATTGCAATGGTAATCTTGCATTTTTACTTAGCTTTTCAGTCTCTTGCCTTGCACTTATGTTTGCATGATATCAAGGTTTGTGGAGTCTTAATTGAAACCTGAGGCCTCTAACCTCCACCAGTATGAAGAATAATCTTCAATTGTTGCCAAAGAGTCTGTAGGCCATGGTCAACGTCTTCTCCAAAACACCCTCCTGTGCCTGCTTAAAACAGAAGAGAAAGTTACAAAACAGGAGCCCACCACCTGCTTGGGAGTCGGCCTGAAATACACCAGCTGCAACTGCTGCTCTGCTCAAACAAACAACAGGGAGCTGATGTTACGCAATTCAGTAGCAAGGGGAAAGTGACCAGCAGCAACATTAACAAATTTACTCCATTCATTCACATTGACTTCATTCATTATCAGCATGGGACTGTTTCCCTTATACTTTTCTCCTCACAAAAACAGGTTTTCTATGCAATTTTCTCCCAGCTTCAAGTTGGATAAAATCTTTTTAAAACTAGCTGCTTAAAAGGAGAAAACAAAGCTCTTTGGCATGGCTTTGGAAATTAGCATCATTTGTGTCACTAGTAGGATATCACTGGGGATGTTGTTTAGCCAGAAAGGCTGTGTTTAGCCTAGTGACTGAAACACATCTTCGAGACACCCAGAGCACGTGTCCCTCTGCACAGCTTCTGCTTCCCATGGGGGAGTTGTGAGGCTGGCATCCCCCTGCTGCCACCACCACACCTCAGCAGAGAGGGACGTGCCTTTAGCACCACTCTGTGGCTTTCTTAACTGCTGATATTTCCAGTTTTCCTGTTCCTGCAGCTGGCTGTTGTTTAGACAGCTTCTATAATATTAGAGAGTTGCAATGACCGGTCTCGAGCCTGAAGCAGTATTTTCACTGTAAGCACTGCTGCTCAGCCCTTAGAAGTGGAGCTAAGTAATTCAGGGAGAATTTTATCTGACAACTGTAAACATGGTATGCATGAATTTTCATTAATATTTCACATGAAGAAAACAAGGCTGAACTAATCAGATTGTATTGCAATTTAGCCACTATCTCTGGTGATAAGCAACCACACCAAACCCACAACTCTCTTCAGTTGCCTCAGTTTAAAATTATCAAGGATATTTCTTTGTGAACAGCTTTTTGCCTGCTGGATCTTCTCTCAAGAGCTTACTTACATATTTTGATTTATAACTAAAGTCTGAAAAACTTTTTTTAAAAGTTCTCAGTCTGCATTCCCTGCTCCAAAACACAGTCCCTCCACGGCCCTTCTCAACCCACACTCCCTTCCCCTCTGCAGCTGCCCTTGCTTTACTGCACCTCCTCTTGCAGGGTTGCACAAGGCACAGGAGGAAAGAAGTCACCTGGCAGCAGAGACATCCACAGAAAATGATGGATACAAATCCCACCAGCCTCAGCAGGTTTCACATCTACCTGCTAGATACGAATACAACAACAATCCTCCAAAGGTACCCAGGCTGTGGAACAGTCAGAGAGTTGAAATATATTCACAAAACCATAGGAGCTCTCCCTCAGATTAGTACCGGAGTCTAGAGAATTCAACCTGAGAGGCACGGACACCTTCAAACTGTGCAACCACAGAGCTGTGGACAACCTGCCAACATTCTGCATTTCATTGCAAAGAAGCATCTAACTCCTCAAATGTAACATTGAGCTAATGTCAGCATTAACCCAGAAAACATATAGCTGCGTAACAGCAATTTGAACCAATTTCAGAAGCAAGCTGAAAGTATCATACTAACAAAATGCACTTTATGACCTAGTCCACACCTAGTTTTAGACACCTCAGAGACCCTTAATGGTTTGGGGCTTTTTTCTTTGTAGGGGTTGTTTCTGGGTTTGGTAATATTTCATTTACAGGAAGTTTGAAGACTGTATGCCAATATATGCACTTGCACCATATTTCTTTAAATATGTTCCAGGAAATGCCATACTCATGAACTGCTCTGTAATGTAATCCTTCAGACTGGAGCAATTCATAAGATCCCAAGAACAAAAAAAGCTTTTTCAGCAGGTATAGTTAATCAGGAAGTGAGTACATGCCATATTAGTATCCCCTCAGGGTTTCTAGTCCTCAACCAGAGCATGGCCAGTTTGTTGTTTTGCTGGGAAAGCTGTCACAGGACAGACGGACTCATTAGAGCTCCATTCCCACGTTCTCTGGAGTTCGGAGCAGCTTTGCCATCTCTGCTCTGAGATCTGTATTGGTTGTAAACCAGGACAGACTTGAAGGAAAATTCTCGGCCCTACAGTCCAGAAAGTTCACAGTGTAAGAAGCAATTCACACCGAGGATAAACTGTGAAATGTATTCTTTAAAGTGTTTTAGTATCATTTTTTCTTTGAGCCTGGTGCTGGAGGTAGATATCTCTTTGACACAAAGCTCTTTGTCCCACCACCAGTGTAAGAGCTCCAGGGACAAAACTGCAAATTGGTTTCCAAGTCTATTTTAGGAATGGCTTAACAATCAGAAGAGGAAATGTGATATTCAAATCAAATGGCTAAATTTTTCAGTATTAAGGGTGATGGGGCAAGATCTGCTCTAACAGCACAGAAGAACAAAATGCAAATATTCTAGCGCTGAGCAGCTGTGGGCCAGCACCTGCTGATGTCACACATTTCTACCTGCTGACTTTGGTAGCAAATAAGGCTGTAGGGGAGCTCCTGGGGGACAGCTCCTGGGTGTCCCTCCCCCAGCACAGCACAGCAGTCGATGGTGAGCAGCATTCTGGCTGCAGCTGCATCCCCCAGCACATCACCGTAAATTCCAGCTGCCCAGCAGCCTCCAGCAAACATCCACCAGGGAACACTTATACCATCACATGAACACCCCAAAAAGCAACAGTTTGAGGAACACAGCAGCTCTAAATATTGCACCTTCCTTCTCCCTGCTGGAGCAGACTCCATTTGAAGAGGATAACAAATTCCATCAGGCTGGCACATCAGGCAATAACCTCCCCAGCACAGAGGCACACGGCTCTCTGGAGCCTGGCAGGATGTGACACAGGCACCTGGGAAGCACTGCTGCATACAGCAGCTAAGGGTGCCTGCACAGACACTCAGTCCAGCTCATCTCAAACTCCACTGTTTCCAAAAACTCCACTGATAAGAGAATAAAAAATATACACATAAGTAAACCCAGCTTTGTTTGCAATTAGCAGAGAAAGCTTTCTTAGTGTTCATATTAAGCTATTTTTGAATTGGTACAGTTACTTAGTGCTCACTTGCAAAAGCAGAAGGCTTTTATAGATTCTTGCCAGAGAAGTAAAACAAATGCTATCAGGTGACAGCATAACACAAAGGCACCAAAGAGAATGGAGCAGTGCCTATTTACAGGAGCAAAGGATCCAGCCTCCAGCATCCTCTGTGCATTCAAATTAAGTGGACACACTGCAACCTTTCGTCTGATATAAAAAGTACTGGAAAATCACTGTTGGTGCAAAACCAGCTGTGCCTTTGTACTGGCTTTTCCTGTGAAGCACATCGTGTGCATTTGCTTGGCCTGATTCACAAAACAAGGCACCCAACCATACACCACACAGCAGGTGTGAAATCCAGCCACGTGCTGCTTTAGGGGTGTCTGTATATCCCACTGCTTAAAAATCCAGCTGTCGGTGGCACTGGCACTGGGGGCAGGTCCGTGCTCTGAAATGTGGCCACTTACGGGAAATGGGTACTGCTCTGCTTGTCTAAGGGTCTGTCAACACAGGGGAGATTTACTGAGGCAATTATCCTGCCTGTAACAGGGCACTAACCTGCTACAGTCACTGATGCAACTCCTAGTACTGAAGTACTTATCTGCAGTTCAGATTAAATTGCTTTGAATGCAATATAATTATTACACTGACAGAATCGTAACAGCAAATATCCCTTTGCAGACAAGTTCTAAGGAGCGAAAGGCTTTTCTGCCCTGGAAAAGACGAGGCAGATACAAATAATGTATCATCAGATTTTTTTCTTATTCCTATTATCTGTCTCTGCTAACAGCCTACATGTCACGAAGCTTGAGCTAATGGACTGGGCATGGTTTTAAGACAACGAGTGTCTCATCTCTGGTTTTCACATGCTGAGAGACAGCAGGTAAGTCACCTGTTCTTTTTGCCTTTGGGTTTGTTAGTAGCACCAATATTTTTTCTGGCAAGTCAGCAGAGGAAAAATGCCTATTTAATAGTCACTGTCTAATTTTCCTATTTCAAATGCTTTTTTCTTCATAAAACTGATTAAAATAAACAAGATATCTATTGCCCCAGCATTCCACATTACCACATTACCCAGAAATATGGTTCCTCTGTTCAATGTACCTGATGCTGACAGTTGCAAATGGTTTACAAATTTAGAAACTATCTGAGCTCAAAACTCATGTCCTTTGTATGAGTCTAACCAGTGTAGTTCCCTGGAGACAGAAGAGGAAGAGCAAAACCACATTTGATATGATACTGTCGCCTTCAAGCCACAGAGGAAGAAGTTCTTTGTTTCCAATAGCATTTTACCTGCAGTGCTGCAGAGATGCATGAGGTGACTGCCACTGCAGATCTCCAAAAATAGGTCTTTCTACACTATCTCACCCTGCTGGATGACTGGGACATGCAGTAGGTCACTCTCTGATTGAAATGACCTTAAAGTGTATTTAAGGTCATGATAGGTCAGTGTTGGTCTAGTCTCAAAAACCACACCCTCCCACAGTCCAAGAGCTGTGCTGCGCCACTGCTCCAGACCATGATGGGCTGCAGAAACAGCAGCACCTGCCAGCCAAACACTGGCTCATGGGAGCCCGTGTTCCTCTGGAGACCCTGATACAGCATCTCTCATTCCTTTGCCAGCTGTGGCTCCCTATTCCCAGTAGAGGCTCTATATGGTCTTCATAGCCACCCACCTATGCCCTAACTAGCAGGCTTTCAAAATTAGGGGATAGCTAATGTCATGTATTTGAGGGCTGGATGCCTGGACTATCAAAATGACTTCAGGCTTTCTTTGGGGTAGCTAAGTCAGAGCATCCTTTTCTGAGACTGATTTTCTTTGCTTGCTTGGGTAACAGGTGGGAGCTAGGGGCAACCTTCCTTCTTATTTTCAGGTGCCTGCCAGCACACAGGGGTGTGGGCACAGCTGCCGGAGGCTCTAGCAGGTGCCCAGTCACAGTGAGAAGCAGCAAAGCCTTCACAGCACCCTGAGGCATTCCTGGCAGGGAGTTCCACAGTGGAGATGCTCAGCCTGGCATCAGCACTGGGGGAACCGTGCCATGCTGCAAAATGACCCGTCAAGAGCTCGGCTGCCCTGTACCCTTCACTTTGGGTCTGGACCCTGTACAATGCCCTATATTAGACACACACTGCACCCTGCCCACCTTCCACTGGGGTCCTGGCATGGAAGAAGTGTTTCAGAGACAAAGAGTCATGAGAAACATCTAAGCAGATAACAGCTTGACATAAAAGAGAGGAAGACAGTACCCCCTTCAGACCCAACCTGCAAATAAGTGAAAAAAGACAGTACTCCCAAGGCAATAGCCCAAGATGATTCAGATTAAAAGCCAGTGATGTGCCATTAAACTCCTGAGAACACCTAGGGATGCGAATTTTTCCTCTAGTACTTTCCAATAGCAAAGTGTAAATCATGTGAAAAGGTATGTGTGTCCTTCTCCAGCCAGCTGGCACAGGGCATAGTTAGCAGGCTGAAAGAGATGGTGTATCCTGTGAAATGCCTGTGAGAAAAAACATGGTCAATATGCCAGCACCTGAACATGAAAATATCAACCTTTTTTTTTCCTCATAACATGGAAAATGTGCATCCATACTGTTTTCCACAAAGCAGCAAAAATGAAAAACACTAGGAACATCTCACACACAAACAGTTTTGGATAAATAAAAACAAAGGTGGGGATACATAAAGGTAGCGTTTGCATGCTACCCATCTAAGAGTTTCACACACTGAAATGTCTGCATGATGTCCTGGCCTCACTGAGATTTGGAGTCAGTTTTATCCATTGAGAATAGATGAGGTCTTCCACTTAGGAGAAAATGGACTTCAAGTTTAAGTCATCAGCGGGGATAACACCTGGAACCTTTCTGCATTATAATTTATTTGCTTTTTTACTCAAAAATATCCTGAAATATTTAAGTTAGTATCCTTTTGAAATATTCACAGCTTAATAAAGTATAACTGTCATATGCTATAAATACTCACTTCACATAGTCAAATTGATGCCATGATGATTTTTTGCTTTTTCTTTTATACCCCTTTTATATACTCTTTTATATAGCTTTTATGTATTCTTAGTGCTTTTAGCCCACACAGTTATAATTCTTTAAGTCTGATAACTTCCCTTAGACCCAGTATCTCGTTAAGCCAAGAGACCAAACATTCTGGAAACCCCAGACCCCGAGGGCCTCTCCAGAACCCATTCTGTAAACAAAGACAGGCCCATCCAGGGGGAGGGTCCCTTGGGTGGGGGGTCTCACCCGAGTCCCTCACTGGAGAANATAAATACCGAGGTAAAACCCTTTTTCCCTCTTAACTGTGTTCAGCTCTCTTAATTTTAAGATCGGGAAAACGTGTCAAAATGACTAATTCATGATCTTGCAGGTACTAAAACGTGCACACCCTTACCTGACAAACAGAAAAAATTCAATTTCACCCATGTGGACAAAGATCTCTGGTGATGTGGTATGATTCTTGAGGTTGCATTCTGCAGGGCCAGGAGCTGGACTTTGTAGATCCCTTCCAGCTCAGGATATTCTATGATTCTATTAGCAGAATGGCACATTTTAAAATCAGTATTCCCAAAGCACCTAAACATATGACTCATGTAAATATTGCACTGTACAGCTTCATACTTCTGAATGAGGTTGTTCATATTTGCTAAACTAAAGAAACATATGAGTCTTTGAAGGCATGGGGAATAGTTTGAGACACTGAGCTGTACAAATGAAAAAGAAACAGAGATCACACAAGCAAAGAGATGACAAAGATCAGCATGGCATGGCTACCTCACTTTTTGGGTACTTTTAAGAAAAGTATTAGATATTCAGGAGATGCTGAGTATTTACCTTCAGAGAAAAATCAAGCCCATCTGAAGGTGCCAGACAATCAGCCCTGCCCCTGAGTTTCACTTCTGCTGTGCCAAGAGACATTCTGCCTCACCTCAGCAAGCTTCTGAAAAACCCTGTAAAGACTATGATGGAAGGTGCCTTACTCCAGGACACATGGATATCACAGCCCTGGGAGTCAAATAAATATCTGGAAAAGCCATCAACCACAGTGTGAGCAGTAGTTTCCTTCAGTGTTTTTCTGCTGCTTGTTTTAAATTTGGTTCTTCCTTAATTTTTAATCTCTGGCCTGGAAGGCCAGCACTGAGTGGGGAGTAGCGTGTGGGTCATCCCAGGCAGCATCTCAAGCTCCAGCACTCCGAGCAGCTGCTCCAGGCACCAAGGGAAGCTGGAGATGAAGGGCATTGTGCACTTTTTAGGCATAGGTTGTTAGAGAAGTTGCCTGACACTTTTTTGGTGCGGGCTCTCGTTTCTAGGAAACATTTTGGTAAACAACTTTGAAGTCAAAATGAAAAATTAGAGCCTGAGTGCTTTTCTTGCTTTTATCCACCGTACCTTCATGACTGTACTCGTCCATTTAAATGGCAAAGCAGTGCTGAATGCAAACAGCCTCCTTCTGCAGGCTGTCTCCACAGTTCAATTACCAGTGCTTTAACAGTGCTAATTAGCATTCCTCAGAGCTAGATCTCTTTGAGTGACAGGTAACCATGGAGAGTCACAATCCTGTAGGTGATCAGCAAGAGTCTGACTTTTCTTTTTAATTAAAAATTAGAAATGCCTTAAACAAAAATAATAATTCACTGATTTATGCTATTATCCCAGGGTTGCCAAGCTGGTGAGAATAACATTAGTGCTGTAAAAATGAAACAATTTTTAAATGAATAGACTAGGGCGATAGAAAGGAGAGCAGGTTTATTATCTGTAACAAGAGAATGTACTCATAATGATGGTACAAAATAGTAGACACTTCTCCAGAGAGTTGGCATGGAGACCAAAAATAGGACACTTTCCTGAATGTGGGACGGGATTGCCCCAATTTATTTTAGATTTTAACAAGATAGATAGATAAATACTAAGTCCGTTGCACAAATAGAAATTTCATAGGGATATCGTTTCAGTAAAATTTAACCATGGGTTATATTGAGAGATAATACTGCATCTGGCCCAAGTGGGTGCCAAGACTGGAAATTGAATCAGCCAGATAATCAATTAGTGAAAATTGTTTTCAATGTAACTATGCCATTTCCCGTCAGCTAATGATCTAGGTCTCCTTCCAGAAATGGACTCCAGCAGCAAAAAATTCATAGTCATATTTTTGAAAACGGCAGTGGGTCTAACTCAGCAGTGTTGACCCAACCAAATCTGAATATCATTCATCAACAAATAAGGAACATTTTTAAGCTGAACTTGCCAAAGATAAGAGGATGGATATATGAATATTTGTAATTATGAAATATTTTCCAACACCAAGTCATCTCAACTCAGCAAACTCATTAACTGTAGATTCTAATGAAAATAACTGCATGTAAGACAATAAAAGGAAACAGATGATTGAGCAAAAATTATTCTAATAACCAGCAATCACAATGCAGAATTCTAGCCACTGTTCGTAGGCAAAATCATGGCTGTTAATTGTGAAGCACATATTCAATAAGGGGTTTTTAAACCTTCACATAATTTCTTTCCTATATGCAAAAAAAAATTAAAAACCCCAAACCCAAAACTCAATATGGTTTGCTTTCTTATGGAGGTATTTACATCTTTAATGTAAATGACAGTTCGATTCAACCCTATACAGGAAGGAAAGAACTAAAGATAATTGCACCTGTATCAAAATTTCTGTCAGATTGCATAGTACTATTTCAATTTGTAATTGAAATGTTAACCACAAAGTTAATTTCTACAAGTCCTGGGAGGAATAGTTTCCTAAAAACACAAGTAAAAAAACCCAGCTATCTTTCCGATTTACCAAGTATAAATGCAAAGTAGGCACTAGTAAAATAAATACCCCATTTTCAGCTCATTTATTTAATGTTTTAAGCTTACAAATGGATAACAAAGTATCTATCTATAGCTGTCAAGATATGCAAACAGCCAGGGCTAGTCACAGTTTTACTGAAGTTTATAATACAATCAAAGAAAGAAAGAAAAAAAAATGATGAGACATCTGAGTCTAATATTATCTTCATTTCTTTCTGTATTTACAAAAATATCAGTCA
The DNA here is from genome assembly GCA_013400235.1 of Oriolus oriolus. Classification (NCBI taxonomy): domain Eukaryota; kingdom Metazoa; phylum Chordata; class Aves; order Passeriformes; family Corvidae; genus Oriolus; species Oriolus oriolus. The sequence goes on from VXBT01009623.1 coordinate 777,019, forward strand.
CTGACAGATTTTTTAACTCTGCTGAATGCTCTGAACTTTTTCTTTTTGAAGGAGAAATTTTACAAGCAAGCAAGTCAGAGATCTGGCTTTGTGCTGTTGAGAGACTCAAGCGCTACCCAGCCTGCGAGCTCTTATCCAGAGAGGAGATCTCAGCACAGCCGTAGCAGATCTCAGCCTCAGCCACCCCTGGTGACTCCCAGGAAATTCAGTTTGACTCCTTACTGGTTATCCACACACTCAGACACACATCTCCAAATTTTTAGATCTTGTAATCTTCTTCTTACTCTCATATTTCAAGGAAACAATAAATCCAGTTTTATGATGAAGCTATTTTGCTCTAAATTCAGTCTGCTTTTGTATCCATGTAGAATGGTTCATTCAAATACTGCAGACTTTAGTCACCAGCATGGACAGAAAATTCTTGATAAAAGACAATTAACTAGTAGAAAATAAGTCTCAGAATAAAGGCAGCCTGCTTTGGAGACCAGGTTTGTCAGCTCGTTTTGAAAGCTGTTCTGCTTTCCTTAATCTCTACTGCAGTGCAAGGGGAGCAGCAAGGGGAAAGAGACAGCTTCTGCAGGAATGGGGCAGGAAAATAAATCCACCACTCTCTTGCCACAACTGCTCCTGTCCTTTCTCTTGGAAAGAAACTCTTTTTTATCTGCTAAACTATCACCTACTGAAAGACAAAGTAGATTCGAGCAACTACAAAAATCACAAAGATTCCTGTCACTAAGTTCCAGATTTTAAGAGGTAGCAGAAACGACCATCATCTGAAACGTTGAAGAATTTTTTGAAAAATAAATGTGTTTGGTTCAGAGTTTAAATAAAATCATTGAAAATGAAACCTTCTATAATATTACTGTGCTATTTAACAGTTTATATCCTTGTTGCTTCACTTGCCAGAATAATTACATCCTGGCAAGTTTAGGGTTTCAAAGATTAATTATCCTATCCAAAGAGGATTCATTTCTTTCCCTTCATGTTGGTAAAGCTATCAACATGCTTATGTTGTACTAACAGGCTATAATCCACTCTCTGCAGCATCAGAAATTTTGAAATACAAAACAAGCTCTCTGCTAGCTCTCAGCTGAGGGATGAAGTTCAGTGAAAAGGGAGCCGATAAATTCCCCCCAAAATGGCTCTCAGAATTTCTCAGCAACATCCTTCAATATTACGGCTCCCATGCCTTGCCCTGTGACTGCCAGGCTGGAAGGACTGCTAGCTGGAATATCTTGTTTTTTCCCAAAATCTTTGGCAGTATCTCCATCACTCTCATCCTTCCCCAAAAAATCAAGGCAAGCAATCAGATTACCTTCAGTAAAACTTGTACCAAGACTTAAATGTGCTCCTGTTACCAATTCTGTGGTTGATTCTGAGGGATATTTTGGTATTAGTAAATATTTATAAAACTTCAGAATTTTATATAAGCTATTATTTCTCCTCTTCCCTGACAGAAACCCTCTGGCTATGAAAATTGACTGGCATTTTTCTGAAACCACACTCTGCTTCTCTTCTTTCAACTTCTGCCTCACACATATTAAAAACAAAAATAACCCAGTCCAGTCTTCCCATTAATCTACATGTAGGCAGGCATCATAGGGCAATATCAACAGTATTTTTGATTTTTTTCTTTAAAGGGTCTGCAATTCTTCACCAGTCTTTGACTGTGGAGATAGCTCCCAAAAGCAGGAGTCTTCACAGGTGGTGCTTTAACACACCGTCTCTGTCCTACTGCGATAACCTCATCTTGCTTTCATGATTTCTTTATGTTTTGAAATGTTTACAGGTTGATACAACCCATTTTCTGAATAACATTGTTGTATGTACTAAAAATCTGCTGTTTAGGAGTCCCTCTGGATGAGAGAACAATTATACAGCTGAAAATACTTTCCTCAAGATAAGAAGCAAAACCTACTGAAAACATTAAATTATTAAAGTGAAGAAATTGCTCTCCTGAAGGATAGAGTGTAATTCTGTAAGATGTGCTTCTTGCTGAAGAGCCCAGGCTGGCTGGTGCTCTAGCCCCCTCCCCAGGGTTCGGGCATGCCCTGGGGGTGCCCAGGCTGGACCCTGCCACAAGCCCTCAGCCATCCCTGCAGGCTGAGCCACAAAGCAAGGGTGTCACTTCTCCTAATTGCACCCTCTGCTGTATTTCCACCAACCTCAGAAGAGCCCTCAGGTGTGCTCTGCTGCCTGCACTCAGAAGCAGGCACACTGCCCATGGCCAGCAAGGAATCCACTCTGCTCCTGACTCCAACACAACCCAAGAGGTCAAAAGTTGAGTGTGGCACACACAGTTATTTATTTTCCTATTATGTTTTGTGTTAGGTCCATTTTTGTGTCATTTTCTAGAGATAGCAAACTGAGACTGGGCTATGGATCTGCTCTCAGGCTCCCTTGTGGAAGCACACATAGGAATGGTGTTTTTTGCATGTGGCTAATTTCTGGTTAAACATGCGTGGCACAAGAAAAGAGAAGGCACAAGTCAGACATCCAAGAAAATAAGTTTTGCATCTCTGTTTTTAAAGAGGCTGCTGGAAAAGCTGCTGGCAGCTGCAGAAGCCCTGCCTATCTTGGCTACTCCTTTCAGACTTGGTGTCAAAATGGAAAATTTCAGTGCTGTCCAACGGAGATGCTGCATTTCTACTTTCCCAGGAACAGGATAGAAATCGGAAATTAATGAAAGCCTACTCCCGTTTTTCCTTTGGCAGCAAAGAGGATGAAACACATCTGAAAGCCTAGAAAGATAAAAAGTAGTATGCATCCTCTGATTCCAAACAAGAGGAATTAATTGCAAAGAAAGAAAACGTGATCACAGAGTGAGTTTAAAATGTACATATGCAGGTAGCTGTGCACATGTGACAAAAATTCCAAATGCATAAGGGAAAAATTTAAGTTTCAGCAGTGTTAAAAAGCTGTTTGCTACTTACTTATTTCAGCAGGCCGTAAGTAATTTTTTATATTCAGCAGAACACGACAGGATGTATTTCCTTCAGGTACAGCAAACTAAGTATCTTGAAAGGCTGCATTGTTTTGTTCAAACTAAAGAGAAATAGTTGATGACTGAATAAGAGTATGATCTAAAGCCTATTGAAATCAATGGAAAGATTCTCATTGACTTCTCCAGGCTTTGGATCAAGCCTCAAAAGAGCAGCTATTTCTCTCTGATACAGCAAGGAATCAATTCCCTCTCCCAGCGGTACTGTAAATAATTCAATATTTTGTCTCAGATCATTTCCTAAGAAAAATGATGAGGATGTTGTTTAAGTGGGCGATACCCTGAAGTGACAGAGTTTACAATGCATTCAGCCATGTAAAACCTGCTCTGTGCTGTGTGGCTGCACAAAGGCAGGGCAGTGAGAGCAGCCCTCGGACGCTCAGGAGTCCCTCCCTCCCCGCCCGCCGGCCGAGGGACAGCACGGTCCTGCTTCTCTCCTCGCTGGCCAGGAGAGACAGAGGAATTTTGCTAAATCGCAAGGAGTGCCCACACCATGACAACTCTTTAAAGAAGCAGCATTATTTTATCTTTGCAGTAAAATCGTGATCTCTTTGCACAATTTCTTTCGATGTCCACAGAACGGCAAAAATTGCAGTGCTGATAATGTTGTTATTTACCAACAAAATTTATGCTCTCACCATTCTCCAATGCTTTTGCTTTATAGAGCAAAACACTATACAGAAACAATATCTTCTTTCGCAGCTCTTTTGTTCCACATGAAAAATTAATCAATACAAAGCAAACCAGCATTAGATTGAGGAACTCTACCCCAAACCGCAGCAAAACCTTACTAATTTTTACTGTCCTGCCATAATCCGGTGGCCTTCTGCACACTGATCCTTTTCTCCTGTAAACTGGAGAAGCCTGCTACAAGTTGCTTACGGGGAGTTTGGAGGTGAGGCAGCATCTATGCGGTCTCCTGGACACGGAGGCTGACAGGAGCACAGCCCAGCTCCCAGCCATGCTGCCTTTGAGCCAGCAGCAGAGCAGTGCTGGGATGTATCGTCCCCTTTTGCACAGAAGGACAGCAATTTGCAATACACTGTTTTAAGAGTCGGGGGGCAGGGGTTGGGGGGGTGGAAATAATCCCACTTCTCCACTCCCACCTGGCAGCTACCTAGAAACACCTGACAAACGGGCAGGATGAAATTGGTACTGAACTGCAACTGGGTTGATGATCCCCCTTCGCTGTGAGTTACACCTGTGGGGAGCAACCTGCCAGCAGCCTCTGTGATGACTGCAGACATGGCAGCTCTGGCACATCTCTCTCCTCATTCCCCACACAAAGCACAGCCATGCTTTCATCATCATTTGTGGAGAAATACTAATCAGCATCTGTCCAAGCATGCTCTTGTTTCCCTCCCAGCCTCCTTGCTGCCTGCACATAATGTGTACTCACAACTCCTGCTCGCTGTGCATTTCCAGTGCTTACAGCACTGGGTGCTGCCTCAGGTGCACTGTGGTGCCCGTCCCAAAAGCTTGCCCTGACTCCTGTGCAAAGTCTGGAAATCCTCACGCACAGAGAGAAATTTGCTGCCAAGGCCAGCTTCCCCTGCCAGCTCTTCCATAAGAGCAGGAAAAGACACAGGCTCTTCCCCTTGTCAGGGCTGCTCAGTTTCAGATGGGTTCCGGAGATCGGCTGAGTGTTTGTGCCAGAGCCCACCCAGCTGCTCTGCCGGGCTGCTGCTCACCACTGGCACAGCTGGGACAGCCACGGGGCATGGCTGACTGCCCAAAACACTCGAGAAATCATCCTCACGGCTGGTACAAAATACGCCTGCTCTCCTCTCAGACACCAGGAAGCGTCTGGTCTTGGCAAGGCCAGGGAAGGGGATTCTCAGCATCTTTCCTCTGCCATTTGCCTAACACTGCCACATACAGCCTGACTTCCCACCCACCCCCAAAGTACTTCTGCTCCAGTTTCAGAGGATTATGTTTGCTAAATTGAGCTGCTACCCAGAAAAAGAGGCTCAGAATATTTCTGACACATCCTTCAATTTCGTCAGAAAGTGCCCTTTTGATTTCTCAGGCATCAGGACATTTAAAAATGATGAATTCCAAAGACATGATAATAATCAGATACTGAAAAACAAACACCATCCAGACTTCTAATCAGAGAAAAAAATTTTCTGTAGATAGATGAATGCATTCCAGCAAATTTGATTGTTGCTTTTATATTATTGCCATTAAATCTCATACTTTTCTGGAAAAGGCTTTAAAATAATGCAGAAATGAGCCTTTAGTTCTATATCTTTTCATTTAAACAGTTTTCTCAAACCTTTCAACTCACATTCCTCCTCCCAAATCAATTTTTTCATTAAACAATTTGTTGCAATACCAAGGGGAATTTGGCAAAATAACGTATTTAGGAGTCACTGTACAAAAAATATGATCCACCTCTTTGATTCCCTATGTAAACCTACAAAGATGAGTTAATATCAACATCACTCAGCCATGTGAATTGCAGTAACAATGCCTCGTGAGTAAACTCTAGGACTAAAAACAACAATTTGAATTCCTTGTTTTAATTCGAATTTCAAATTGGGTTTAAAAGAGAGCATAAACAGCTTTTTGCACTTTTGTTATGAGCAACAGACAAGAATAAATATTATAGTTAGAAGCTTTCTTCTAGCAAAAACCATTTAAACTAGTTTATACATTAAATATTTCACCTTCTTGCATAGAAATTTTGGCACTACACACAGAAGACACATGGGTTTTTTTCCCCTCACCACATATGAGCACCAAACTGAGTCTTTACCCCCTTTCATTATGCCTTAGACTCCACAGCTTGACTGTCACACTGAAAAGACCACAGTACACATCTGTCTGCATCACTACAGCCTCATCAAGAAGGCACAGAGTAATGCCTACGTGTACGTCCGCCCTACACCTCCAACCATTTTATTTAAAAAACAGGATGAGATTCTGCCACAATCCCACGAGTAAAGGGGAAAGGCAGCACAAGAATTTAGGAGTTATACATATCTAACCACAAAAAAGAAATTAGCTGCTAAAACACCACTTCCTTTTCTAATGAGCAATTTTATACAGCAATGAATAAAATAAATTTGAGAGCTGCAATTTATTACAAGCAAATTAAAAATCCTCGGAGCACGCAGAAAGTAAATTTAGGAGGACAGAGAAAGTGAATTTATCAGGGAAGACACTGCATCCAGTTTTCAAATGTATTAACCCCTGACTGAGACAGGGGAAAAATGTTCAGCTTTTTCTTTAACCAGCCTTGGTCCATGTTATTAAACACACCCCCGCTGTTGATAAAAACCGGTGGCACCGGAGACCCCACACTGGCTGTCTTGCCTCTTTTCCACCCCAAGCATGGCTCTGCCTTTGGGAGGCTCCCAGCCGGATCCCACACTGCCAGGAGCATGTGTACGCCCGCTCTGCTGCCAGACACACAAAACCTCATTGCAGCCCCTTTGATTCGGTACTTTCTGTCCCTGCCTAGATAACTTTTCAGAAGCTGACAGAGCCTTTACAATTTAATTGGTGTTGACACCTTTTGAAGCAATGCCTTGAGGCGCCGAGGGTCATTGTCTACTTTATCCTGCTTTTCTGCGGCTGCCTCCATTTGGCTACCTTGCAGCCTGTGGTGCTGTGGTGGCCCCTGCACTCTTCATTCATGTTTGTACTTGTACTGAGTCCCGTTACAAGGACCCTTGTTAAACGCCCAGCAGGCAGCTCTGAATAGAGATTTTGACTATCTGGGATTTGAAGGCCTCTAGCAATAAGGGAGAAAGGCCTGTAAACACAAAAGTATCCCAGTAGCAGTGGGGCGTTAACGTAATCACGCATTTATGCCACAGGACCTCAGGACCAAGCTCCTTACTGTCGATTCACTGGCTATTAAGCCTTGGTAATTAGGTGGTTTCCCGTGACTTTTCTTTCCTGGGATTCACCAAATATCATTTTCCATATGTCCCTTTTTCCCAGAGCAGCTCTACACTCTCACACATTCAATAAACCAGGCAGATGGTACCATGTACCAGGCTCTGAGCAGCCAAAGCCAATTCAGAGCAAGAAAAAGGATTTGGCGTGGCATTCCCAAAGCTGCCCAGGAAACCTAGATCCAAAAATCACAGAGGTCACACAGTCTCATGATGCCAAACACATCTCTCCAGGTTCAGCCCTGCAGTGCCTGTAACCAGTGAGAGGTTTCTGGGTAGCCACATTCCCAAAGCAGCACTAGCACAGAAGGTGAACAGGACAGAGCACTTTGAGAACCATCTTTTACTTCATAAACAGCATTTAATATGCATTTCTCTGATGCTTTCCACGTTTAAATAATTAAGTCTCTCAAATTTCCTACTGAAAACGCAAAGGACTTGCTCACTTCATTTGGACCTAAGTGCCAATGGGGCCACATCACAGTAAAACACAGCCTCAAATACTGTATTAAGACAGTGAATGAACAAGATCATAACCAAATAAAATGGAAAATAACATTTCAGTTAAGTAAATATTTCAGTTAAGCAAGATATTAAAGCATGGCCAGAATGACCTCAGTGGCAATTTCCTATTTGAAAAATTCCCTGTTCTCCCAAGAAAAGAGTCTTGCTCGTCAAACACAAAGGCTGGACTTTGCATTTTCCAACACCCTCTCTGCCACATTTCAGAGTCTGCTTTTCCACAGTCACTCTGAAATCCAGCAGTTCACCTATAGATCTCTGACAAATGAGACCTGTAATTCTACTATGGTGCTGCCAACTCCTCCCACATTCAGTATCATTCGGTCCTTTGCCATCTGGGGGGTGCTTGTCCCTGTATCCATGATCCCATCAAACCCTTGTTTCTATTGTGGAAAAAAGCAATCAGAACCAGGCCCCGGTGCACACCTGCATCCCATGGAAACTGGGATCTGACTCCAGATCTTTACTCCTCCTCCTCGTTACCTCTCTTGTTACCCTGCAGTCACACCTCCCAGCCTCTCATTCGCAGCCATTCTCCTTCCCTCTGTCCCCAGCCTGCTAGAAAGAAAGCTGCAGCTCCAGGCTCTGTATCTGAACCAGTGCCATAATGATACATTTCCACTTGCCCAGTTAACCTGCAACCACGAGTTACCGAGATTCAGAACAAAAACTTTTCTACAGACAAAGCTGCATTCAACTGTGGTAAAGGACTCACCTTCCTCGTGCTTTATGAAATCCCTTCACATCTTTCCATGAGCTTCTCTGGCATGGCGCATGGGGCTTTACGGAAGTACATCAAACTCCAACAAACAGGACAAAAAACACTCTGTGCAGGCACAGTGGAAGAAAGGAGTGGCATTGGAGAGGCCAGGCTGGCCTGGCTGTGAACACACACGATACAGAGTTTCACCTCCAATGACAGATGTGCTGGTCAATTAGCGGAATGTAAATAGTGCTAAGAACAGCTTCCAGCTCAACACGCTTTAGGCAGCTCTGCCAGGAGAGGTTTCCCTTGGCTGACAGAGGCAAATGCTTTGTGCAAAGGTGAGTGTCCCACCAAGAGCATGAGCGGTGATGCTTTGCTGCACAGGCAGCAGAGAAAGTCACTGGATGAGAGTTGGTTACATCCGCCTATGCGTCTGCTTCCTTGAAGGCTACGGTCAATCCAAAAGTCATCACAGCTGAGAGCACATGCTGGGGCAAAACTTTGCTTTTCTTCCACTTTCGTCATCTCATACAGAGTCTGCAGGGTTGCTGGCTAGGAAATAGATAGTAAAGAAGCTCATCTAGACTGGCCACTATACTGTGTATGTTCAGCTGAAGTTGTCACTTGCCATGATTAAACCAAAGCCATAACACTTTCCTCATGGAGGCAAGGACTTTACAGAGTTCATTGCAAGGTACAGGATATTATCTACGTACAGAAACAGCCACCATGACTGCTCAGGTGAGAGGCTAACCTCCCTTTTTCTGAAAGTGACCTTTGTGCCCTTTTATTTAAGAGCCTTTAGTGAAGCTTTCCTTCCATTATTGCACTCAGACTCTTTCCAAGTCCCACCACTAGATACCCACCCATTCCAGAATCATTATGCTCATTTAGAATATTTGGTGTTTCCCTAACTATTCATTCAAAATAGCACAAAGTACAGGAACTGTTCCCTCAGATAGAACAATTTTCTGTTGTGTGCTTGTCTTACGGGTTGTGGAGGAAATACTAATTTTATTTCTGAAACGTTCAATATCCCTCTTTTGTTGCTTTTTTCTTTGTTTTGTTTTGGTGGTATTTTTCTAAATCTCCTGTATTCCCTCCAAGATGGGAAGAGTGTATTGTATTCAAGGACTTCTACACAGAGAAGCTGCTGAGCCAGAGGAATCCCCATGCCTGCCCTTCTTCCAAGACACTTCATGTGGGAGCTCTCTCACACAGCTTCCATGCCCCAAACACAGGCAGGCAGGAAGGGGTATCCCTGCTCTTTTGAGAGCTAGCAAGGAGAGGTTATATTGAGGTACAGCCTATGCCCAGCAAGGCACAAAGGCTCCCGCAGCATCTGCTACTCAGACTTGTATCCTTGGGGCTAAATAGTCATGCTGATTACAATGAGCTCCAAAATCTGCTCATTTTAGGGAGAAAATAACTAAAAAAGCCTAACTACATTTACAAGGGGAGTTTTTTTCTCCTTTGGGTTAGATTTATATCTGTCCTGGTTGTTGTCCAGGAGTTTACCTCTGATCTCCAGCACACTGAGGATGAAACTGTCCATCTGACTCTAGTTACCAAAAAAAGCAATACTGATCCTACCAGGCGTCAGAGGGGAGATTACAAATGAGAGAAGGAGCCACCCCAGCTGGTTGGGTACACTTCTAAATCCTTTCCTTTCCGCATCTCGCATTTGCTGTTTATTAAAGAAAAAATAATAATGCACTGTTTACCTAGTGCACAGGGTAGCTGTAAAATTTAATTAATCACTGTAGCTTAGCTTGCTGAGATTTTTCAATGAAAACCACTATAAAATGTAAGGCTTGCTATAAAGAAAACCCCTCAAAATTGCCTGACTTCCTGCTTCAGTATTGTACCTTGTGGGACCAGAGACAGGACACTGCCTACAGTCCTGATTCAGCAAGTTACTTGGATGTAAGCACATACCTAAGCCAGTGGACACCAAAGTGTGCATTGATATGGTTGACTTGGGATGACTTAAATTGGTGCTCTGTAGACTGTCTGCTTCTGCCTCTCCTGCCCCCCTCCAGGGGAGTCTGAATTACCAACGAATCTTTCCTTTTTACTTCCAGATTTCCAAACACAGAGTCAAAGCATGAGCCCCTATTTAATAGTACCTTACTTCATGAGTATCCCTATGGGTGTGGATGAGTGGGTACTGCACAGTGTGTTATTGTGAACAACAATTACATTTAGGATTGCTGACCTAGGAAAAGTGAAATTTCCCACCCCACCCCAACCCCGTCCATCCCCAGAACCTGGCTGGGATTTGCCCCAAGGCATAACACGCAAATGCACGTGGTGATACAAAAGATCAACGCTCTATCTCAAGTGCTTCTTTTGTCTTCTGGATAATTCAGTTTTATCACACAAATATGTACTCTTACAAGCTGATAATCCCCCCAGATCTCCTTTCTTCTAAATCACATATGCTAGAAGATAGCAAATATTCTCTTTTTTTCTTTTTTCCCTGATTTACAGACTTAAATAAAGATTAGGACATAGGGATAGGCTGAACACACAATGTTTCCTCGCGCTGCAGGTATTATTTTCCCTGTTCCAATCTGAACAAAAAAATCTCATGGGTTAATTTTTTCAGTTACAAGGAAAGGCAGAAAAGAAGAGGGCCCTTAGTGAGGTACAATAACATGTGCAGGTTTTCTTGGATCAATTGCCAGCATTGACACTGCATCCTTCAGCTAACAGTCTGTGATGAATGGTACCCTGTAGCATTGGAGAGAGCAACAGCAGCCAGGCAGCATGGGTGACTGCATGCCCTCCTAACCGGCTGATGAATCAAGAAACTCAAGAGAGACTCCGAGTGTGGGAGCTGGAGTGGTAAATGTTTTCATCTTTCTCTTTTATGATCTTCCCTTCTCCATTTATATAGGACATTTTAGAGATTGAGCTTTGTTACAAACTATTAGCCCAAGGCAGTGGGTTGGGGACGTGAGATCTCATGGAAAGACAGAGCACAAGAAAGTGTGAACAACTGGAACTACATGTGATATTAGTGGTTTGTTGTTGGAGGAATTTCTGTTTGGATTGTAGTTCAGACAGTTGCCTTGATGTACTGGAATGAAAATCAGCACCCAATGTGCCTAGAGACAAACCACAGAACTGTCAAAAAATACTTGCCTTTTTATCTCCCAGATTCTTGAATTCAAAATGAAAAGTCCCCATTCACCCACAGCACAAAAAACAGCTCGGCACTCACAGCACTGCACAGCACTACAGGAAACAAGAAAAAACAACTCCCCCCCAAGAGCACCAACATGAGACATTGGTGGATCCAACTGCCCAGATTGCTCTGGCACAGTCTGTGACACTGGAGAGCCTAACTTCAAGCAATCCCACCTCTGGTAATGGCCAACAGCCAGGGAAACACCCACTCAGCTTGACCAGATTTCAATTTGGAATTCAGTTTTTGTTCTGCATTTTTTTCCATAGAGAAGAACAGAAGAGAAGAATACGGTATTTGCTAAGTATATCATGACCCATACGTGACCAAGGCTTTAACCTGTGCACGACCAGTTTGTTCATCTGTGTTGCAGATTCAGCTCAGCCTGGTGGAAGCTCTCTATTCCCTGGGAGTCACGGATCCACACAGGCCAAGGATACGGGCTGGTGCTTGCCCACCCCACTGAGCTGGAAGCAACACCATGTTTGCCAGGCACTTAAAACACCCAGCTTCAGCAGAGCTTGGGCATGGAGGTTGTGCAATGGCTTCCCAGAAAACAAAAATAACCCACACAGGTGCTCATTTAAATAGCTGTAGGCCCCCTGTGAGTGCCAGGAATTTCTCTGGCCTCTTAACTAGCTACAGCTCTTAACTACCAAGATGAGAAAGCGAGCACAATGAAAATGATACCTTTCCTGGCACTGCGTGCTTGGAATGGCAACACGAGAGCCTCCTAGAGAACGCATAGACAAAAATCTACATGGAAAGTCCATAGAGAGAAAGGAATACCTAGGGACACCCCAGGAAAATTTGATTTCTCTAATGGTATGGCAACCTCACTCAAATATTTTATTTTAACTGAAAATTAGCAGTGATACAATGCTATGAGGTAAAATATTTCCTTGTGTTTACGACCACATGTCAAGGTGGGAATCACTGCGGGACCGAGCTCATTCCATGGGCACATTACAGAACTGTGTTAGGTGCCTGATAAGTCTTACAGAAGCTCTAGAACTGACCAAAATTAAAAATATTGTCTACAGATTGTTAAAACAGCCCTTGTTGTCCCTCTAATTGTGGGAAGATTAGTTGTGAGATTTTCTTCCTGTCACATAAATTGTTTGTTTTCCACTTGAGGCAAACCAAACTGCCTACTAGGAGAGCCCTGCAATGGAAATGGCTGAGGAACAGAATTCCCAGTTGTGAGAAACTGAGGGCTTTAACCAAAGGGAATTGTTGTTTCCTTATTATATTAATCAGTTTACAAAATACGAGACCATAAAAGAAAAGGGGAGTTCCCCTTGTTAAATATTTACCATTAAATCTCTGCAGGACTCCTACCGTAAGTCAGAGAGCAAGAGAAATCAAGTCATTTATTTCCTGCTCCATGGTGCACAGGATGCCTGCAGGATGGGACCAAAATCTTCACCCTGAAGGGAGCACTAAGGATGGAACTGTCTTCTCCCTCTGAGTACATCTTTGATGGGTGTAGTTTCCTCTCCTCTTTTGCTCTCCTTCATTAATTTTTATTAAATTACTTCATAGGAAAACTTGAGATCTGTGGACAAAGCTTTTAATGATAGGAAACTGAATGAAAAAGGGCCAGGTTGGATGGGGCTTTGAGCAACCTGGTCTAGTGAAAGGTGTCCCTGCCCATGGCAGAGGAACTGGAACCAGATGATCTTTTAAGATCCCTTCCAATACATATCATTACATGATTCTGTGAATGTTCACATTTAAATGTAGAGTTTGATTTTCAAAAGCAGAGGCTACAATAAATGAATTTACTAACGCACCTTTATTTTCTAATAAATTTTTTTTTGCAATGCTTTTTAGTTTGTTTTTTTAGTATTTTTAGTCCATATTTTGTCTGTCCTTGCTTATGGGAGCGGGAAATTTTGAGTCAACTAAACAAAAGTAACTTCCAGATCCTTCAGGCAGATGAAATTGAACATGCATACTGGAACATGCATACTGGGGAAAAAAAAAAAAAAGAAAACCTAACTTAGCCACAAAACCACAAGGAAAACCACCATTTTCACACTTAGGTAGAAAAGCATTTGAAAAATTGTAATAGTAAATCCCCAGATGGAAAGCAGGGTTGTCAGCAACTCAGGAGACACAGTGATGGACTCTTGAGTGAGGCAATCCCACATTAGAAGTGATTTGACTGCACAGTCAAAAAAAATCATAGAGGCCACTCTTCGAGTCCATGAGGATTAATGACATACCTTTCTACTCTACTTCAACAAGAAAAAGTCTTCCTTGGTCTACCACACCCATCAGAACATTCTCCCCATCACCTTCCTAACCCTCGAACAAAAAACCCATTGACCAACTCTCTTCATCCAGGGGAGCAGCAACAAGGAGAAGGAATGCAGATATCAGACATCGGTGAAGACAACAGAGGCAAACTGCAAAACCCAACAGCTTGGCCTGAAAAACTGCAGGTCAGGCTGCCTTCAACAAGTCAGTATTCTGACTGGTGTGGGTCACTCTAAGTAAAGGTCATATTTTGTTTATTTCTACTGGAAGAAGTGTCTGAGGAGGCCAACAGATGAACCCAGCAAGAGTGACAAATGTTTTGGTTACAGTTGCAGGTTGCTCTGGCAACCATGGGATATTCCAGGAATGTTTGCCCATAACAAAGCCTAAACTTGTCTGGAATATATTGAGGTTTCTTATAGTTCAGGCACACCTCATATGTAAATAGTCTGTGTCACTTTTAATAGTAATAGTAGAAATACTTGTTCTCCAAACAAGGCCAAATAAGGTTGCCAGAATTACTTCAGACAGGAAAATTAAGCTTTCCTATAATTCCAGTAGATGGTAAAATTCTGTGGCCTTTGGCCCTCAAAGGCTGATCCCTAAAGCAAGTCCCAGTGCTGCAGCTCTAGGGTGATGAAAGTAGCTGTCAGTGGATGAGTCCTGAAGTATTCCAACAGCCACAACGCACAGAAGTTCTGAGTTCACAGCATAACATGAGCTTAAAAATCACTGCCAAACTTGACCCATCTCCTCTAACCTGACTTTTGTCTGGTGGTATCCCACCTACTGGCTCAGTCTGGGAACTAGGTGAAGTCCGTATCTCCGTTAACTAACAAGAAGGTGCCGCAAGGAGGGGAGAGGTGAAAACATTCTCATTGACCTTGTGGATCTCTGGTACTGTGATACAAATCCTGGAGAAAGTAGAGTCAAAACACACCACTGAAAAAATAAAAATTTCCAGCCTTGAATTTCAGCCATGCAAAGACCACCCTTTCACCTCCAGCTCTCTACAGTTTCAGGCCAGAGTGGCCTGTTTTTGCCACTTGAATGGTGCTAAATGGAGTGGACAGAAACTCATATTGAGCAAAGCTCTTATGCAGAACAACCAATTGTCCTCCTGGCCTAGAGACCCAACACTGTGGATGTGGAAAATGCAATAATGGCACCATTAAACAGCCTCAAAGAGTCATTATTCCAAAGCAAAGATGAGGCACAGTGAAAAAGGAGTACTCATTACACTTACTTTAACAAGCAAAAGATATCAGACTTGGCCGGGTCAGTCCTGAATCTTTTCGAAGCACTTGGAGCTTGATTTTTTTCTGCTATATGTCAATAAGGTCAAACTTCCAAAGTTAACCTCTCAATTTGCATGGCAACGAAACACAGGAGAAGTCATACATTTATCAATATAGCTTAGAAAAGATGATATAATAGAGAAATATTCACCATTGAAAGTAAAACAGAAGGACTAAATAAAAGGACTCCACCTGCTTTTAATTTGAACCCGCAACACAAGGGAGAAGTTAAAACTCAAATAGGTACGTGCATTCCTTTGAAAAGCTAGATCTGTGCCTGAACAAAAGAAAGAGGCTTTTTACTTACCTCCTGTGGTATCAAAGAGCCCATTAAAAACCAATAAAATATTATGAAGCTTTTTCCTTTTGTGAAAAAGTGCAATTAATATCCTTCAGCAGATGATTATTGATTTTTATAAAGCAATTTACAGGCTTCTAAAGTCATGATTATTCAAACCTCTGGGGGCCAGAAAGGAAGAGTTTTCAGAAGTAGGAATCGTATTCTCATTTCCACATCAGCACAGCCAGAATTTACAGACTTCTGGTTTGGGGTTTTTTTTTTTTTGCCCCCAGGATATTTTTGTTGTTGTTGATGTTGCAGTGTTCCAGCACAGGATTAACCCTTTTATTCTCTCCCACCTGAGACAGATTTTTTTCGTGATCTATTCTTGAAGTATATTGCCTGTCAGATATTTATCCGCTGCTCATGGCTGGTGGGTTGGATGCTCAGCAGAGTAGACTTCATGTCAGAAAATCAGCAGCTGCTCATATATCACAGTGGTCATTAGCAGAGGATCATTCTGGACCTTTGCCCACAGCACCTTGCTATGGCAAGAGAAAGGCTATAAAACCCTAGGCCCTGTCAGCTGTTGTCATTTAGGTGAGAATTTATCAGGTCTCAGAGTGCCCTCTGACTGGATTATTATGAATAATGAATGAAGCTTTATGCCACACTGAGGCATTAATAAGACTGGGATGACTGGGAGAAATTCAGTCCAACATCATAGCAGTAACTTTGTGCGAGCGAACACACAGCTGGTGGGCTCGCTGGATTCAGCCTGTGTTAGACACTGCCACTGAAATGAGGAGCTCATTTAATTATTGAGCAAGGAGCACAATGCTTTTGGTTTAGCCTATGGGTGGTATTACTGACCTGCTCACAGAAAGCTTGCAACAAAGGGCTCTCTACCCTCCAACCAAACTCATTTTCTGTTCCTAAGAGGCTGGATCACTGAGCCCTCTCCAAAATAAAACGAGTGAATGTCAATCTTTGTATTTACTATTAATCTAGCCTTAAAAAAGAAGGATATGTAAGAGCAACCAGCTAACAATAACTCCCTAAAATCTCCTCACACAGAAGTCGTCTAACCTGTTGGTGATAACTCTGGGGATATTAGCCAGGATTACCAATTTTCTTCCTTGTTTTTCCTCAGTTCATTCAATATGTATCCCTACGGCGCACAAATGAGAAACAGGGAAGGAAGGAGACAAAAAGGCAGCCACTGACCTAACTTGGAGGGGAAAAAAGCAACAACAAAAAAAGCAGATGCACAGCAGAGACTATTGGCAATAATCTACCTCCTGGTGAGGCAGTTCCAGCTGCACTCCAGAGGAATGAGCCCACAGAGCTGACAAGCACTGGAGGCTGTCATTTATCTTGGTACCAGCTCCACTAGGAAAATTATTTTATAGGGCTGGACACGCTTTTACAGACTCTTTAATACCTTAGGTGCATAATATCATTAAAACCTTAGGCTCTCAGTATCTCATATTACCGTGCTCTCCGCAAAAACAAAAACTGCATGGTCTCTTTCAAATAAACATGTTCTCTAAACTAACTTACTAACTTTATTTTTATTTTCCCCCCTTTAATTCACCATGAAGTCTCAAGCAAATCCTTGATAATATTAGGCCAGATCTTCATTCTTCCAAATGGCCCTAAATAAGGGGGCAGGGAAGGAGGAGCCAGGGAAGGAGATCACCAACGGGAGGCACCACGTCTCAGAAACACAGCTCTCTCAGACAGAAATGTGTAATTCAGGAGCACTCTTTCAACTCATTCCTCACACACAGGCAGTGCTAGGACTTGGCCTAATGCTCACATCAGCCTCTCCATTAACTGTTTTTGCAGGAGAGCCACTGATGTACAGCCAAATTATGAACAGAGAGAAACTTTATCTTTTTCAAAGAGCAAATGCCTTTTTGGCAGGCTCTGGACATAGGAAACACCCCTTTGAAAAGGTTCAGTTTCCAGCTTACTCACACAGTCATGACTGGAGAGCAGAAGAACCACAAGGACTGGCAGACTGGGGACATGACACCAACCATGGGCAGCTCTGAGAGCCAGCCTCTGCCACGAGGCACAGGCCTTGGGCACACAGCCCGACCAGAACTTTACAAGCACACATGTCAGACAAGTTTAGGAAGCTTTTCTCCAAAATATTATCAACTTGGGTGTGATATTAATGCTACAAGTTTTAAAATATATTCATACTGTAGCAGCTCTCAAAGCAAATATTAAATTAAAAGTCCGTAACTTGTTCCAGCTCAGTTTCTGCTCTTTGATCCCAACTGCCTCAACCTTCCTGACTTTCAGATAGGGCTAATTTTTGAGTATAATGTTCAAGATTTTGTTATTTAAGAAAAATCTGATCAGGAAAAAGAGGGAAATACCCACATACACAATTTTTTTTGAATGATACATGAGTTCTTAGGACAGCAAATTTCATTGTAATAAAGGAAGCCCAGTTCAGTCTCTGTTTTGTAGTGACAATATGGCCCCTTTCCCACGCTTTTACTACTTTTTTGAGAAAAGCAAGCTGTAAAGATATGACAATCCCTTAATTCCTTTACCTCATAGAAATAATGTAAAATGTTTAATTTTCATTATTTCAGTGCTAGACACCTGTAATTAAAAAAACTTTGTGTAATCTGGAACTCTGAAACCCAGTTGTACAACTGCTGAAGTAGCAAGATTCCTATAGATTTTTCATTTTACTGGATTTAAAATATTTATCATTACTATCACTCACTGTATATTTTTTTTATAATATCTTCATATTTTTAAGGCTTTGATCTGGAATGCCTCATATTTGCATCCTGCCACTTTTGTTATGTATAGGGAATTTAAAGATGACAGTGCAGTCATGTATGGTTTTTTAACTTGTGGATCTTTTCATTTATCAGTCTTTCTCACAATGAGTCAGGAACGTAAATAGTCTATGCTTGATTCACATTGGTGAAAAAGTTTTGAAAGGCTGTTTAGAAAAGTAGGAAACAGAAAATGGAGTTTTTGCTCTTCTTTTTTTCGTATTTAATCTTTATGTCTCAAAGCGGTTTCCATCTTGGTAAGAGATTTTGTACGTTCACAGCATTTCGTCTGTAAGGACCTCCCGTTTTGCTAAAAACAGCCACAGTCCTATTTTGGAGGGAATAGCAATGTGAATGGGAGTAAAAAGCAGATTCCCACAGTTAATTGAAGCATCATGGCCACAGGCTTGGGGTTTTGGTTGTTTTGTGGGGGCGTGGTTGTCTTTTTGGGACTTTGTGTGGTTTGGGGATTCTTTTCTTTCTTTGTTTTTAAGGAATCTATGGGGGTCTGGGTGACAATAGGAACTGGGTGTTCACCTCACCTGGATTTCCTGAGTGTGTCCCAGGTTAAGCCTCATTTGTGATGCTTATGGTAAATAACCTTTTATTTCAGTCTGTTGAGGGTTTTCCCCCCTGTTCCCCATTACTGCCTTCCCTGATGGAGCTTCCCCACGTGGAGTTTGGGAACAGCATGTGCTGCTTGGCCCATTTCAGACACAATACCCAGGCCCCCACCCCATGAGAGAAGTGCCCAGCTAGGACCACAGTGGTGGATCACAGTCTCTGCCTCATGATGCTCCCTCTGCACAGAGAACATGGAGCTAAAACAGCATCCCTGATACCCTCCTCCCACTGCACCTCCTTCTGCCCCCCTTGGCTCACAATCCATCCTAATTTCCTAACACTTCATTGTACTCTATTTCCACTAAAATATTTATAAATGGGGTTATATACCCTTAAAAGACATTGTCCTTTCAACAGCGGAATAGAGCCAGGAGAAACCTGCCCAGTCTTGGCAGCCTGAATCCTCCCCATGTCAGAAGAAAAACCACCAGTGGCAAATGTGTTTGTAGAACTTGCAAGAATTTTAGCTTCTTTTGTGATCTTTAAGTAGCCATTTGGTATTACAGGTGTCTTGCTGCAAAGTAACATTGCCAGTGACACTTAAAATGTGAGAAGCTAATGAAACATAACTATACATATTTTTCTGACTTCTTTTCTTTTTAAAGTCCCTGTACCATGGGTAACGCATGCAGTTACTCCTAAGTCATTGTAATGTTTCAAGCTGTTCTCATGTTTAACAAATTATTACCACAATTCACTGGAAAGTGATATTCAGAGGCAAACTATTCCCACCTCCCCTCCCTGGGGGTCTCAATATCCAGGACTTACACAAGGCAAAACAGAGTGATTCTTGATGAAAGAAGGGGAAAAAAAAGTTCCGTAATTTGCAAATAGTGGCCAAAAATGCAGCCTTAGAGGCAGTGAAACAATTTGTGAATTCAGCTGCATTTTGACTACTGAAAATAACTAAACACATACATAAAAGTTAAAGTTGCCTCCTCTGCACAATGCTGAATTTCCACATGGCAACTCTCCCACCTTTTTTCAAGTGTGCCATTATAATGGAAGCAATGTCTTGGGGAAGAAACCCACCCTCTCAGCAGAAAAACCCCAGCTCAGATCCCATGCTCACAGTAAAGTTTCCCATACTAAGTTGACCCTTTTTATTCCTTTGAGCCACCCAAGATTTCTGAGTGTGTCTGTGAGCCCCAGGAACAGCCTGCATGGCCACACACACACCAGCCCTTTGGAAGGAAGCATCCACTGGTGAAATTGTGAGAGTCAGGAAACAAACCTTCCCCTCAGTCCCCATCCCTCCACACAAATCATCTGGTACCTTATGGCAGAGGTGCTGCAGCTCCTGGCTCACCCCTGGCTGGGTTTTGCTGTCAGTGGGGTTCTGCATTGTTCCATGGCAGCTCTATGGGTCTCCTTCCCTAATTAAAGTCATAGAGATTAGTCCAGCTGAGTTCCACAAAATAACAGAGGCAGAGAATGGGTCAGGTTGGAAGGGAGCACAGTGAGTCACCTGGTCCCACCTCCCATCCAAGCAGGGTCATCCCAGAGCACAGTGCACAGTTTTGCAGCCAGACCCATCTGGAATACTTCTCTGTTGCTGGGCACACACTCCAGCTTTTGCTTTGGATGAAATCTACAGGCAAACACACTCAATTTAAAATGGGACTCTTCATGCAGACAACACTTCTTGTTTAAATTTTTTTGGGTGCATAATCTAGGAACATTGGTATTCCCACCTTTTGATTGCAGTTGAGTTAATGGACACATGTAAGAACACAAACACAGCCTAACCAGCTTTATTTTATTATCAGCAATAACGAGTAGCAACTCATTAATTTTAAAAGTCAAGGTATACACTGTAAAGTTAATGAGAACCCAGAGTCAATTAAAATAACAACAATTAGGGCATTTTATTGATTTTTCAGCTGTCTTTTTTCTGTAGCAATTTTGTGGCACATACCACACTGATCATCTGTGTGATATGCTTCAATGCAGATGATCATTTCAATTTAAAACTGTTTTACTTTATTATGACTGAACAAGACAGGCTGCTTTAAAAATTCTGATTTACTATTATATCTCTAAACTATGCCATTTATGTGATTTTGTAAAGTTTTAAACCATTTTTCAAGCTTAAAATTTCTTACAAGTTGGATTAGGAAAGTCTGGGATAGGTGGAAGAAGAGAATAGTCTTTCCCACCCCATATTTTGTATGTGTTAATTCAAGGTTCTCTTCTGGAGAAGAACTTTTTTTTCCCTAAATTTATTTCCAACTACTTTTGTTTTCCTTGAGGGACCTTTGAAACACTATATTGCTACTTTTCATGTTTTTTATTTGCCCTCTGGAACAATAAAGGCTCAAAGGTTCATAAATATGCATTCTGTAAATGTATTATGCTGACAAAGTGTTGCTCAGATAGCTGCTTTTGCCTTTAGGGAATGAATAAGTTTACAGCATGCTTAAAAAACAGTGTAAGGAGAAAGAGAGAGAGGGAGAGCTGTGTCAGCGTGTGGGCTGAAAATGGAACAAAAGAGTTATCCTGAATGCACAGAAAAGAGAAAATAAAGTTAGGTAAGACACCACAGCGAGCACCTCACAATAAGCAGGGGTGGGGATCTGAGGGTGCTGCTCATCAGTGATGTGCTTGAGAGGGCATCAGACCTTGTTCTCCAGGAAGGCTGTGTAGCCAAGAGTTCATGAATCAAACTTTTTTTGCTAATTTTGGCGCATGAATCAGGATAACTCCTTTGTTCTTCCCAAAATATTCAGTTCCTGGCAGAGTCCTTGTCCTGGTTCATTCTCATCCCATCAGACACAGATCTGCTTCAGCCGTCTCTGCCTTGCTGCAAGCTCAGGGCTGGTGCTTGTCAACACGTACACTTTTGGCAAGAAGAAAACGTTTAGCAATTAGAAATACCATTTAAACACATACCTCCAAATTGGCTTATTAATGTTGATGTGACAGTAGGCTTTGACAGATTAGACTCCAGACCAGGGAACTGGGTTTGCACAGCAAAGTTTTGGTAGCAGGGGGTGACAGGTGGCTCCCATGAGAAGCTGCTGGAAGCCTCCCCCAAGTCTGATGGAGCCAGTGCCAGCTGGCTCCAGGCTGCTGGCCAAGGCTGGGCCCAGCAGCAGTGGTGGTGGCATATTTGGGATAATGTATTTAGGGGACAGGCAGGAACTGCACAACAGAAACTTCAGCCAGAGAGAGAAGAGAGAATAAGAGAAAGAAGCAGCTCTGCAGACATCGAGGTCAGTGAGGAGGGAGGGGCAGGAGCTGCTCCAGGTGCCAGAGCAGAGATTCCCCTGCAGCCTGAGGCACAGCCCATGGTGAGGCAGCTGTGCCCCTGCGGCCCAGGGAGGTCCATGGAGACAGGATCATTGCACAGCGATGCTTCTTGTCTCCTGAGGGTGCAATCCAGAGCTGACCCAGCCCAAGCTGCTTCCATTCCCACCTGGAATCACATGCACATACACAGACATGCTCTGCCTGCACTCTTCACAGGATGATGACCTCTCCAAAAGTCATTATCTGTACTTACGGATAAACAAACATGCCAGTACTGTGAGGCTACAGGTGATCTCTTGGACCTACAAATTTTAAGCCCCTGACATTTCATATGGATAAAATCCTAAGGGATAACGTAGCCAACCAGTTGCTAGCTCCAATTTTTAAATAATCTTTGAGCTACTGGCTCAATGTCTCCTAAGCACATATAGTATGTATTTTCACATATATATATTTTCCTAGTTCATTATCTAGGTTTGTGTCTGGTTCTTTTCTTGATGAGTGTCATGGGATCTCCTATCTTTATACACCAATACTGGCTACTAAAGTTATCCTTTGTGACCTGAGATCATCTTAAGCTAACTTGGTCTTTCAAAAGCCAATCTTTCCTGTTCTCCTTCACTTCATTCCTTTATTTTATGTTACGTTTCTCTTAGGCCAGTATTAAATATTTAAAGCTTCTTGATATTTTTTTCATAAGATTTTTTTTTCTATTCTTGCTTTGTTTGTTCTTCTTAACTGTAGGAAAAAGCAAATTCCATCCGAACAGTTAAAGGATGCTCCTTTAGCCATGTAAACAATTAACAATGCTTGCAAAAGTAAAATATCAACAGACCACAAAACCCCATTCAAATAATGTCTGGCATGTTGTATTACACTACTCTCAAAAACCCCCAAAACCTCTAACTTGAAACCAAGTTAAAAATCTTGTATGACTACATACCATAAAGAAAAGCTAAGTTTCCAATCTAAAGTTGTTCTCTTCAGAGAAGGCAATTCTTAGCAAAAATTATCATCAGGCTGTGTCTCATCAAACCCTTCTCCAAATGCTGCAAAGAGAGCACTGCAGGATGTATTTCCTAGTACAGCTCTCAGGATACGTGAGTCTGCTTTGCTGTCGGGTGCTCAGCGAAACCCCAGACACTGCTTAGGGCGAACCTGGGTGTTTGAGAACAACAGAGCCTTCATTAAGCCCTCTGATTATCCCCGGTGCTGCTCCACCAGGGAGAGCCTGAATTTAGCCTGTGCCACAGCTCCCAAACTGCGAGGAATGAGGCACATCCACCCCACAGTCTGGGAAGGTGCCCGTGCTGGATAAAAGGGCTCGAAGGGCGCAGCGAAGGCTCTCTGGAAGCTTTGCCCCATGAACGGGGATGAAGAGGCAGTCAAACAATCACATCTACTTCTGTGAAGATATGAACCGATGTTCTGGCTTTGCCCCTCTTGCACAAAGCTTCCACAAGAAGCAGCAGGGGTCTAACAGCCTACAAAGCCTCAGCTTTAGCCTGAAACTCTCCCTGACAGGAGAGTAAAGTTTGAAACAGAAAATATAATTATTTCACTAGTCCTCTCTGTTCTTATAACTCCACTGCAGCCTAGCACAGCTCTGGGCACAGGCAGACAAATCCCAAAACACTGAGGTTTTTTCCTAATCTGCATCACAGGTCATCATATTGCTCCACTGCCACTTTTACCACCCCAAATTTTCTTTGCTGAAAAGCACTTCCTCTGATTGAGTAGATATTTGTTTCCTTAAAGCTCATTTTTTCTGAGTTAAAATTATTTAAATGGCCATCTTTGATGAACACTATGTTCCTACATCTAAAATTGGAGTGTTCGCCCAGTTATTTCTCAGCCCAATTCTGGCAGTGACTCTGGATCCAATGCAAGATAAACTCACAGGAAAAAGCCTACTTGCAGAGCACGGAATAAAAAAAGGAATTTCATTGCTTAAGACTGGACCTATCTCCCTCTTTCCCAACAATGCAGGATTAGTAAGATTTTTTTAAGTTTTTCTCAAAATAATTACAAGTTTAACTTGCAAAAATGGAGCAGATCTTCTAGGAATAAATCTGGGGCAAAAGCATTAAAAAACTCTTGGTAAATATATTTTGATTAAGGATGAGAGTTTTAATCTCTGTTTTCAGAGCAAATCTCGATACCCATTCAAGTGGCAAATTAACTTAGTACCTCCTAAACTTGTGCCAAACATGGCTCTGACCTGAAAGTGGCTGTTCTGCGGACAGGATGTCACACAGATGTGCCACAGCAACGCAGGGGCCTTTCCCCCATGAGCCCTGAACTGTGCCAGACACTGACCCGGAGCTCTGGCTACAGACACAGCCAGCATGGGCTGGGCACCTTGGCATGACTGTGTGCCACTTGTTTCCCTGAAATGGCACTGACCGCAAACAAGTGAACAAAGTCAGACTGAGGGCCACCAGTTATACTCCTTGACAGTAAAAACAAAATTTCCTCATATGGACCAGGCTTAAACTGAAATTGTAAGCAATAAATCTCTGACAATCAATTAAGGATGAGGGAAAGGGGGGTATAATAATCCAGTTGTCAGCCAGGTTGTTCACTCTGCAAGCATTCATTGGCAGAAGAAAGGTGAAAGTCATAAAATGAAGAGAGGGGAAAAAAAAATAGGCTCCTGGGCTATTCAAGACAGAGACAGACACACTGTGAGGGTTTCCAACAGAAAGATAACAGATCAAGACAGGGGATACAGATGCACACATGTTCTGCATCTCTCCCATAGATCTAGTTTAATAAAGCACAAATGATGATCATTTTTTTCTTTTCTTTTTTTTATCTATTATTGGGTTTTTCAAGTGTGTAAGTGTGTCTTAATCAAAAGAACAGTTCCATACAGCTCTTGACATCAAAGAAGAGCATTTCCAAAGCTATTACAGTATCAAAGTAATATTCTGTGCAGAATCTAAGGTGAACCATTGGAATAATCCTTCTGGGATAGAGATGAAAAAATGCTGCATTCAATGTTGCCCAGAAGCATCCAAAGCAATCTATCAAAAAAGACAAAAATATTGGGCCACACTTACTTGATGCATGTACTCACCACTACTATTATTTTCCTCCATTTTCTCTTTGTCTGCTTAGCTACTAATCTTACCTTTGTCTGAAAGTTCCTGCTGTACATATGAAAGTACCAGAGCTGATTAGTGAGTCACAGGAGGAAATGACCTCTGATGTGCTTCAAATCCATGCACCTTTTATGTATTTGAATCACATTATGAAAAAAAAAGTGTTAAGGCAAAAATAGCAGCATTGTAGCAGCACTAAGGTGAGAGTGCCGGACATGAGCAATCCTTTTCATGTGCCCTTAATACATTTTCACTGTGCTATCAGAGACTTTTTTTTTGCTTATTGAATGTACATTCAAAGGTAAACTATATTTAACAGCAGCAGTTTATCTGGATAACCCATTTCAGTAAAAGATTTTGCTAATCCGAGCAACCATCAACTTAATTATGTGCCCTGTACAAGACAGAGATTTCTCCCTTCAGCTGCGTGAGTGAAGCACCAGTTTCCTTGCAGAAGAGATGGGTACTCTGGTTGCTGCTGTGGTCAAGAGAACAGAGGGGGTGGGCGAAGAGAGGGAGAGAAGGTAAGGAGAAGTTATTGAACACAAAAAAGCTGTTCCATCTGACAACAGTAGTTAACTTGCTCCTTGAACTCAACATCTGGTAGCATTTTTATCTTCTGAACACTTGTAAAACCTTATGGTACTTTAGACAGTGGGAGTTCCTTTCCAAAAGAAATTTTAACAGTACAAAGAGACCACAAATCCATTTCTTACTGGGCCAGGGGGTTTCTAATTCTCAACTCACAGCTTACTTCGAAAATACCCCAGAAGTCTGGCCTTTGCGTAGTTTTTTGAGAGCAGTTTTAGCATTAATTTTCAGCAGGGATAATATGCATCTATGGAAAGGTTGCCTCTATATTCCTCATTATTAAGGAATAAATATGGGTATATACAGATATTTTTCTCCTTCACTGCCTAATAAGGCCAGTATGGGAACCAGAGAAAACTTCATTGCTACCAAAACACATCTAAAATTAATATCCACAGAGGAAGATACAGTGTTTTGTGAAACTATGGTTCCCACCTTTGAATATCCAACTGGCAGTGCCAAGGGCCTGTAGGGGGTAAGGAACAGCTTCCCAGCCCTGGAAGGGGGCACAGCGGCATGGATACCTTCCTGCTGCTACAGGAGAGGGTGGCAGGGATGGTGTGGGATGCTCTACCCCCAGTGTGGGCAAACCGGGCCAAGGAAATTAAGCCAGTTAGAGGCCACCATGTGCTAATTCCTTCTTCCCTCACGGTACTGCTAAAGCTATACTGGAAACTGAATTGGGGTTAAGTGAAGTCAGCAAAGATCGATAGTTGGATATTAAATGAGCTCTAAAGGAACTCCACCACTGCCAATATGCAAGAAGCACCAAAAGTCACCCAGCCACAAAGACCAACACGTCCACCCTGCATTGCAGAAACTGTTTGCAACCAAGCTTCACTCAAAACACAAATGTTAAATTGCCCTGTAAAAGGGTTTCTTTCTGACACATTTGTATATTGTTGCATGATGGCTGTCCTCAATATGTGCAATTAACACCTGCTCCTTCTGGGAAAGATTATTTTTAAAAAGCAAAGGATGTGATTAGGTGAGGATGCCTTGGTGACAGTATACCAAGTTGCTGGAGCGGACAGTGCACACTGCATTTGCCACTCTCTCTAAATCAGCACCACCCCAAAGCACGAAACAAGCCTGTGATCATAACAAAAATGCAATCCAAACCTGCTGTGACCCAAAATGCAATGGTTTTGCCTCAGTCTATGAGACAGCATGCAATAAGCAGCAAATCTGGAATGAATACTAAGCTTTGCATAAATACTACTGCAATTAAAATAGGGCTGAAGTACTTGCAAATACTACAGATTCATTAAGAACTGTCAAAATTGGAGAAAGCTGTGAGGGACTGCAAAATTCATTTATCAAAAGGAAAAAAAGAGCAACCTATACCAGAAGAAAGAAATATTTTTCTCTATAGTCAAACACAAGATAATGCATTATAAAAAAAATAATGCAAAGCATAATTTTTTTCCTTCCAAATGAAGTTTGTTCCAAAATTTATTTTAAAGCAACTGTAGAAGTAGACACACCTGAAGACAGACCTTTAAAAATATTACGCTCCTAGATCAGATGAAGAAAGTTCCAAAATAAAGGAACCAGACTGCAGCTTTAGCAATGCAGATGCAATCTGGAAGACACAGATCCTGCACAACCTCAAACACCAAACGCAGTGTGCTGAATCCAAAAGTAGGGCAGTCAGGAGAAAATGTTACCACACCAATTTTTGGAGGAACCTTTGTAAGAACTCACTGCCAAAACCATCCTTGGGAATTTTATACCTTTACTACACAAAGGAAACTCCCCTTCTGAACCGGGCCCCTCCTTTTCCTCAGCATCCTAAGTGTATTTTTCTTAATTTGAAGTAAAGGAAACTTCCCAGTGTGACTATTCCCGAGGCTCTGGCAGTCGCACTCCCAAGGCCAGCCTGTCCCTGCAGGGACCGAGCCCCTTCACGGCGGGCAGCTCCAGTGACCGATGGGTCCCATTTGGTACCCGGCACACCCCACTCGCTGGCAGACCAGGCTTCCTCCCCGGCTCCATCCCACGTGTCCCTTGGCAGCACCTTAGTCTCGTTCCCTAAAGCCATTTATTCACGGCACAGTAACACAGGAACAGCCCGAGCTGAGGGAGCACCCCCCAAAAAGGAGCCCCTGGGCTTTCACCCCTCACGGGCCAAGCGCGGGAAAGTCTCGCCCTTCCTGCCGAGTCCTGGGCTCCAGCCGTGACCGCTCCCCGCCCTTTGTTATGCAAAGGCGCAGCAGTTCACGGCCTCTCACCTGCGCTCCCACCCCGAGCTCAACCTGCACCCCAGCCTGCAGCTGCACACTGAGTTACGTGCACCAGGCGTGGCCCACACCACCCGGGCGAGGTTAACACGCTCCGGCCCCGCGGATGGATCCCCGCTGCAGAGCTCAGGAGCATCCAGGAGAGGAGCTGGGCAGCTGAGCGCTGCCAGGACACAGCTCCGGCCCTGCGAGGAGCTGTCCCGGGGAGCTGCAGGCACCCGGCCGGTGCTCTGCACATCTCACACCTTTGCATTTGCCCCTTTACTCGTGCCCCTGCACACACACGCGGGAAGAACATGCTGCACAGGTGGGTAAAGCACGAACACAGGCTGCTCTTCCATCTCGTCCTATTTGCACCAATGTCTTGTGATGGAGTTAATAAAGCTTTTGGAGGGTTCAAAGTTCAGGAAAAAACAGATAATTTGAGGTAGAAATTTGCTAAGTATTTGTCACCATGCTGCCCTAGAGGGATCAAAACTCAAAAACATGTTCATAGACAGCTCCTCCTTAAATCCATGCATTAGCATTTGTACTTTTGAACTACTGGACAAATGATTGGGGTATGGTTCTGCCTGAAACAAAATGAATAATCCTGGGTGGTCAAAAGCCAAGCAATCACTCTGACACTACAGTGAACTGAGCAATTCTTTAGAGAAGGGTATATGCTTATATACTGCATTTAGCATAGACTGCAACATTAAAGATCATTATTTATATCTTTACTATCTTTAATGGTCTCTTATTTGCACTTCAGAAAGCAAAAAAGAATCTAAAGAAAAGTGAAATTATACATGGAGCTATTTATTACAAGTAAAACGTTTTCCTTACTCATTTACAACACCTCAAATATGGTGTAGATAAAATACCACGAGAAACTGAACCACTGTCGGGAAAAGATGGAAGGAGGCAGTTACAGAAAAAG
This sequence comes from Oriolus oriolus, assembly GCA_013400235.1. NCBI lineage: Eukaryota > Metazoa > Chordata > Aves > Passeriformes > Corvidae > Oriolus > Oriolus oriolus. The sequence goes on from VXBT01009623.1 coordinate 805,741, forward strand.
ATTTCTATCCTATGGAAGATGTCCCTTTTTTTGCCTGCATATTTGAGAGACTCGTGTATTCTCTTATTTCCTCTGCCTCACTTGTCTACAAGATGACAAGTGATGCCCAACTACTTTGGCATATCATATTGCATTGTGTCATTCCACCACCTGCCAATGCCAGTGGCCCATCAAGCCTGAAAAATCAAAAGCAGCAATTTGTTAGAAACTGGGAAAAGAAAAAATAAAACCCCACCAACCCACCACATTTTAAGCCAAAAATAGAAACATTCATTTTATATTAGTAAATAGACTGTGAAATATTGATCCACAAAAGTAAGTGAGCATGAGAAATACAAGTATGAATCTCATAAGCAGATTCAAGGATTTAAAAGCATTTCAGTATTTGTGTATTGGTAGCTGTGTGGAAGACAACATCTATCTCAGATCAAATATGATTCTGCAAAACACTGCTGCTCTTTATACTTTCCTTTAAGGGCAGCAGATCTTGCGATGAAAGAAAAGCTAAGGAAACTACATGTTCTAATAAAAATATTATCATGGAACAATAACCAAACATGCAGTTATCTTTGCTGGCAACAATAAAAGGCAGTGCTATTAAAAAAAAAGTCTCTGCCTGGATCTTCATTTGTTCTTAAAGATTAGTGCTGAATTAAAGAGAAGTATATTTGTTATAGAAGCACAGAAAAATCCTTCTTTTTTATACAGTCCACATTTATCAACAAAATCGTCTCTCAGGAAAAAAGAAATCACTGTTTGCTTTGCTCTGCAGTTGAGCCTTAATGGAGACAATACAGACAGAGAAAACAGCAAGTTTACCAGCACTAGCCAAATTATAGCAATTATTTTGAAAGGTGCTATCCTTTGGGTAATTGTTTCGTTCCTTGAAATGCTGCACAAATACTCTTCACAAGAGTGTTTGCTTAAGATCTAATCCCACACTGTCCTGGAGCACAGCCTGAGCTCTTCACTCAGGCAAATTTTCCCTTCAAAACCCTCCATACTGTGGCCTCTCAATTTTCTTGACAGCTGCCATGTGCAAATTGTTTGGTGATCATCCTTTGTGCTCAGCTGAGCTAACATAAAGCCTGCTCAGAGGCTCCTGGTCTAGCTTCTCAGGGACCAGCACCCTGGCAAAGCAGTTTGCAATGTTACCAGATTCCCAGAATGGAAACAGATTTTTGTGTCCCACTAGGGAGATGGGGAAAGGAATCACCAAAGCCATCTCACCCTCAAATCACAACAGAGGTGACTGAGAAAGCAAGCACAAAATTACAGAAGAATAAGAGAAGTACAAGGTTACCAAGCCAGATGCTGTGAAAAGGGTGTAACATTGAAAGGGAAAATTCTCAAAGCACTGGATGGAGCAAAGCTAAGGGTAAAAGGCAGAACCACCAGCTAAGCATGGTGTGAAATGCAGGATCCCACAGAAATTGGGAATGCTAAAAAAAGGCCAGAAGCACTGTAGGAACTGGCTCCACTCCAGAAAGAGCAGGAACCAGGACTCCTGCTCACTCAGACAATTTGCTGTGAAGCGTTCTGCCCAGGAACATCTGTCTGGAACACGATGGAAACCTCACTGTGCGAGTCGCACGCAAAAATAAAATGGAAAGTGAGACATAATTAGGGTCAACCTGTACAACACAGGGTCATTAGGGTAAGTGTGCCATGTTTTTCCATACTGAACAGCAGATCAGGCTTTCCAATGGCAGCCAAATTATTTTTTCAGTTATCCAGTTTAAAAGCGTCTACAACACTCATATCCACATAATAAATGCTCAGTACATGTGAAGAATCAGGTCCCTTTATGGTGGTCAAAGATGGGCACCCATGAGGTCAACAGAACAGATATTCCCATGCCACACACCTTCAGTCACACAGGCAACACTTCCTTGCCTCTAACACACCCTGTGGCCAGGCAAGAGCTCTGGCAGAGGCTGCACAAGCTCAGCTGCCGGGGGGGGAGCTCATCCCACAGCCTCCCTCTCCTTCACGGGTCAGTGTCTGGTAGGAAATTGTCACACTGACAGTGCAGACGGACAGATCTGCTGGATCTTAGTAATTCTGGGCAGACTGAGCTCAGAAGTACCACTTTTATCCATTTACAAACTGAACAAAATGCCACACAGGCCGGAACAGCCAAAGGTACAATATTAATTCATGCAATCATGACCTGTTAAGAGTTTGATACTTCATTTTTAACAAACACGTCAACAAAAAGTAGTCCTGAGACTATGACAACATGGTTTTCATATGACAATTATATAACTAATTTCAAATGAGGCATGTATATGTTTCCTTTTTATGTTCTGGAGCAGGGCAAAAATTATTCTGAAATACCTCCATCAGTCTGCGTTCACTGTAGGGTACACGTAAATTATTTTAAGGGAATAATACATCTCCAAGGACATTTTAATGGATTAAATGTCAGGGATGAAATACTGCATTTCAACTTAGCTAGGACCTTAAAGAATGAATATAAAGACAATTATTGAGAGGTCTGAAGAACACGATTGATTTCTTTGCAATTTAAACTCTGAGGCACTTCATGCAGCCAAACAGAATTTCTATTTCAAGTTTTCATTACATAAAATTATGAATTATGTAAAGATGTAATGCTGACCATATTTTAAAGTTTATGGGAGAACTGCAGAGTGTCTGATTTAAAAGGAAGTTGTGTTTTAGGACTGCCTTTTAAGCACAGAATTTTATGCTCAGTTACTGTGAAATAAATTACAATTATGATCTACAGTTCTTTTAGCAGTAGCTTGACGGTCCTATGCAAAGCCAGAAATTAAATATCATGAGGAAATAAAAGGGCCAAATTCAAACAAGAGCCCCATAAAGCAAGAAGTTATACATTTGGAAGGTGCTTTGCTGCAAGCAAATGGCTGCCAGCATTCCAAATCAACATGTAAGGCAACACACTGCAGGTGTACCTGTGCTCAGTATACAAAATATTCTCACACAGACACACCACCTAGTTGCAATGGGAATCTGATAGTTATAATGGCACTTGGATACTACTTACTGAAAAAAAAAATCTAATTTAACTTTCTTACAGAAAAAGAAATATAAATCATTAATTGCAAAACATAACACAAAAGTCTCATATCACACTATGTTAGAACACACAGTGTATGTGTAAGTTGCCTTTATAAAACCTGTGGCAGTTTTTAGAGCTATCATTGCTGTTTAAAGAAAACATCCAGGACTGAAGGCCACAATAAATGGGAAGAATATGGTACCTATGAGAAGTAACATATTCCATTTCATGGATATTACCTGAACATCCATCTGTTTCTATCCATTTGGGACCGCTGTCATCAACACATGCACTCTCAGAAAACAAAAAATAAAGCAATTCTCAAATAAAATATAGTTTATAAATAGACTGCTTAGCATCATAAACACTTATTAGTAACAGGTAGGACTTTTTTTTAAAAAGCGTTTTAGCTCAAAACCATCACCACCCTTTTGTATCATTACAACTGTAAAAGATGACAGCTTCCCAGTTACTGCATTGGTGGAGTTTCACAAGGTCTTCTTAGGATTTGTGACATCGTGAGGGATGGCCCAGTGTTACAGCAACAGAACACCAATAACAGATAAGGGTCACCCACATGATCCTTTGGCCTTTTCCTCGAGCTGACAATTCACAGTGAACTGCCCACTGCTTCTAAAAACTCCAGGCAAGTGGGTCATTCCTTCCAATTGGTCATCCCCAAGGAGAAGCAGGAGCTGGGGGAGGAAACTCAGCAGCCCAGAGGCCCCGTGCTGGCTGCTGGATCAATGGCCAGTGTCAGCAGGCTCCCCGTTAATGATGCTGGAGCCAGCGCCAGCCCCGCTCCCGGCCACGCTTACCTCAGGTACCCACACACAGGACACAGGGTTCCGGAAAAGCCAAGTAATTGCCTCATTTTGCAGTATGAGGAATTTGTTAAAGGTGTACACCTTGCATTTTACGTTCCTAGGATCAGTCCTTAGATTTGAACAAAGAAAACATGTTCACATTCGCAGCGGTGCAGTGTGACAGCCCAGGGCAGCCAACAGCAAGTGCAGCTGTGTGACTACAGATCCACTTACAAAGGTTTGCTGTAAAGAAGAACGCAGTGTTTTGTAAGCCTTGCCTATGTGTGTGTAAATGTATCTCAATTTCACATCTATGGAACAATTTTTATTATTGTTTTAAGGTGAGAAGTGTTTGGCAAACAGACAAAAGCCACCAAAAAATAACAACCAACAACAAAAAGCACACCACAGGAAAACACAACCACAAAACAGGAGAACCCTTGTCCTGTTTCTATTATACAAGGACGGAGCACTTGAAGTCATCTCCGTATCCATGTAAGCTCTGGAGTGGAACAATTAAAACTATGGAAACAAGATGACTGTACAAGGTTCTTCAGATTACTGACTTACTATTATTGGATGTTCCATGCAAACTACCTACAAAAACTCTCCCACACGAGGTAAGATTGTTCAGCCAGGCTGTATTTCAGCCCCAAACACGCAGTACAGACCTCTCAGCTAAAGGAGAAAGGTCAAGGAGCTTTTCCCTTTGAATTCAGCCTAGTGCATCCTGCAGCTGGAGGCCCCCATATTTCCAAACCTGTCTCAGAGGCCACAACATTAAAAACACTCTCCACAGTAACAACATTTTAGGATCCCTTTCTTCCCTGCCAACTCAATAAAAGCTCTTAAGGTAGTCCTCAGAAAGTTGTCTCATGTCTGTCTAGCAGTGCTTCTGCCTTCCAGCCACAGGCAGCAGCATTTTAACTGCACACAGCAGAATCAAGCAAAACATCCTTCTCTGGAGACTGAAATCAGTGCAGCTACACTTTCCACACCTCTGGAAAACTCTTTTCCAGTGAGGAAAAGTACAGCAGGAAGAATTTTACTCCTAACACATGACATTATGCAGAAATCACAATCTAAAATTATGACTTGTTCCAGAATAAGGAACAAAAATTATTATTGATAAAAGTGTGTACCAAATCCTGCAAAATGAAATCACCTTATCAAATATTCTCCCACAAGAGTAAAAGCTTTGAATCATTTGCCACTCCTTTTATATTTTTCTAACTTTTGAACATGGGCCTTGTAAAAGCTCCAGTACAAGAATGAAACACAGCCACCACCACCCTCCTGCCAGACTGACAACTGTTAAATGATATTTCATAACATCAAGAAATTATTCTTGGCTTACAGAAATTGTTTCCTCAAAGAATTTGACAAATTTGAAACTGAATCTATTTGTCATATTCTTTATTTGCTCCCAAGAATTTTGTTGTCAGAAGTTTCAAGTTCTCATTTAATACAGGGCAAAACTTACAAAAAAACCTACTGCTCTGAAAGCTGTATTGCTCCAGTCCTTTTCCTCCTCAAATTTCAGTTTCCACCAACACTTGAGAGTTTAAAGTAGCGTTCCCACAACCAGCAGCGATCTGACACCTGTTGGCTTCCTTCCCTTCCATCCCATCCCCAGTGGTAAGTTCCCTTCCCCAAAGCGGGCTCCAGAGAGCAGAAGTACTGAGTTACGTTCAGGATCCCAACTTCCCTGCTTCACCAGGGTGGGCACAACTGTTCTCTGCCAGGAAAGAGCAGATTTGAAAGGTAACAATTGAGAAAATCCAGGCCATAAACACCACAGAACTTCTGTATCAAGTTTTACTGCCAAAAGTTTTATTTGACACTCGAGTTGCAAATGAATATGGTGTACACATCATACAGGATGCAGAAGTACTGCGCGAACATGTTTGTTAGCAGTAACAAATTTTCAAAAAATAAAACATCCTAAGTCCTCTCTTTGTCCCAACACTTGACTTACCTTTCTTGCAATATAAAGAACATTTGAGGAGTTGCAGAAGAACAAAGAATGGCCCATAACTTGTAACTGAGGAGTTTCTGACTGCACGCAAGGCAAACAAGGTTTACAGTGAGGCACTGGAGCAGGCTGCCCACAGAAGCTGCACAAACGCCCTCCCCAGAGGTTTTGTAGATCTTGCTGAAGCCCTAAGCCCAGCTCTGAATTCAGCACTTACTCTGCTCTCAGCAGGAAGCTGGACTAGAAACTTCTCTCAAGGTCCTTTCCAATCTGAATGACTATAAAATTTGATTCAAGCACAATCAGCAGCCAAATCCAAACAAATCAGTGAATGCCTCCTGTTTTCCTCACTTCCAACAAAAAACCAGTACTCATCTTTAATGATCATCTTCACAACAGTCCAGCATGACTGAAGTCAAAGAAACAAGCAGCAAATTAAGTGTACAGAAGAATACCAGCACATTAAAAGGCCTTTGCATGATTTAAAATTCTTTTTGTAACAGCAAAACCAGATTTTTTTCAATTGCTCTTTACACATTTGCAATTATCAGCTGCATAACAGGATCAAATACATTCCTAGTCATTTTTAACTGGGAGATTTTCTGTCCACACTGAGAAAGTTTCTATTGGCCCTCGGTACACTGGCAGTGCCATATTCCCTGCAAGTGTCCCAGGGAAGCCAGAGAACGAGAGGCTGGGATGTGGAAAGGAAGTAAGGAACCCCAAAACATCTGTTTTATCTTCCTATTTGAGACCTCTTTCTATTGCTAAGGTTTAAATGAAAAGCAAGTGAAACCAGCATGAAGGACTGAATGTACATATAATTTCTTATTTGTAATTCCATGTGACAGAAAACTGCAATTAGACAAAAGATGTAAGGCCTACACCCACTACTGAGGCAGCTGTAGAAGAACTAACTGCACAATGTGATACAAACAAGCAACAAGGAATAAATATAAATCCTAAAAAGTACTAGAAACTTTTTTTTGTGCCAGCAAACAACAGATCCTCTAAAACAAAGTAATTACTCTGGTGCAAATAGAAAGTCAGCAACTGTGTGTGTAGCCACACCAAATCTGACATTCAGCTCTATACCCCCCAGCTCCAAAACACCAAACTGCTCAGTTTTACAGAGATTTTTGCTTCTGCATCTCAACATAACTGAGGATAATTATGAGCAGTCAAAGGTCAGACAATTTGACCAACAGTGAATCTCTGCAAACACGAAGTCCTCCACCTCTGAAAGCCTGCTGGAAGTGTGAAGTCACATCATGCACCCACACAGAAAACCTTGCACCCACCACAGAGGCAGGTTTGGTTCGGCTTTATATTAGGGTAGTGTGGGTAGAGAAGCAGTAGAGTACTGAGCTCAGTCCTGCACCTGGAGGTCTGGGTGGCACAGGAACAGAGAGGAGCATTGTGCCCAACACTGGGTCCAGCCAGGGAAGCTCTTAGGCACGTTATTTCAAGCAATAGTTAAAAGCAATGAAATCCAGTTGCTACAACAAGAAAACAACTGTTAGCTGTACGTGCAAGAACAAGACAGGACAACATTACACACAGGAAATACAAAGCAATTAAGGGAAAAATCTCTTTATCTGAAATGACAGAAAAGAAAACTGAAGGCCCACATTCAAGGACTTTCGAAGTACTTGGAGAAACAACATATTCCAACTCTACAGTACTGAAATAAGACCAGATTTGTGGGATTCAGGTCGCTTTAAAACACAAAACAAGTAGTAATTTGATGGAGTTCCTTCTTCAGCACACAAAACAGTGAAAGCCCAATGACAGTTTAGTCCTGTCAATTTTGGTGCTTTGAAGGGAAAAAAAGAAGTCAAAATGACACAGAGGTTAAATCAGTGAAGATAAAAGATAGGAAAGAACAGATAGTGAAGAGGGCTGGATTCTGATACATCTAACTCTGAGACACTTGATACACAGGCTTGGGAGAAGTGTCAGAGATAGAAAGGTTGTGGCCTTGGAAAACAGGCAAGTAAAATTGTCAGGGATGTTAGAAAATAGTCCAGAGGGAGTCAGAAATAAAAATTACATCTTTGAATCTGAATAGGTCTGAGGCTGGCTGGATACTAAAGGAATAATCTGGAGACAGAACCGTGGGAAAACCAGACTAGGCGGGAGAAGCACTGGATTTTTGGGGCATTCAAATAAAGTGTAACATAAAAAATGCAAAACCAAACTGGCGAGAGGGTGTTCAGGTACATGAAATGAGATGAAAGGGAGAAAAAAGGACAAAATATTAAAAAACAGAAACAGTTAGGATGATGGGTGCCACCCCCTTAAAGACAGATGAAAGAGAAACTTGGTTGCTAGTGAAGAAAGAACTAATTCAAGGAAAAGAATGAGGCATGAAAGATACAGAAATAAAAAGGGGCAAACTTGCACAGTTAAGAGACAGAAGCTCAGTTCAGAAACAGATCCTGAGAATAAAAAACAACTTTGAAAAAGATCTTGTCATGCAAAAAAATCAGGATTGAAGATTTTGTATCAAGAGTGAATGGAGAACTGAAATGAACAGCAAATCTGCAAGCAAGCTCAACAAGAACAAAAAAGGTGAGATAGAAGTGGTTAAAAAGTCCATTTGGGAAGAGGATTAAAGCAGGTAAGGCAAAGCTGAGTCCAAAGCTGTGTTGTGCTGACACACTCTTCAGACATTCAGAACGGCTGGAATGGAAATTAAGAAATTACAAGAGAATATGTCTGGAGGGAGGAATGGAGACAGGGCAATGTGAGAAGCAGTCAAAGGTACCATGCACAGAGAAGCAGGTAGAGATAAAAATAAAGACCAGTGAGTCAAAAGAAGTGAGGCCAATGAAGGAAGGAGGCAGCAGTGAAGATGAAGGAGTCAAAAAGGTTAATAGACTGGAGATCCCAAAAGGAGTGAGTGACAGGGTAGAGGAGAGAGAAAGACAGATAAGCTGGAAGAGAGCAGGTAGTGATCAGAGAAAGGGAATTTAGGAATGAGAGATAATAAAGTGAACAGTATTTAGTAAAGACAAGGTCATGGGAATGACTGAGGCAGTGAGAAAATCTGTCTAAAACTAGAAATCACAGGCACTGGGCTGGAAAAACAGAATGAAGAACAATGGAGTTAAGTACTGATCAGGGGAAAAGAACTGGGCTTGCCCATGGGGAGGGATAAAATCTAAAAAGACAGAAATGGGTTGAGTTTAGCAAAGTCACAAAGAAAGCTGCAAACTAATGACCACTAGGAAAACTAGACACAGAGGACTTCAAACCAGGAAGATAGGGCTGACAACCGGACTGACGAGGCAGAAGCAGAAGACAGGAGTCATAGAACTTTAGCAGTGAATATGAATGAAAAACACTTTTTAAAAAGCACCAGAGAAGGGAATAAAGTTTGAAAAACAACCCTAAACATCTATATTTGAGTCACGTTCAGAAACATAAGTAGCACTCCACCAGGCAGGGTCGGCACCTCTATCTCCCTCCTTGCCAGAAAGACTTACTGACCCAGACCAAACCAGAGACCAGAAATTCAAAAGACCAACTCTGCCACTGGCTAGATAATGTGGGGATGTGGCTGGGTTGGGAAAATTTTGACTGTGAAGTAGATAAAGACTATTAAAGACAACTAAAAATTATGGAAAAACAGTGATTTGACCTCTGCCATCCAGCACCTTTATGTCTTCACAAAACAAGCCCTGAAGGCCTTTGCTGACTGTCCCTCACATCACCTCCTGCTCCTACCAGCTCACACAGCCAATGCAGCGTTCACCAGCACTCCAATTCAGCTGTTAAGATTCCCACCACACTGTACAATAGCAAAGGTAAGAGATCAAGCAGACAGATCGCTGCAAACAAACATCACTGCGATTTTGGGTCCCATTCAGAGCTATCTGAGAACCACTGGCATAAAAGTTCTTCTCCATTGCCAAGCCTCTGTCAAGAATTTGACTCTACGGCTTTCTTAATCATGAGCATGAATAAAACACCAGCCTTCTCAGACACTTCTAATACTGCATTTCATCTTCTGCTATGCTGGCATGTTTTTAAAGATTCTGCTCATTACAAAAAGACAACACAATTCTATTGCCTGCTCATACATTTGGGAGCTGGATCATTAGGAGTGCAACAGAAGAGGGGAAAAAACCCCACAGTGTTCCCTGCTACCAAACCAGTGACATGCAGAGAGTATAAAAAGTGAGCTGAGCACATCACTTCTGTCTACCTTACTGATTACTGTTTATTCGTGTGTGTACATGTGGTTCACTCAAAATTACAGAAATTACATTTAAACCAGCCTAAATATAAACAAGAGCTCACAGGACTGGGGCCATAATGAGAGCTCTTTGTTATTTTTATGCTTTATCACATCTTTTCATATGGCTTGAAAATAATTTTAAATTTAGTTTTAAATCTTAGTTTAAAACATACAATGTATTGGATGTAGTATTTTAGATAATTTTTAAACAAATAATACAAAAATTTGGTTTTTTAATTTACTGTCTTTTGTTACAGTCAAGAAATCTCACCTAGAATCAACTACTGGAAGCAGGAAGTTGTCCACAAGATAGGTAGCATCTACTGTAACATAAATATATATATATCATCTCTAAAAAAGAAAAGTTTGAAAAAATATCATAGAAACACTATAATTTTTACATTATATTTAATATCTATATGTTTTATTTCTATCGGACTACTGCACAGCAGGGGAGCTTTCGAGACAAACAAGATTTTATGCAATGTCACTCCAAGCAGAAAGTTCACTCCTGACACAAGTTAATACTGGAGCATTACTGAAATAAAAGGAGGAGCCGGTCAGACATTTTGGGTAGAAATGTAACATGTTCTCTTTAAAGCAAATAAATACATAATGCTGTAGCTTAAAATAAATAGTGCCAAATGTTATCATCAACATATGAAAAATTGAATGGTGGTTTATAAAAGAAAATATTTTATAAGCACATAGCATACATTGGAGTGTTATAACACACTTATCATTTTCATACGTTACCCATACGTACTTCCATACGTACTTTACTTTAGGGAGAGATTCTACAATCCCCACTTACGTAAGCAAGTTCTGTTAACCCACATTGGCTTTTTAATTACAGTTTGGTACCAGAGTCATCTGCATCATTCATTTCACAGATTTTAAATCAGGAACAACTATTTCTTTATCTCAGCACAAGATTTAATCATAAATACTAAAAAAACCCCTCACATCGCTAAAAATATTTAAATGCTTAAGTATGCACATTTGCTAACTCTTAACTCATGACCCTTTTACTCAACACACCCTTCCAGGGGAGAGATTTCTATCAGCAGTTTCTTTCAGGAAAAGTTCAATACTTTATGCATAATACTAGATACAAATAGCCTGCATTGGCTTTGGGGGGGGGGGGGGNNNNGGGTTTGGTGATTTTTAAATGGTCCAGCACATTTCAGAAAAAAAAATTAAGTACTTGTGCATATTAAGAGCTACTTCTGGCAGTCAAGCAAATACTGTGCTGCCTTTTCCAATACAAAGCATTTCATTCTATGACATATGAAACATTGTTATAGAATATAGCAATTATGTTTTAAATTACATAACCATTTAATAAATGAAAACAAATCTAGAGGTTGCTAAACACAAACCAAAGTTTCTCCAATACTTTTTTCCAACAAATTGTTCCACTGAAGTCCTATAAGGTTAAGTGCACACAGAAGCGAAAAGGAAAACTAATGGTTTCATAGGATTTGTCCTACAAGATCTGGAAGCAAAAATTTTAAAAGTATGTATTAAGATAAGCTGATGATCTGGCACATATACCTTTTAAAAACTCCCATTTTTTTGCCAAACACAATTTTCATAGTATTTGTAGTTTTAAAAAATACAAAACTGAAAACAACCCTGACCTCCCTTGAACACGAACTCTACAAATGGATTTTTATTCTTTGAGAATTATATCAAATAAAAATTACAGCTGCACAGAAAAACAAAGGAAAAAAAGAAATCTGAGCATGCAGGGATGTGACTGCATCTAGAACCTACACGTGTATGTACATACTGCTGTTTTTATTTGAACTAACTTCTTACCCACATAAAGACTTAACTGACAGTAACAGCTCCTTAGCTGCTATCACTGATAATAATTATGTTTTGACAGTTCTGTAAAAAACGTTCAGTCTTGAAACTCAAGAAATTTCATTTCACTCTCTATTTTTACCACATTTAAAAACAAGACATAGTCCTTCCTTAACAATGAAAATATTATATAAGCATATCCCAAAAGGCACTAAGGTCTAACAAAAATATTCAGCATTTTCTTTTCAACTAATAAAGTATCTGTAAGACAGTTTGCATATATAATTATTTCTGAAATTAAGGCGTGGCAACTTTCTCTTAAACATAAAAGCTATAATTTACTTCTGCTAAATATAAAACTACGTCTCAGGATACAGTATACAAAAATCATATATTTATGTAGAATACATTTTGTGTTATACTAGACTATTATATCTTTGCCAAAAGGTTTCTGTAGTTAGAAAAAGAAAAATTAAAATTTAAATATACTGTAAGGTCACTCAAATTATTTTAAACACAAAAATCTACAAACAGTGACATATACACAGCTAGTTGGGAAGCTGTAACTTAAAAGATCACATCTTTTAATCAGACCTGCTCAAACGACAGCCTCAAAAGAACCCTATGTGCTACAAGAAGCATCTGCATGGTTTTAAGACTGAACTATGCAGACTCCCCTTGCCCCAGGGCAGTGCTGCACAAGTCTATTGAAAACGACCCGACTGCTGAATCAACACCTTAAACTTTCCCAGAAAACCTCCAACAAATGTTTTATGCGTATTATGAGAGAATAACAAAACAACAAGGGACGTTACAAAAATTTCATCATGACAATTTTTCCTGAAACTGTTTTTTCACTGCATTTGGCAAGCAGAGAACTAATTCTATCACTTGTCTACTCTTACAGCAAGAACTGCAAACTATGATTCAATATAAAATACAATAAGCTCCTGTAGCAATTATGTTCCTCTTGGAACAAAGATTAAAATAAAGCTAACTGTGCTGATTCATACTTTCCATAAATTACTAAAAAGGTGAGAGATTCAGACATTTTGCTTCTTGATAATAAGCCTAATATCTGTATCATGTGCAAAAGTGCAACTGTGTTTTAGAACTGAGGCCCAACTGAATACAATTTTGTTATTACAGAAAGTAGACTTGAACCCACTAACACGGAAACAGCGGTTCATGGCATCTTAAAACTATGCTTTACACATTTAAACCTGTTGTACAACTGCAAGTTAATAAAATATACAAAACCCAGAAATAAACAGAAAACAACAAAGCTTGTAGATAAACTGGTTTACAATTCAAAGCACAACAGTAAGCTTCAAATAATTACATTTGTGTAACACACACGGAGAGGTGGGATGATTTATTTGAAGCACTTGGTTATTGCTGCTCCTTTCCTCGGGCTCCGAGGCTGTTTAGCTGCTGGCGGTGTGCGCGTGCATACGTTTCGCTACATCGTACACGTAGGTGATGTCTGGGCGCTTCTCCGGATCCGGGTTGATGCACATATTAACTAACTGTCGCAGCTACGAGAGGGAGAGAACATGACAGGAGCGTTGGCCTTCTTACAAGCAGGATTTGTGCATTATCAAATTCAAATTAATACAACGGGCAAAAATTAGCCAAACAGCGACTCTGCACAAGCACACAGGCAGCCCTCCCTCGCTGCTCACACACTGCACGCAGCTTCATGCAAACACGTATGCAACACGCTCCCCTGGTTTCTACATTTTGCGCTGCTGTCCAGAAAAACTGAGGAGCAAATTCAAGTTCTAATTCTTTTAACATACAACTTTAGACGTGCATTTAGTCCAATCCCACATAATTCACAGAAAATTCCCCCGGTTTCTGGAGAGCTGCGCCTGCAAAGCCCAGAAGACTGAAAGGAGCACAGAGCGAAGGTAAACGAGGGCTGCTTTGCTCATTCAGTCCTGATACAAGAGTTAGCCAGCAATAAATGGCATTTCTGCCTGACAGGTCCCAACAAACAAAAGGCAGTGGTGCTCCATCTAACACACAGTTAACCCCCAGAACCTCCTGCTGCCAGGAGCTACCAATACACACACGTTCATTCAGCCACAGAACAAATTAAACCCACTGAGGGCTATCTGTTATAAGGACTCCACCCTTGAGGAAATATCTGAACTTAAAACTGGAAGCTGGGAAAGCATTTTGGGCAAGTACCACATAATGCTGGCCCTGTTACTCCACTTGCCCACTGCTGAGGACATGATACTGGAATAAATAAGCTTTGGCCTACATCCCAATATGTATTCCTTAGGATTAGATTGTTTGTAGTGTTCTTTATGTAAAGAAACACATAATTAACAAATATGTTCACAAAAGCCTCTATCTGAGAATAAACAAATCACTGTGACCAGAAAATCCCATGTTTCCAGAAACACCATAACCTATTGGGTGTTTTTAATGCACATATTCAGCATAAACAACCCCAAAGAGCTTCCACACCACCTGGATACTTTTCATTGCCTTCACAAACTGTCAGGACAGTTGCAGGCTTTTCTCCCTCCACTGATGTGCCTAAGAATTTGTGGCATTAGAACTTAATATATTGTATGGATAACCTTCTGATAGGGCATCTATTTTACATTGTGTGCATCTCCCAAACATTTTTCAACGTGGAACATACTTCTTTCATACTGACTTACTAAAATGTTTACAATGCTTTGCAAAATAACCAACTCTGAAGATCTTCCTTTATGCTTTTAAGCAGCTTTGCCAAATCCTCCTGGACCTGCTTATAGCACTGGGGACAGGTGAGTAGGGAGGGGGAGGACACTCCAACAAACACATTGTGATCCAGTCTTCTACTATGGCAATATATCAAATTTGGTTTCATCTCCCAGCCAGTACTACTAGGTAGGATTATTGAAAAAAATCTGTAATTATTGCAACTAACACAGAGCAACCTCATCACCCTCATTATTCAAAAGTAACATAGGCCTCTTCAAACCTGCCATCGGAGAGTTTCCTTCCTGCTTTTTATAAAAGGAACAAGAAGGATTTTAAATTATAATTATAGTCCTTTCACTTTTCAGAAGACTAATTTAAATGCATGGGAACAGGAATTCCTGAATTAAGGAAGAAAGACTGCATACTACTATATAAAGCTTTGTCCATTAGCCCTTGCAGATAAACTGTACATAACGTACAGATTTTTTTTATTAAACAGTATAAAAACAATGCCATTAGACATCCCATTCTAAAGCAAGAAGAGCTCAATATTTTAAAGTGAGATAATTGTGAAGACAGTGGTCAGATTGCTGGACTGAAAAGAAACATATTAAATCAAAATAATCTGTACCAGACTTGTTCTTTGAATCTTAAATAAATTAAGTATATTCTGACTAATGGAATTATAAAAGCCATCATACTGCCTCTGGCAGTCAATAAATAAAATACAATTCCAGTGACAATAAAAACCATTAGCCTGCAATAACTCCCAAACATTTGAAGAACAGGATGCTGGAAATCATGAGCTACTGTAGGAAATAATAATTGCCAGCATGTAAAACACACATGCAAGCAAAACAATCGCCTGCAGAAGAAGCAGGTGGGACACAGGGGAAGCAGGAGGCACAGGATAAGCAGAGATGAGCAGCTCACCATGCAACACCTCAGCCAGCCTGCACAGAACACAAGAAAGACTGAAGAACATCCAATACCATCAAGCCCGAAATTACAGTCATAAGCAAACATTTTGTGAAGAGGATACAGGTGTAATTTATCTGCAAAATACAACTAATCCTGAATGTATACATTCATCTTTCTCTGTGAAGACTTCCATCTGTTCAACAGAACTGCATACAGTGAATAGTCAGTCTTCATAGAGGACCTTGAAGGGTTGAAACCTACGAGATCAGCATCAGAGGGGAAGCCGAGTATTCCTTCTTTTTTTACTAGTTGTTTATCAATACTGTTTGTAGAACAGCAGAAATAGATCTTCAAGAAATTTACCTGTGGAGCAGCTGAGAAGTCTTGTCACAGACCTCTTTAAATGGTGGCCACTGCATTACTGCAGTATCCCTGTGCCCTTCCTTCCTTGGCAGGTCCAGAATCTCAGTGGTAAGGCACGAATGCTGGGCTGACTATGCCTGAGACACTGCACAACAACAGTGCACATTCCTGAGTAACTTCAAAATCCTTGAGCTCTTCTGAGCCCTGTAACTGAATAGCAAACCCTTGGAAGAAGGTGAATTGATTCTGCTATACAGGATGAAAAGTTACAGAGGAAGACAGTCTTTCAGGACTGAAACCAGGGCCACACTGCATGCTAATAGTTGGTTATAGCACTAATCCTTTACTCCTGCAGGAATATCCATTTCAATAAACCTGAAATCTACCTGTCAGCCCCTCTAGCACCAATAAAATTCCCAGTGTATCAGAAAAGCTCACTGGTGTCACAGGAAGAGGCACTGGGATTCTAAAATCAGACTATTGTTGGACATAGAGGTAATTTTTTACTACCTGGCACAGACTGGCCAAGAGGCAGAGCAGATTCATGACTGAGCCAGAGGGACCTCCTGTTGCATCCCCAAGCTGCAAACTTCTTTGTGTCTTTATTGTTCTTAACCTCCTCTGTGCACTTAGCACAGTGACTGTCTTTAGCCTGGAGCTTAGCCTGACACTGGAGCAGTGGGACACACTTCCTTTAACTTTAGCAGGTTTCTCAGCTATGAAATAAATAATTATCACTCAAGTCAGGAGGAGGGGGGAAAGACAGAAATATGACAGGCAAGTGCTTTGCATTGTTAGCCAGCTGAAAAAGAGAAATTTCCATATAGGGAATTTTGGATTAAAAAAAACACCCACAAAACCATCCTTACTCTGAATAGAAGACCCTCTTGAAGCCTTTTCTGAACGCTTTTCTCAAGACCTGCTGGCAACTAACATTTACCACTGTGGACCTGCTGGCTCCTCATCCTTTCACATCTGGGTAGGAGGTTGGCAATGGACTTTAGAAGAAATGCACCTCAATCAAAGGGAAGATCTTAAAACTTCATCATGAAAGCAATGTGATACTAATATTAGCTGACAAGATTTTAAGAGTATTGATTTGAGGCAGCAAGGGAGCCCCAGCTTTGAATTCCCTAAAGCAGAACAGCTTTCAGTAAATGCTGAGTGCTCACTCTAAATACCAGATGTTTTTAAGGGATATTAAAAAATTGAGATATCCAAATTTATCAAGCATTTGAAAATCTTGGCTTTTATCTACCACTGAAGCAATAGTTAGTAAAAATGCATCTCAGATTAGACTTTCTAATCAAAAGTTTTTAAAAACATTACCCATCTGTCCACCTAAAGGTGCATCTTTCTGTCACACTGTTCTCTGATGACACAGATGTGACACAATTACTAACATGTTACTGTTACAGGGGTTTCAAAACTTAGAAAAAAATCTCACACATGAAAACTCACTAAAATTTACTTTAAAAAAGTTTCTTGAAAAAGCACTTGTCTTGTATTTCATAATGAAAGTACTCACACTCCTTTATTAGAGGATGCAGAGATCAACACTCAGTGAAGTTTTTGTTTCAGAAACTTCTTTTTCATAAAAAATGAAGTGGGTTTTGCTATTCAGTGAGCCCTGATCTCTGCTCACTGAGTGTTCTTCTGACCTGGTTAAAGGTTTGACATCTCTATTTCCAGTACAGGTGAAACATTTAGGACAGTATCCTAATATGACAGATAACACTTCTTTGTTTCTCTTTTTTACAGTTCATGCCAGCACAGTATTTTTTCATACAAGCTAAAAATGGTCAATGTATGTTTTCCACGTACCTTAGTGAAGACACAAGTCTTCATAGCAGAACATAAAAAATATTCCCATTACAGTTTCCATAACTGATGGCTTCTTTTAAGAAACTATTTTCTTACCTATCTTAATACCTATAATAGCTCTGATTCTCTCATTATCTTTAAAAATAACTTACATGTTATTGGCTTATCCAAGGTGCAAAAGTACACGTCTGCTTTGAAATAGATAGAAAGTAACATGTTGGGCTTTGCATGTGTTTGCAAAACAAAAAACCTATACAGATGTAAGGAAAAGCTGGAATCTCTCTCCTCACCCAAACTCTAAGACCTTCTATCTGGGCCAGACTTTGATATTTGCCCCTTGGCTGGGAATCCACATCTCCAACTTCACACTTAGCTGCAGCGAAGTAGCCCTGCAGGCAGGCCAACTTCAACGAACCACTAGTGGTATCATCATTAAAATCCTGCTGAAGGTCACCATGGAAACCGCCTGCTGAGGCTTCGCTGCTGCATTCAGCATCTCCTAATCAGCTACCATGTGAAATGCAAATTCAGACAGTCTGAAAATTAGTCAAGAAGAATAGAGGATGAGGATGCAGATATGTGAAATATTCATGCGCTTCATGGAAAAAGGAAGACAGCATGAATGACACAACAAAGAACGGCCCCTGACATTCTCGCTATCATTTTGCATTATTGTTCACACCCTACTGTATTTCTAGGCCTCCAGTTCTGAAGCTGGTTATATGAACTGCCATATTTAGAGTCTACAATAAATAATAATTAAAAATGGCCAAGGTAAAATGACTAATCGGCAAACCCACAAAGAGGTACAGTGTACAAATTACACAATAGATCATTATTTCAGCCTTTGTAACGTCACCGAATTACCTTTTTAAGTCCAGTTTGTTTCATAAAAGGGGGAAAATTGTCACTTTAAATACAAAACAAAACACTGAGCAGTAATCTTTTATTAATAGTCCAATCACTGTCTTTGAATGCAAGAAAATTTAAGGTTCAGCATTACAACCCCTACTCTATAAATGAAATTGTATAATGCTTTATGTTTATTAAAAGTATTTCAGTGCTTGTGTTTATTTGCGTTTTCAAAGTAATCTTTAATTCATGTAGTCTGAATTCAATTAGAATTGGTTACTAATACCTGTTCTTTGGTTTATAGCTTCTATCAGTTTGCCCTGTTCTTTTCAAAGTGGGAAAGTATTTCAAAACTGGCATCTCAGAACATTAACAAGCAAGCATTTATATTTTTTCCATTCTGTTACACTAAGAAAAATATTTATTTTGTTTAGTTTCTTTTCATTTTAGAGCTTATAAAAGCAAGTACTACCCCTTAAATGCACTAATGACAGTAAGAACTGCTAGCTCTCAGCTTAAAACAAACATTGCTGCGACATGCAAGAGTATATTGTTCAAATTCAATTATATTATGTCTGCCTACATTTCTCTGAAATTTACTCTCAGTCTTGTCAAGAACCACTCCTTCTTGCAAAAGAACTGCTGTTCAATTGTAGTGAACGGCACATCCCAGTTTTATAATGCAGACAAATGGGAACTGAACAATTCATTTTTACTACAGAGTAACATTATATCTGTTTTAATGCAGGCCCCTAGAGGAACAGGGCCAGTGCACTAATTTACTGTACAACATAAACTTGTATAGTTGTGCTTTTAGAAAAACACACTATAGGTGTAAGACTCTATCCCATCCTGGCATGTGGAACATATCACTGTGCATTCTGGGAAAGCATTCTGTCATACTTGCAAGGAAGCCCAATGAAATTAAGAATCTAACAGTGTGACGTTTCCATCATTAGTACCCTCAAATATAAATCATGAGAGACTTGTTTTGACAGGAACATTTGAGTGAGTTCAACAAGCAAACACTTATAGGCATAATCTGCAAATAACATAAAATCACACAAGTTCATTTACTTCCCTGGAAGCGTGCCAGCTTACATAAACTGGGGATCCAGCCCATGAAAAGGAAAATTACTTACTTCCTCTGAATAGTGATCTGAAGGGAGAGGTGGGTAGTCACACTGTTCTATCTTCTTGCACAGAGAGTACAAGTTCATTTTATCACCATAAAAGGGACTCTGCAGTGCAGCCATCTGTTTAAAGAAAATGTACAGTTTTCTTCTGCGTTTTTAAGTAAAGCTATTTTGTCATAAAATCCGTAATACTAACAAATCCAAAGTGATTCTTAGTGACTCTCAACGCTCTGCTTAGAGGGAGCTTTGCAGTGCTAATAACAGAAGTTCCAAAACTATTCCTGTAACCACTGTATGTACTTACTCTACGTCATACAATCATAGCTGTCACAATCCTTACATTGCAGTATCTGAATTGCACACCGTTAGGGTTTTATTAATAGACTACGAGGGGAAATTCAGTAGTTTACGATATTGCTGAGTGTGGAGGGTCCTTGCACCACAAGAGAGACCAAAAAAAATCCAAACCAGTACTTTTCCTCTGAAGACCTTTTGGAAGAAAATACGTAACTTATAGGAAAACATTATCTAACCTAAAGCAAGGCATTGTGTAGATAACACTAGATAATAGTAGCAGATTTTGTAACCTTCCACAGCCATGACATTAGACTTCAATATAGCTGGGGTTTTTGAAAGCAAGAAAAAGCTATCATCTGTACTTCCAGAATCTCAGAACCAAAAACTTCGTAATACAGGACATTTTACAAAAATATGTTAAAAAAAAAATCCCCAAACCTCCATCAGAAGCACAGAACTGGCACAAGCACAGAACTGGCACCTATGGCTATAATTCACAATTACAATACAAACCCAAGAAAATCTGTTGCAGAGCATTTATATAATTGATCAGCTTAAAACCAGCATTAATAAACCTACCCTTTACTTCCAGACAATATTACAACTTCACATTTAAGGTGGAAATAGATAAAATGGCTAGCTGGATTAGAAATTTAAAAATTCATTTAAAATCTCTCCATTCTGTTCAAAGCCTAGGAAATCTTTTAACCGCAGCAGCACGAATGCTGCTCTGAGTGCAGAGCTGCCCCAAAGTCAGTCACCCTTTTCTACATGTGCTAATAAGTTTGATTTTGGAAGGACAATGTGTACATTCCCCAGACAGGCAGAGTGTGTGTGAAACACGCTAGTCCATGCTGTGCTACTCAGTGAGCTTCAGCAGGGACAGGACAAGCTGAAAATGGCTCTCATCTGTCTTGTGGTCTTCCAGATAGCAGCTTAACTCTTTCATGTCTAAGCATCAATATCACTGGGGGAAATGTATGAAGAAAATTACCAAAATTCCCTTACATTTATTTTATATCTCATCAACTTGCTCTCAAATGGTTCAGTACTTTTTCATATTACCTTCAAGTAAGAGTAAAAAATTTTCAAGCTCCCAAAACAAATATCATGCTACAGTTCCATCCTACACTCCTCCCAATCTGTATTACTAAAATAATGTTAACTTTTGTATTTACATGACATTGTCTCTTACCTTAAAAAGAATGTTAAAAATGCAAGCTAAAGACCAAAAAAGAAAAGAAGAAAAAAAAAAAAAAAGAAAAATCAACTGCAAGGTCTGTATGCATGCAGAAATTCTAAATAAATGCACAGATACTCATTTTCGTACTCTAGGTGTTCATTAAAAAGTACTTTTGTTTGAATGCTGCCGAGTGTTAAAAAAATTCTGAATGTCCCCTAAGGAGTTAAAACAGGAATACTATATTTTCATGCATCTCCTGCTTTGACAGATGAAAAATGTCAACTGTCCTGTTTTTATTTTCAAGCTTTTGCACTATTCATCTGGTTCATTAGTGCATCTCGCTGCTGCCCCTGACAGCTGCTCGCCCTCTCCTCCCAGCAGCTGAATTTTTCAGGCTAATTTGATCCTCCACACTGAGACGATCGCTAGAATGATTGACTTGCTCCCTGACCTCCAGGGTCTGACTTTGCTGATTAGTATTCTGGGGGTGTCTGAGGGACGAAAGCCCACTGTCTGTCTTCAGGGCTGGTGGCAGCTCGCTCTTTCTCTTTTTTTTTTTTCCCTTT